>CP092869.1:69390248-69427768 GCA_030710605.1 Cordylochernes scorpioides
ACCAAAATCCAAATAAATGAAACATTTATGATGTTTCGGTAGCAGCACTGTTAACAAAATGTCTCAAATGATGGATTATAGATTATAATATAAGACCTAATCCAAATAAAATTTATAATTATTTGGATTAAATCTTATTTTCTTAAATTAAAATGTCTCTAACATTTCAATAATCATACGCTCTATAATCCATATTGTACTTTATCAGTTATGTATCTGATAATGGATTAGAAGTTTTCAAGATAGCAGGTTCATCGAGGAAAAAAAGTTTCAAGTTTACATCCAGTAACCTGTGGTATAAATTGGAAGCAGTTTTGTCAGACGATAGTCATGAGAGCCAGGTACCATGCTTGAGGTAAAAAGAGAGATAAGTGAGTGGATGAGTTAGAAAGAGAATACCTGAATAAGTCATCAGATTGGGAGAAATGCTGTTGTTGTTTCTTATTCCCTTGCAAAAATATTACACAAATTCCATGCTCCTTGAGCTGGAAGAAATGCTACATACAAACACCAGCTGACTGACAGCTGGGGATAACAACACAAGTGGGAGGGGCACAGAACATTGATTTTTGACCAATGTCAGGGAGATATAGATTGGCGAGGGAATCAAACAATTCTACAGTCGTATCATTCTACGGAATCTACCAATTGATGAATGAAACAATTTATATTGACTGCAGTCATTTACAGTACCTGTGTGCTTAGTTTTACAACACTGCTGACAACCTGGGGTGTATTGGTGTATATATGCAAATAGGATTGCTCACAGTCTCTTATTCAAGATTTCAGTACACATTCATCAATGGCATGTTATGACAGCAGTCAAATGTTTACTACATTCAGAACTTTTGGTAACAATCAGTAACAATTATTACTGATATTACACTTTTATTTACTTATATTTGGTCTTATTACCTTGTGCTTCTATTCAAGAGCTATACAGTATAACCTCTTTAATTCAATCACTTTTTAAAACACAAATCAGCCAGCCTTTAATTCAACACAGACTGGAATTCAACACCTCCTTAATTGTTGTCTACACAATGTCCCAGAAAAATGTCCACTAGCAGTCTTCTTCTTTCTTATCTCCACTCAATCATATTAGGGTGAAGTAGAATGCGTCTGCCTTTGTCATTAAGACTGGGAGCACTACTCAGTGGCAGGCTGACTTAGCTCCAAAAGAAATGGCCGCCTCTGACATGAGGAACAGACACCATATGCAGCTCCTCCTAACATGGAGTACAGACACTGCTCATCCTGTATCGCCGGATTAGGAGCCCTTACAGGGTACTATCAGCCACTAGCAGTGAAGGTTGCATACAATAAGTTTATAATCATATTTACCAACCATAATTCAATGGCAATTCAATTAACACACAACACATACAGTAAAACCCCTCTATAGTGAACCCCAATGGGACAGAGCTTTTGGTTCACTATAGCCACGGTTCACTATAGCCACGGTTTGGCTATTTTTTTTTACTTTTCAAAAATTTTAGACCGTATAATTAAAAAACAGCCATACACACAAGAAGAGGCTGCCTCTTAATAGTGGTCACTTTATTTTAATTCCCTTAATTGACTAATTTCCTTATATTAATACTGAATAATAATAGAAATCATTAGATAATAGGTTCTTCTTATGATTAACATACATGTACCTCTATGTCTAAGTTAAAAATCAAGACAAATCCTAGGCAAAGTTTTATTAAATATATATTCAAAGATATGAAATGATTTTAAAACATCATTATCACATTATATAATACAATTTTTACTTGAAAAAAATGGCTCTAATACCTTGTTGTTTCAAAGCATTCTTCCAAGCATTGCACCATTCAAATAAAGTTAGTGTTTTTCTTCCCTTTCATGTTTCCCCATATTCTTCTATGTCTAGATTTCGTTTTTTTTTTAACCTGCCATGCAAAACATTGCTGACTTTAAAATCACCATAGTTAATGGCATAAAAATAATTTTTGTTTCATCACGGGACCGTTTATTTGGACTTTTTTTTTTTTAAGTTCTAAAACGTACGATCGCGATCGCGGCAAAAGTTGAAGTTGATTCCTCTTTGTAACAATTTTTAATAACTTTATATTTTATCTTTTATAATAGAAAAGTTATATTCTCTTATTTTAATATGTTCTTAACATTTTGCCTATGTTGTTTCACTTTGAAAAGTTCTGAAAATGGCCTTTTTTTTTTAAATGAAATAATGCTTTTGTTTTTAAAATGCCTTTGTTTTCTTCATTTTGGAAGCCATTTGCATTTTTTATATTTCAAATTTAATGGATGCAAAGATATTCTAATTAATAAAAAGTATAATGTGTAAAAATTTATACAACATACAGCAAAAATAAAGTGCAAAAATCAAACTAACAATGCCGCTAAATTTATTGTTTTGAAATCGCGATCCGCGAGCTTTAAACATGCTCAAAATTTTGTTTTTTAATTTTTTTTTTTAAATTACAATTCTAAGTTCGTTATAAGCATAGTATTTTTAATAGATTTTATCATTTTGGGACCAAAATTGGGTTCGTTATAGCGATAGTTCGCTAGTTTGAAAAGTGAAAAGTTCGTTATAGCGATGGTAATTTTAATGGAATGGAATGCGGATTTTCGATGGGTTCGTTATAAGGGAAGGTTCGTTATAGCCATGGTTCGTCTTAGCGGGGTTTTACTGTATATAGGCAGAATGATCCAATACAGTATTAGAGTTTTAAAGAGAAGCGGTCTGGTAGATAAAATTGGCGAAACTGCTGGGAGGGTTCACCACTGATGAGCAAAGCCCTCCCAATATTTTTTCATCATAGTAAGGACAGTAGAAATTTGATTTATGTATGAAAGAAACATTTGCGTCTTATGTTGGGGTGTCGAATCAAGGAAGTTAGAGTGTAATTTTAATGAGGAAAAAGTCACAAGATTTGATAGAGAAAAAATATATAAAAGAAGATGAGGGAAATTTAACATGCTAATTATAAAATCACAAATTACCCTAATTAAGTCACAAATAGTCTAATTAAAATAAATTTTTATTAGAATATTTATCCCATATGCAAATATGTATGCACATTTTCCTGTCCAAATACAGTAAATAAGAGTCTCTACACCAAAATATTTTGCTGCAGGAAATGACATGTATTGGACTGGCATCTTTAGTATTTCAAATAATGGCCAAGAGTTGGATGGCCAAATGATGAAAACCTATTGCATATCATGCTGACAATGTTCTAAACAAAAATGTAACAATGAAACAATCTTTAGGAATGTTATCCATATGTGGATATATTTAATATAGCATCACTCTCTTATATCAAAATTAATATACAAGGTGCGTTCATTAATTTCCAGGACTGGTTAAAAAATAAAATAAATAAAAAAGCTAGAGAAAATATTTTTTACAGAGTTGAATATTGGACATTTGACCACACCTGACTGAAAGCACAGCAGGCGATGCAGCTTTATCCCGTTCAAGAACTTTTGAATGATTTTCACGCTTCCAAAAAGGTCGGGAAAAGGTAAACGATGATCAGCATACTGGGCGTCCAAGATCATTTCGTTGCGAGGAAAACAAGCTCAAAATAAAGGAATTAATTAAATCTAACAGAAGAATTATCTTCAGTGACTGGACTATCTGTTTATTTGGGGATAATGAGGTGCTTAAGGGAGGCAGTGCGCCTTAAAAGACCTGAAAGATGGCAAAACAATGACTGGATACTTCACGTCGGTAATGCGCGGCCGCACAGCCCATGTTGTTTTGCAGTTTTTGGCCAAGCATTCAACCATACAGATTCCTCATCCACCCTATTCCCCCGACTTAGCCCCCAATGACTTTTTCCTCTATCCTAAATTGAAAATTAACTTGAAAGGACGGAAATTTGACAACGTTGATATGATACAAGCTGAATCGAAGGCAACCTTGAGGAACCTCTCAAAAAGTGATTTTATCTCCTGCTTCGACAATTGGAAAAAAAGATGGAACGGGTGTATTGAGGCAGGAGGGGCATATTTTGAAAAATATTGAATTAGTTTTTTTATTTGTTTTATTTTTTCAAAGATACAGAGCAGTCCTGGAAATTAATGAACGCACCTTGTATATCGCTCCAACCCCCAATGATAAGGTACAATTTGGATTATAGATTAGAAACATAAGGAAACAAATTGATAAGGCACAATTTGGATTATAGATTATAAACACAAGGTAATAAGACCAAATCCAAATAAATAAATAGTGTGTGACGTTTCGGTAACAGCGTTGTTACCGAAATGTCACACACTATTTATTTATTTGGATTTGTGGTCTTATTACCTTGTGTTTATAAGGAAACAAAGAAAAATCCAAAATAATGAAATGTGTTTGATGTTGTTATTACTGAAACACATCACAAACATTTCATTGATTTGGATTTGGTATTTTTAATCTTATATCCCCCTTCCAAATTTTACGTTATGAGCAATGTGTACCAATATTTAAAGAGGTATTAGAAAAGACTTGTATAAATTGTTCCATGCTCTTTCCTTATTATAGATAGCAATATGTAAATTCATAAAACATCTAAATAACTATTGTCATATAAATGCCAAGTCTGATACAAAAGTCAGCCATCGTTGTGAACATTACTTCAATCTCCAATAAGAAAATTTCCATGATGTAGGAGGCTCTGTTATTGTTCAAGAGTTCTTAGAGCCAAACACAGGTTTAGGATCAAAATTGTCTCTTTTAGATGAGTTATCCATCAAGGCTATGAAGAGCCCTTTGTTTGAAATCATTTTTCCACCTTTCAGATGAAAAAGACTTTACTTTCACACAACGGCATGTTAAATAGGACTCTTTCAGATGAGCTTTTTTGGGGGTTTTGTAAATGGCATTTATTAAAAGTACAATGGAGCCGTGTTATAACAGCTTCTTTTATATCTCAGCACAACTTGATTAAAATATTGTAATGTAGAAAAGTAGGAAAGACAAACTTCAGAATGACACAAGAACAAATCAACATTTATATAAAATACCAGACAGACAATGGGAGGGAAGTTCATAAAATAATAAATATTTTGCACTACACAATATCATAATTCTGAAAACTCCGCCTTTGCCTGTCCCAAGCCTGGATGAAAAAGGAGGAGGGGGAGCAGTAACAAGCTCGATAAAAAACCAGGGCTCAGCTGGCCCGGCTGATAGTACCCTGTAAAGGGCTCCTAATCCAGGGATACAGGATGAGCAGCATTTGTACTCCATGTTAGGAGCAGCTGCACATGGCGTCTGTTCCTCATGTCAGAGGCGTCCATTTCTTTTGGAGCTAAGTCGGCCTGCCACTGAGTAGAGCTCCCAGTCTTAATGACAAAGGCAGACGCATTCTACTTCACCCAGTCATGATGGTTGTCAAACAGACACCATCAAGGGTCACAACTTGATATCCTAATATGATTGAGTGGAGATAAGGAAGAAGAAGAAGAAGATAATTCTGAAGCCCCAAGTGAAGTTGTTAGACTGTAAAGAATATATCACGGAAACCTGAGAGAAAGAATGGTTGTGTGTGCTGCCATTGAAGAGAACCAATTATTTGATCCAAAATGACTTTCTATTCTCTAATACAGTAGAACTTCCATGAGAGGACACCCATGCTAGAGGACATCTCTCTACAAAAGAGAGTTTTCATTTTCAAAATGACCATTTTTACTATTTAGCAAATCTCCGGTAAGAAGACACCTCTCCCTAAGATGTCCTTTACAGGGAAGTTCTACTGTATTTTGATTAAAGCAGGTCCTTGTAGACAGTATGGCAAAAACTTCTATATTCTGTTGCAATATCGACTAGTTTTTTGGTTTTATGGACAACAAAATTTGTAATCATATGTCTCAATCATTTAAATGACAGGTTATCAACAAACAAATGGTGCTTAGCTGATCATTTCTCTGTATCTAGATAAAATCTATTAACCCATTAGTTGGGCTGATCTAACAGCAAACATGGCAGTTTCCATTTGTATCAGCATGTGGAGATATAAATTGTATCAAAATTACATTCCTGGGGGGCAGTAAGTCTGGATTCAACCCAGCAATGAATCCCAATAACCAACCAGATCTACAAGGTACTAAGACCAAATCCAAATAAATTAATAGTGTGTGATATTTTGGTAACAGCATTGTTACCATCATCGGACAAAAGATTAAAAACTGTTGTTACCGAAACGTCACACACTATTAATTTATTTGGTCTTATTTTACCTTGTAGTTCTAATCTATAATCCAAATTATGCCTTATCATAACCAACTGGGTCTTGGACACCTTGTAAGTGCAAAGTTTTAACTTTCAACATGAGTCCAGTAGATCTTTCTCTCTAGTCAAAACAAAAATAAACAAGAACTGGAGGATCCCACCTAAGCAAAGTTGGTACAGTGGAGTGAACCCAGGAGGAGCTCTGAACATCAGACAGCATCAAACAACACTAACAAGATTTAGAACAGGCCATCTCAAGCCATTGAAAATAGAAAATAATAACAAAATCTACCCCACTTGCTCAAAATGTAGTTTGGTACCTGCAGCTCTAGAACACATTTTGGCTTGCATTAGATGCACTAAACAGGACCTTTGGGAGAGGCCGCTGCTCATCATAAAACAGCTCGAGGAGAATGAACTCATGGAATTCGTGTAATCTTTACACAAGGGGATAAGAAACAACAACAAGAGAACTTTCTCTCTAAGAGACAACACCAAGTTGCAGAACCAAATTGTCTTCCTCTTATACCAGAGAGAACAGCTAATTGTTTAAAATGGTCATTTTGGCAATGTGATAACTGTCCTTTGTATGGATCATGGAGGCTCTAGTGTGATAGGTGTGTACCAATAGTACAGTACAAACAGTTTCATCAACAGTCCCCAACATGATCATCAAGAGGCATCTGCTACAAATACTATATCTTGAGATAAAGTACAAAACAACATGAGCAGATAACAGAAAAGTGAACAGGATTCATGTAAGTACTTTCACCCCAATCAATCTCTCTCTGTCATTGACGGCCTTGGAAAGCTTCTCTTGCTTGATCCAGGGTCAGTCCAACAATTTGTTCATCTGTGATAAAGATAATTGAGTTAATATGTAATAAGTCTTCTTCTTTCTTATCTCCACACTGCGTGAAGTAGAATGTGTCTGCCTTTGTCATTAAGACTGGGAGCAATATGTAATAAGTAATAAATATGAATGATTTAAGGACTTGCTGTGATGTTTTTTTTCTCATTTATTCTTTTGTCTGTTGATGGTGACAATGTTGTTGCCGAAACGTTACACACTAATAAATTATTTGGATTAGGTCTTATTTTCTTTTAATGTGTTCATCTATTTCTTACTAGGCTGTTTCCTTCTTCTTGCTAACCGTTTAGTCTTCTCAGTCCTTGGTATCATTGAGGGATGGCCTGATCTTGCTTTCAATCATGATCATCTGGAGATGATACGCTTATTGGTATAAGGAATTGAAACAATTTTTGTCACATATGATTATTTTTAAAATGAAATAATTTTCTACTGCCCCTTTACTGCAATGATAATTTATCATTAAGAATAATCATATGCATAGAAAATAGTCACAATTTCTTATACCAGATGGCGTTCCAATGCATCATATTATCTTTATTGGTCTTACTGGTACCAGCATCTAAGCAGCATCCTCCAAAACTACATTTTAGGTGCTTTTATCATGAACATGATTAGTAGAACCATAAATGAGGGCCTTTTAATACGGGTGGTCTTTTTCTGAGGATTTGGGTCTTTTTAAAAAGTGTTCCCCAACCTGATATAGTGGCTAAAGCTATGTGAATGCCAGTAGTCAGTTTATTTTATTTGGAAACAAACAAAAAAAAAAACAAGTAAAAAATTGCTGACAATCTAGACAATGCTGTCCTTGTGTGAGGCTGAGAAAACTGCGGTGTCATCCCGGCTGTCCATGCCAGTAGGGTTTTATACACACAAATCCTGCTTAGTCAGGTGTCTGGCACTGTCCACTACATTGTTACACCACACTAACTATGCAAATTAATATATAGAGAATATACAACAATAAATATCATGTATTGCTGATATGAAGGTCAGCTGATCAACCTGTCCCATTGTTCAGAGCAATTCTCTTCTTATCTTATAATTCCAGACCATTCTATTTGATTATAAAGCCAACCTTTCTTTGGTCTAACTCTCCATTCATTCTTCAAGGTTTGTCCATCCAGTATGGTCAATGGACAATCTCCCAATGATCCTCAGAATACATGTCCTGCAAACTTCCATTTCCTTCTGAATACTTCCATTTAGAAGGTAGCTATACTCACCATTAAGTCTTCTCCATACATATTTGTTTATAAATAAGTTAAACAAAGCATCTAGGGCTGTTATGAATCTAACAGGGTTTTTTTCTATTGACATATTTGTTTGTCACCCTATACTGTCTATTTAGAATTCTTCTAGCACACAGGGTGTTAAAGGAGTTGATTTGCATCTTCAGTTCATTGACCCCAAGATTCCCATTCATTCAGAAATACTGACCAAACAAAGCATTGAAGCATCCTTTTTGTTAGTTCCATATTTGAAGCTCTTCATAAAAGTTTTATATTTTTTCTCCAAAGCATCATCTTTCCTCCCCATGTAAATCTAACCTAGATTTCTTTGTTGCAGCCCCCAACCTCATTTATGATGCTTTCATGATAACTAAGAGATATTAACACATTCAATTTCCATATTATCAATAGAGTGGAACCTCTTTTTAACAGCTTTTATTTTTGCTTATCCCTAGTACACGTGGTACAGGCCATGATAATCATGGTGGGTAGAAGTAGGCGACTGCTTTTACTGTAAGCGCACCACACATATACACATGTGAAAAACAGTTGGACTTTGCACTTACAAATGTGCCAGAGCCCCGTTTAGTTACTTGCACTTGCTGGTGGGGTTGGACTTTTCAAGAATAGGGGGCCATTGGAGCATTTTTTTTTAATCAGAAAAAAGTGCCAATGCGGGAATCGAACCCGGGTCGTAGCGGTCGAAAACCAATGGTTTAGACCATCCTTCCACCGACCCCCCACTTTTTTTTTTAATTACAGCAATTAGCCCCAAGTTTTAGGTCTCAGTTATTAGCAGTAGTTATAACAACAGGGCTAAAACAAAGACAATCTTATTCCTAGGTGGTCTTTGGTGTAAAGAGTTGACTGTACTCGGCATTCTTCCTAGGAAAAAAGTGGAACAAGACACCAAATAAGTTAACTACACATGATGCTTCAGTAACCATGTAACAGTATATTGCAATCATTGTCTAGTTATGCAACTTGAATTATGCAGATTTAATCCATGGAGGAGAGCAGCTAATAAGGTCCCCTGTTTCTGGTGCAGCACGACACAATACAGTGAAAACTAAAGCTATTAACATTGGCTCTTTTATTTACCTTGAGGGGATAGGGAAATACTGTAAAAATTGGACCCATACAACCATTAGTGATATAGGTTTGGATTTTGGAAACCTTGCAGCAGCACTGCCATCATAACATAACACACCTGCTGTGAAGGACGTTTTGGTCAACACTGCGCAAAAAGAGTTTATTGATTCAAAAAGACCAGCTTTCAATCATCGTCCTTTATCAAGTCACAGTAACAGAATAAGATGAAACTTTTATTCTAGCGATTCATTGTATCTTCTAGGAGGTTGGGGGAGGAATGGTATAAACTGTTGGTTTCTAACAGCCAAAACCCAGGATCAAATCCAGCTTGGGTCAATTTTTTCTCAAGAAGTTCAGAAAATAATGGTGAGTATAGACTTCTAAATGTAATGATAAGGCACAATTTGGATTATACATTATAAACACAAGGTAATAAGACCAAATCCAAATAAATAAATAGTGTGTGATGTTTCAGTAACAGCATTGTTACCGAAACGTCACACACTATTTATTTATTTGGATTTGGTCTTATTACCTTGTACTTAAGAGTTATTAAAAGGAAAAATAGATGTTTGCAGGACATGTAGTCCAAGGATCATTGATACCATACTGGAGGGATGATACACCTTGAAGAATGAAGAGAGAGGTTTGAAGAAGTTTGGCATATTTCAGTAAAATGAAGAGACAGAATGTGGTGGCATTCCCTGATGGCCAACCTCCATGTTAGCTGGCTGTACTACATGGCAGACAGTGATGTCCCAACTGAAATGATTTTCCTGAATTGGTTCTCTCTTAGATACAATCAAGGAAATTCTTGCAAAAGTCCAATCCCACCAGTGAGTGCAAGTAACCAAACGGGACTCTGGCACAATTGTAAGTGCAAAGTCGAACTGCTTTCACATGTGTAGACATGTGGTGCGCTTACAGTAAAAAGCAGTCGCTAACTACCCACCATGATTATCATGGCCTGTACCACGTGTACTAGGGATAAGCAAAAAAAAAAAAAAAGGAAATACTGGGCTGATTTGTGCAATTGTTTCTTTGGGAAATATCAGGAAAATGATCTTTTCACCACCTTGTTCACATCCCACTTATGTTTATTTATATACAGAGCTAGTAATTTGTTATCTTTTTTTTGCTTTCCCAAAAATACAACTAGAGAAACATGATGTATTTACAGATACAAGAAAATAAAGACCTAATCCAAATAAATCAATAGTGTGTGACGTCTCTGTAACAATGCTGTTACCAAATCCAACAAATACTGGATGATTAGCTCAATGTGCTTCATAAGTTGAGAACTTTTTGTTACTGTCTGTCTGGAAGGACTTGTTTATGCAGAACGTTAAAGTCTAGGAAGTCATACAAGAAAATAAGACCTAATCCAAATAATTTAATAGTGTGTGATGTTTCGGCAACAGCATTGTTACCATCATCAGACAAAAGAATAAATGAGAAAAAATATCACAGCGCAAGTTCTTAAATAGTACTGTTATCAAGTGTTTAAACAAGATAACAGATAAGGAAAAATAGTTTTTTAAGAAAACTTGATATATTCTTCTTAGAATTAAAAGTGGATTTTTTTTTTTTAGAAATGATAAAGCACAATTTGGATTATAGATTATAATAAAAGAAAATAAGACCTAATACAAATAATTTATTAGTGTGTGACGTTTTGGCAACAACATTGTCACCATCATCAGACAAAAGAATAAATGGAATAAAAAAGTTTTATTCTTTTGTCTGATGATGGTGACAATGTTGTTGCCGAAACGTCACACACTAATAAATTATTTGGATTAGGTCTTATTTTCTTGTATTTTTTTTTAGAAAGGAAGTCTAGGAAGTTATTTTGTATCAAAATATTTTATTCTCCACCAATTAATGACAGCACAATGCCATTTTTTCTCAGAGGGTGTTCTATAATAATTCAAATAATTTATTATGTATTTAATGCATACCATATATAAGCCTAACATGGTTTTTTTTCGCCAGGGTAAGATTACTCACAGGGGAAGAAGCTGGCAATTACCTTTTTTTTTTAAGAAAAAATAACCAAAATTTTCTAACTTTTTATTTATTTTTTTCCCCTTTTCTATGCAACACCAGGAACCGGCAATAGACGGATATGCAAATAAAATAAAAACCAATTACAGGGAAACCTCCTCCTAACAGCCTCTTTTATAACAGCAACTTGATTAAAGCACAACATAAAATCTTTTTGTTTCCTGATTTTTCGGGATGCCTGAATGACCAGTTTTTTGGTCATTGAGGTACAGCTTGCACCACGCTGATGAGGGCCAACAGCCCGAAACATGTACGTGATTAGCTTTTCTTGATTAATCAAGAATGGGTATTTGGCCAATTCTGGAATAGTTAAAAATCAACGAGAATAGTTGATATTTATACAGATAGATGCTGCAAGTAACTTTCAGTTGCACGATAGGTAGATGCCTTTTTCATAATAAAAATCTTTGTTGCATGTGATGTTGTTATAATAAGGTTTGTGACTGTGTTGTGGAAGTGAGAGATATTCCCCAGTCACCAATAGTTATATTTTACCTAGCATCTATGGTAGTTGGTGACTTCTGTACGTGGTTCAAGGAACCTGGGTTACCTAAATAAATAATAGCACCTACAACAATCTGATATGCAAATATGAGATTGAAACCAATTACTGAGGAAGCTAGAGAAAGACCTAGCTATCAATAGAAGCTAAATTGAGAAGGGGAAGAGAGAAAGGATATATGTGGGCCAAACCTAATCTGATGATGGAGGAATGGAAATAACCAAGTGTTAGGTAAGCTAGGTTAGCTGGGATTGGCCTACATCCTGGAACCATTAATTTTGTATCACTTTCCTTCACATTCATAACTCACTCACCACAGAAAGCCAACACTGTCATTTGTACTTGTTCCAAGTACAGGCCATGGTAATCCTAGAGAGTAGTTATATAGTGACTACCTTTTACTGTAAGTGAGTACATCACATGACTATACAGGTAGAAAGCAGTTAGATTTTGCACTTCCATTCTAGTAAAAAAAAGTACATTCACCAAATCATATAATAGTAAAACCCCTCAGGTTTATACCGAGTTCTCTTTATGACAGTTAAGATCACACATGATCTATTTGCTGGATAATAAATATAAACAAATAAATAAATAGGGAACTTTGCCTTTGCCAGTCCCAAGCCCGGATGAAAAAGGAGGAGGGGGAGCAGTAACAAGCTCGCTAAAAAAACCTGGGTTCAGCTGGCCTGGTTGATAGTACCCTGTAAGGGCTCCTAATCCAGGGATACAGGATGAGCAGTGTTTGTACTCCTTGTTAGGAGCAGCTGCACAAGGTGTCTGTTCTTCATGTCAGAGGCGGCCATTTCTTTTGGAGCTAAGTCGGCCTGCCACTGAGTAGTGCTCCCATTCTTAATGACAAAGGTAGGATACCCTAATATGATTGAGTGGAGATAAGAAAGGAGAGAGATAAATAGGGTAGGTTAACGGACACAAATTTGAAGAAGTAAATCCACCGATATGGGAGATATGTAAATGTGGGTGAGAAAGGAAGTCATTATAGACTTCCGAGAGAGTATTGGGGGAAGTGACTCAGCTCATATTGGATGGCATTGAACGTGGTGGAGATGGCATTGAACGGTAGCTTCTCAGGACTATCAACCTGCTACCTCCCTCCAACCCTTCTTAATTAAACTTCTTGGTATCTCTAAACAAAGGACACCAAAAAATGGCCTACATTCTGGGACATTTGAACATCGTTAAGTTAACAATGAATCAAAAGTACTTTAGAGAGAAATATATTAAAGGTTTCTTTACAATACAAGAAAATAAGACCTAATCCAAATAAATTAATAGTGTGTGTGTGAAGTTTTGGTGACAACACTGTTGCCAAAACGTCACACACTATTAATTTATTAGGATTAGGTCTTATTTTCTTGAATCTATAATCTATAATCCAAATTGGGCTTTATCACTTTTCTTTTACAAGAAATGATTTCACCAGTTTAAAAAAGCATCAAATTTATAAAAGTTTATAAAAGTATATAAATTGAGAAATTTAAAAAAATAATAATATCAGAGTAAAAAACCTCACTATATAGAATCCCGATGGAACCCAACTTTTGGTAGCCATTTTACAAAGAAATTATTATTTTTGGGACTAAAAACAAGGTTCCTAATAGGGTAGTATAGATATATTGGTGTGTGTCAACAAGGAGCCGACCAAATGGTGCACGTGGCTGGAAATTGTTATTATCTTAAACTAGAATTTCTATTTTATTTTCTCAGAAACAGCGCCTCAGATATAGCAGGTATAATTGTAGATACAAGACACAAGGTAATAAGACCAAATTCAAATAAATTAATAGTGTGAGATGTTTCGGTAACAACGCTGTTACCAAAATATCACACACTATTTATTTATTTGGATTTGGTCTTATTACCTTGTGTTTAAAATCTATAATCCAAATTGTGCATTTTCATTGTAGATAACAAGAAAATAAGACATAATCCAAATAAATTAATAGCGTGTGACATTTCGGTAACAGTGTTGTTACCATCATCAGACAAAAGAACAAATGAGAAAAAAATATCACAGCATGTTCTTAAATAGGTAACAACGCTGTTACCGAAACATCGCACACTATTTATTTTTTTGGATTAGGTCTTATTACCTTGTAGCTATAATTCAAATTGTGCAGGTATAATTGTATTTGTATAGTTATCTTTCACCCCTCGATTATAAACACAAGGTAATGAGACCACATCCAAATAAATAAATAGTGTGTGATGTTTCGGTAACAACGTTGTTACCATCATCAGACAAAAGAACAAATGAGAAAAAAATATCACAGCATGTTCTTGAATCGGTAACAGCATTGTTACCATCATCAGACAAAAGAACAAATGAGAAAAAAATCACAGCATGTTTATAAATCGGTAACAGCGTTGTTACCATCATCAGACAAAAGAACAAATGAGAAAAAAATATCACAGCATGTTCTTAAATCGGTAACAGCATTGTTACCATCATCAGACAGAAGAACAAATGAAAAAAAATATATCACAGCATGTTCTTGAATCGGTAACAGCATTGTTACCATCATCAGACAAAAGAACAAATGAGAAAAAAATCACAGCATGTTTATAAATCGGTAACAGCGTTGTTACCATCATCAGACAAAAGAACAAATGAGAAAAAAATATCACAGCATGTTCTTAAATCGGTAACAGCATTGTTACCATCATCAGACAGAAGAACAAATGAAAAAAAAAATATCACAGCATGTTCTTAAATTGGTAACAGCGTTGTTACCGAAACATCACACACTATTTATTTGGATATGGTATCATTACCTTGTGTTTATAATCTAAATTGTGTCTTATCATGACCCCTTGATCAGAATACACCTTGGTGGGAAATTTTACAAAATGTGGTGTCACAGCAGCAACCTGTCCGACAGAACCCAACGACCCCATTGGATCTGTACCTAGTGACTGGCCCACCAAGATGAATCACTTCCTATAATAAACAAACCTCTGAGATCTACATCCCAGTTATGTTCAGGTTGGGAGTCAATGGAAAAATGGTACAAACCATCATTTCTGCCAGAGATGACCCGGAATAATAACAAAATCTACCCCACTTGCCCAAAATGTAGCTTGGCACCTGCAGCTCCATAACACATTTTGGCTTGCATAAGATGCACTAAACAGGACCTTTGGGAAAGGCCGCTGCTTATCATAAAACAGCTTGAGGAGCATGAACTCATGGAATTTGTGTAATCTTTAGACAAGGGGATAAGAAACAACATGACCCGGAAATGAATCCCACATTGGGAACTTTTTCTGAATAAAAAAAAAATTGCTCCAATGGCCCCCCGATTCTAACAAAAGTTCAATCCTACCAGTAAGTGAAACAGTAAGTCAAATAACCAAACAGAGCACTTATATTTATGGATTGCTCTATTTTCAATACATAGACATGTGGTGCACTTACAGTAAAAGTAGTCGCGAACTACTACCCACCATGATTATCATGGCCTGTTGCAAGGGAAATAGGGTTATTATAAAATGTTTAGGTTAGGGTTAGAAAATCTGCAACAAGAACTTCAGGAAACCACTTTAAAATGGGGGTGGTCGGTGGAAGGCTAGTTAAACCGTTTGGTTTTCGACCACTACGACCCGGGTTCAATTCCCGCATTGGACACTTTTTTCTGTTAAAAAAAAAAAAAAATGCTCCAATGGCCCCCGATTTTGCAAAAGCCCAACCCCACCAGCGAGTGCAAGTAACCAAACGGGGTTCTGGCATATTTGTAAGTGCAAAGTAGAACTGCTTTTCACATGTTTAGACATGTGGTGCGTTTACAGTAAAAAGCAGTCGCTAACTACCCACCATGATTATCATGGCCTGTACCACATGTACTAGGGATAAGCAAAAAAAAACTTTAAAATGTCAGCTAAGCAAATATCTCTATATATAGATTATTAAACTATTTTAGCTGTAATATTTTATTATAATAGGTAATCTATATTAATAAAATGGAAATTTCATTAGTGTTGTTCACTAAAAACTTTCGTTACAATGCATCAATTTCAACCAAATTTTCAACATTTATGTAAAACGAGATGGAGCAGGTTTTGCTTAACATCAAAATATATTTCCTAACATTAACATGCGTAACTTCGGTGTTATCGATTAAATACAAAAAAAATCAACAGAGTTAATTTTATCTATATATATAAAATTGAATGTCTGTCTGTACTCTATAGATTCAAAAACCATACATCCAATCGCCGTGAAATTTTGGGATATTATTAGGTATATCACCGGGAAGGTTTTTGAAAAATAATTTCATGAATATCTTGAATATCCTTAGAGTTATTTGCAGATTTGTAGATTTAACTCGCAAGCAGCGCCCCCATTGTGACGATGATAACAAGTTTTCTTATCACTAAGTTTGTTATCTTAAATATTATTTATCAAAAGTAAGATTATCTCAGGATGACACGGCAATTTATTTGAGACAAGAATAATGATACAATTCCAAGGCGAAGATACTATTCCTTTAACTTCCAATTACCGAGGGAACCAATTAATATTGATTTTATTCAACTTATCGAGTATTTTTCAAGGGACCGGAAAAAAAATATTCACTAGATAAAACGATGATTTTGTAATGTAGAAAATTAGGAAAGACAAAATTCAGGATGACACGGCACACAGGGACCGGGAAAAAATGTTCACTTTATCGAGAGATTCAAATTTACGAGTTTCAAATTATCAAAATATATCTTCTTTTTTTTTAATAAGTTTATAGAGAATTGTTTTAACAAATGTTCGTTAGACAAACCTTTACTCGGGTAAAAACCCGGGCGAAGCCGGGCATGTTACTATAAAGAAAATGTAATTAAAAAGTGGAAATATTATCATTTAAATCTTGGGTAAAAAATTCAAAATATATTTTTTAATTTATAGATATTGAAAAATAAAGAAAATTCCAACATTCTTTAACCGAGATTCACTGGGAAAGCAAAAGCAGATGCCCATATAATTGGTATTTAATTTTTTTTTTTTTTTTTATATATATTTCATAAATTTGTATAAAAATAAACCTAAAGAACTAGAAATCATTTATAATTTTTCTTGAAAATATTTGAGGTGCATTTTTTTCAAAAATAAAATATTGACTTCAAATAGGGCAACAGGCTTAGCCCTTTAAAAATAACTGCAATTTTTGGTTTTAAATTCGACCCACATGATACTATTTAATTAATATGAAAATATAAATGTATTAACTGAAACGCTCCAGGAGAGTTTGAGTTACCTATATATACAATTTTTTTTAAAATAATATCCCCAAAAATTATACTTTCGATGATTTCACTAGGGTATTGTGCGACATTTTCGTGAAATTTTAAAATGTATTTCAAATTTTAGCAATGGATGTCATCTGACATTTCATCGTCTGATATTAAAGTACATATAGCCTACGGTACAGTTGATATACAGGTAAAATGAGGTCAAAGATGGGATAAAAGAAGAATAAACTTACCAAACTAATCCGAGCGCAACAAATTCAAAAATGACAAGAACACACGCACTGGAGAGTCGAATGTTGTGAAACAAGGTGAAGCTATCGCACTGCCCTCTATCATATACTAAGCGCGCTTCTATTTTTAAACTTATTTTTTAAAATTTTACGTGTGAATATCTTAAATATTTATAAAATTAATCGAATATAAATATAATTACAACTATGCTAACGTAATAAATATTTTTGAAAAAATTGTCAAAAATATATTTAGCAAAATTTTATCTTCTTTTGATCTCTTGCACGATAAAGAGCTAACCCTCATAAAGTGCTTTCCAAAATATTTACCGAATGGACTTTGCACGCGTGAAGTTTATTTGTTTTTACGTTTTACTACTTTAAGTACATAAAAATGGCTCCAGCTGTTAGCATAGAAGGCCGAAATGTTTTAAATTTCAATATTGGTGTTTTGGGACATATTGATAGCGGAAAAACTTCACTTTCTAAAGCGCTAAGTACTACAGCCAGCACAGCTTCCTTTGACAAAAATCCACAAAGTCAAGAAAGAGGAATAACAATTGATTTAGGATTTTCCTCATTTTCCTGTGATTTCCCTCAACATTTACAAAATGATTCAAAATACACAGTACTACAATTTACTTTGGTGGACTGTCCTGGACATTCATCACTTATACGAACAATAATTGGAGGTAATTTCTTTCTAACACATTTGTCAACTAATTTATTAACAAATAAGCAAAATCATGAGAGCTCTGGAGATTATTTACAATCCTAAACTGATAAGTCTTCAATTAGTAAATCAAGAAAGACCTAATTTTGAAAGACAGGAGAATGAATATATAAGATAAGCATGCGACTACACCCCAGACCTACCAGCAGCAATTTTAACCAATGATTAGTTACACTGTGCCTCCATATGTTTTAGCATCAAGTCATTTATAATTTTATGAAACCTCAGTGTGGTTGATGTAGAACATTACTCTCCAAGACACCTCTTTGTATTTTTAAATTATTATTATCCTTAGTACACACTTGGCCATTGTAATCATGTTGGTGACTGCTTTTACTGTAAATGCACCACATGACTATACATGTGAAAATCAGTTCGACCTTGCACTTACAAATATGCCAGAACCCCGTTTGGTTACTTGCACTTCCTGGTGGGGTTGGACTTTTAAAAAATTCGGGGGCCATTAGAGCATTTTTTTTTTTAATTATTATTAAATAGAAAAAAGTACCCAATGTGGGATTCAATTCCAGGTCGTAGCAGTAGAAAACCAATAGTTTAGACCATTCTTCCAAGACCCCCTTCACTTCATTGTTTACGTTGCTAGCTGGGGGCCATTACTCAGTTGATGTTTTTTTTTTTTTTTTTCTTAATAAATTCCTTTAAAATTTGATAAGGCGCAATTTTGGATTATAGATTATGAACACAATTGATTACAGTAACTATTTAAAAACATGCTGTGGTAAAATTTCTCATTCAGTACTTTTGTCTGAAGATGGTAACAACGCTGTTACCGAAACATCACACACTATTTATTTATCTGGATTTGATCTTATTATTACCTTGTGTTCCTTTAAAATTTGTTTTTGGTGAGATAATTATTTCAATCCGTCATCTGTGATTATATCATTCCAATGTAGGCCTATGTTTGTGGTAAACAAAAATAGTCTTGTTAATAAATACACCTCTCTAACCTTCTTCTTCTTTCTTATCTTCATTCAATCATATTTTAGGATATCAAGCTTGTAGACTTGACAACCATCATGACTGGGTGAAGTAGAATGCGTCTACTTTTGTCATTAAGACTGGGAGCACTACTCAGTGGCAGACCGACTTAGTTCCAAAAGAAATGGCCGCCTCTGACATGAGGAACAGACACCATGTGCAGCCGCTCCTAACATGGAGTACAAACGCTGCTCATCCTGTATCCCTGGATTAGGAGCTCTTACAGGGTACTATCAGCCGGGCCAGCTGAACCCTGGTTTTTTAGTGAGCTTGTTACTGCTCCCCCTCCTCCTTTTTTCATTCAGGCTTGGGACCTGTAAAAGTGGAGTTCCTCTTTAACCTAAATTAGCCTAACCTAACTCAACCTATAAACTAACCTAATTTAACCAATCTGAACCCAAACTAACTCAGTGTTATTGATATACCCATTGTTGTCACTAATGGTCCACAGAAATGAGTATCTCACCTGATATATTTATATACAGTAGAACTACCTCCCTGTAAAGGACAACACCTAATTGCAGAGCCAAAGTGTCCTTTAGGGAGAGGTATCTTCTAACCGGAGAGTTGCTAAATATTAAAAATGGTAAATTTGCAAATGAAAACTGTCTTTTATAGAGAAGTGTCCTCTAGCGTGAGTGTCCTCTCATGGAGTTTCTACTGTATTACATTCAGGTTAGAGTCAGCTGCTGCAGTAATAGATTTTAGTAATAAACAAAGAGGTTTCCTCTGAATACAATTGTGAGAATACCAAAAGAGGTCTTCACTTACTGGTGAAGTTGTTAATTAGTAAAAATTATAATTTTAATAATGAAAATGTCCTTTTTGTAGAGAGAGAAATGTCTTCTAGCCAGAGTGTCCTCTCTCATAGAATTTATACTTTAATACAAAAGGCATATATTGGATCAAAATATCATTTATTTTACCAATATTTTAGTTGGCTGAATCCTAACCTTTGTCAAGGTGTGTTATAGCATATTCTTCTTCTTTCTTATCTCAAAGCCATGATAATCATGGTGGGTAGTTAGCGACTGCTTTTACTGTAAGCGCACCACATGTCTACACATGTAAAAAGCAGTTCGACTTTGCACTTACAAATGTGCCAGAGCCCCGTTTGGTTACTTGCACTCGCTGGCGGGGTTGGACTTTTGCAAGAATCGGGGGCCATTGGAGCATTTTTTTTTTTTTTACAGAAAAAAGTGTCCAATGTGGGAATCGAACCTGGGTCGTAGTGGTCGAAAAACAAACGGTTTAACCAGCCTTCCACCGACCCCCCATAGCATATTAATATGTTTAAACAACAAACTCAGCGTCACATAACGTCAATAGAATTAAGTTTGAAAAAATATTTTTTGCCTTTATTCACATTATGGACAAAATAAATTTATACAATTTATTCGAATTTATACTAGGTACATATTTCTTATTCGAACTTTTTCTGTATGCAAAATAAGACTGTTTTAAAAATTACTGTGTTCTACTGAATAATGTGATTTAGGCCCTGGGATCTAATTAGATTTGTTAAGGCTTGAAGAATTCCTGGTTTGATAGATTGAATAATTTGGGATGATTAGGTACCATGTATATTATAGATTAGAAACAAAAGACCAAATCTAAATAAATAAATAGTGTGTGACGTTTTAGTGACAGCGTTGTTACCAAAACATCACATTATTTATTTATTTGGATTTGGTCTTATTACATTGTGTTTCGAATAATTCAGGAATAAAAGTTTTTTTTTACTTACTTAGCCCAAGAGTCTATATGGTACATAGATTGGAGCATCTCCATGACTCAGTATAGTATCAGCATGTGATAAAATGAAGTTAGGGTCACCTCACACACCATACCAATTATACACCAGTACTAAAATAGAAGGGGGTCGGTGGAAGGATGGTCTAAACCGTTGGTTTTCGACCGCTACGACCCGGGTTCGATTCCCGCATTGGGCACTTTTTTTCTGATTTAAAAAAAAAAATGCTTCACTGGCCCCCCGATTCTCGCAAAAGTCCAACCCCACCAGCGAGTGCAAGTAACCAAACGGGGCTCTGGCACATTTGTAAGTGCAAAGTTAAGTACCCATCATGATTATCATGGCCTGTACCATGTGTACTAGGGATAAGTAAAAAAAACTAAAATAGAGAATAGAAATGCTATGCCCAATTTGTTCTAGTACTGCTGCCATCAAACAGACCTATTCACATCACATTCTCCAGTATGTTGGAGAGAGAAAGGACATCTGTAGTTGACAGAGTGGGATGTGACACAGGAGCCCAGATAGTGGACCTAGTGATCCTAGTGGTGGATGTGGTAAAGGGAGTCCAGACCCAGACAGCGGAGTGCCTGGTGATCGCAGAGATCACCTGTGACAAGATGGTGGTGGTGCTCAACAAGACGGACCAGCTGCCTGAGGCCAAGCGGGAGGCTCACGTGGACAAGGTGAGGACATGGTGGTGGTTGGTATACAGCAAGACTTCCCCTGACAATCAGGGATGGGTTGAACCTACCTACAATCACACCTCCAGGAAATATCTATCTTGACAGTGTGATAGGTTAGCTTGTGATAGGACTACAAAGCCACAAAACTCAATAAAGCCACTGGCTAGATGGCTTCTTCTTTCTTATCTCCACACTGGGTGAAGTAGAATGTGTCTGCCTTTGTCATTAAGACTTGAAGCACTACTCAGTAGCAGGCCGACTCAGCTCCAAAATAAATGGCCACCTCTGACATGAGGAACAGACGCCATGTGCAGCCGCTCCTAACAAGGAGTACAAACGCTGCTCAACCTGTATCCCTGGATTAGCAGCCCTTACAGGGTACTATCAGCCAGGCCAGCTGAGCCCAAGTTTTTTACTGAGCTTGTTACTGCTCCCCCTCCTCCTTTTTCATCCGGGCTTGGGACCAGCAAAGGCAGAGTAGCTAGATGGCTAAATGATGCGAGGCCATTAAAAGAAACCACTACCAACCAACAGCTGATTCTGTGCCCATGCTAGCTAAGGTGGGTGTTCTCCATGTTAGGAGCCACATCATCTGAAGACTAAGCCTGACAGCCACAGTATGTGCTTCATGTTCATTGAATCAACAGTAGGCATACATTTTCCCATCAAGGAGCTCATCAACACCCATCATCATCACAAAGTTGCCTAATTTTCGTTCACTGAGATTATTAAGATGACAAAGACTATCTTGACAACATATCAAAGTGAAACTTCTTTGATTTGTATTTATCAGAACATAATCATTTTCTGAGAGGTGAAATTTTTCTCTCTCTAGATTGATAAGGCACTAGATTCCTCCTGCAAAGTTCTCTTGCTGCCAAGCTATGTAATTAGAGGAATGACACTTCCTGGAGTTGAGATAATATCAATCTGACAGGTCATTAGCCATCCTGGTTGTTTCCTCTCTCGTGAGTTGTCTTCTTGGTAAAATTTTATATGTGCAATGGGAGAAACTTGAATTCTCAGAGGAATAAGTAGAAAATCAACATGGAGTATGCATAGCTATGATCATCAAGGATACGTGAAATTAGCTACTTACACTTGAACCCCATTCTGTGGTAAAATGTGAGGTAGTGCAGTAGGACATTAGCAGGTTGTGGCAGTCATGGAGTGAGAGCAAGGTACCACAGTGTAGTGTGTCTGTCGTGGAAAGGGATAACTAGACCAATTGGATCAAAGGAGAATAGAGACTAAGATGAATGGCCATTGTCCCAGAAAGCTCAAAACAAGGTCCAGTCTGCATTGGCACCAAGATTTTACATTGCTACAAAAATGAGTATAATAATTGAAACTTAGAATAACAATGAGACCTAATTATAATAGCCTCTTTCAGGAAACTAGATTATAATCTAATACTTAAGTCTCAAGTGTTTTAGCAGTGGTTATAACAACGACAACATGGTGTTTTAGCAATCTTAAATCATGGTCCAAAGTGATGGTGTTATAACAAGGTTGGACTGTAGGTTCTAACCAGGAGTTCCACTGAATCCACCATATTACTTCCCTAGAGAATTAGACCTATGTTGTAGCACTGTGTGGAGATATGACTAAACTAGATGTCCTACTTCTGTAGCCTCTTCCACACCTGAATTTCCACTACAATTGTCTAGAATCACAATCATAGGATGCGCTTTTATAAAATCAATTTGAACTAGTGTAAGTGCACTCTATGTAACGTCCTCGTATTTGTTGGTTGACGTTAATCAGCAAGAAGTACTTGGAAGTATAAAAGAAAAGTCTTCATTTCTTTTAGGCTAACATCGGATATAATATATTAAATATCAGACCTAAGTTTACATGTGATATATATCACAATCAGTCAAAAGGCAACTGCACAGAGTATCATCAGTGATAAATATGTGCTCACTGATAATTTACTATATAGGCATGCCAGCTGCCCTTACACTCTATGCAGTAGAGCCTTCTTAGGAGGGCACTCTCGCTAGAGGACACCTGCAAGCCATCAGCAAATTTCTGTGACATGGTCATGAAATGCTTTTTTTTTCCTTCTATATTCCATGACATCTGTATATGAGAAATAGCTAGTACAGTAGAACAACCTCCAGGAGAGGACAATCCTGCTAGAGGACACCTCTTCTACAAAGGACAGTTTTATCACAGTTACTATTTAGAAACTTTCCAGTAAGAGAACACCTCACTCTAAAGGACATTTTGGCTCTGCAACTAGCTAGGTGTTGTCCTTTACAGAGAGGTTCTATTGTATTTATTTATTTTTCTCTTTTTTTTTCAAATAAAATAAACTTCAAATATAAAATTAGAAGCCCAAGGTTTAATAAGACTAAAATAAAGAATATTTATTTAATTTGGTGTTATTACCTTGTGTTTCTAATCTATAATCCACAAATTGTACTTTGTTTTTTTAATTATCCCTAGTACACGTGGTACAGGCCATGATAATCATGGTGGGTAGTTAGCGACTGCTTTTACTGTAAGCGCACCACATGTCTACACATGTGAAAAGCAGTTCGACTTTGCACTTACAAATGTGCCAGAGCCCCGTTTGATTACTTGCACTCACTGGTGGGGTTGGACTTTTTGCAAGAATCGGGGGCCATTGGAGCATTTTTTTTTTTAAATCAGAAAAAAAGTGTCCAATGCGGGAATCGAACTCGGGTCGTAGTGGTCGAAAACCAAACGGTTTAACCAGCCTTCCACCGACCCCCTAATTGTACTTTATTAGGCTAGAGTGTGTTTTCTAAAAGAGATTTTTCCTGCATATATCTTACAAGTACAATTGAACCTGTCTATAGCGCCCCCTCTAAATAGCACCTTCCTCTCTATAACGCCCAATTTTAAATACGTAGTACAATGCGATTTACATTAAAAATGACCTGTCTATAGCACCCTATTTTGGTGAGTCCCAAGAGGGGGCGCTATAGACAGGTTTAACTGTATATATCTTTGTTAAAAGAGGTCACACAATGTTGTGTGTGGCCAGATGACCAAGAAGCTGAGGAAGACCCTGGAAAAGAGCAAGTTCTCCCAGTGTCCCATAGTCTCTGTGGCGGCCAATCCTGATGTAAGTATGGCTGCTCACTTGTTTGCATAACTTTATCATTTTATTGAATTTATTCAGATATTTAACTTATTGTGATTGTAACTTTTATAATAATTTTTGCATGCACAAATTTCCTTCACCTACTTTGTATTTTAAAAAATTATTTAAACTGTGATATTATAACACTATCCGGCGCTGAGTTTGTGTATACAAAAATATAATGCCTTGATAAAGGTTTGGCGTTTAGCCAACCAAAATATTGGCAAATATTTTATTAAATCCAATATATGCCTTTTTATTATCTAATATATATAAAGTTAAACCTGTCTATAGCGCCCCCTCTAAATAGCACCTTCTTCTCTATAGCGTCCGATTTTAAACATTAAAATGTCAACATTTTACATTAAAAGTGATCTGTCTATAGCACCCCCTCTCTATAGCACCCTATTTTGATGAGTCCCAATAGGGGGCGCTATAGACAGTATATATACAGTAGAACATAATCCATTACCATTTTTACAAATTAGCAATTCTACGGTAAGAGGACATCTCTCCCTAAAGGACACTTTGACTCTACAATTAGGCGTTGTCCTTTACAAGGAGGTAGTTCTACTGTTTTATCCATTGCTGCTGTAATGTAAGGCTGTGTGACCCAGGGAGAGGAAGGCCCCATCGGTATCCTCCAGCTGAAGGAGCTGCTGTGTAAGGAGGCCTACATCCCTAGGAGAAACCCAGGAGGCCCCCTGCTGGTGTCTGTGGACCACTGCTTCTCTATCAAGGGGCAGGGGACTGTCATGACAGGGACTCTGCTGCAGGGGTCGCTGGAAGTCAACCAGGTATGTGGGGGACCTTTTTGGCTCTGGTTATGACCCACCTACCCCTGTGTATTGTACATGAATGTATTGTGGAATATTTTTGATGGTAAAACTACAGTTTATTTGATAGAATAAAGAAGTTGTAACTAGCAAGCCACCCTAGAAGAGCCACTATTGTATGACCACTACATGTACGAGGGGTGTCCCATAAGTCCGTGGCCCAACATATAAAGAAAATGACTAATGAAATGATTATGATTTATTTTTCAACATAATCCCCTTTAAGGTCTATACACTTTTTCCAGCGATGTTCTCATGCCCTCCAAAAAGAATGATGTTTCAAGTGACTCAAAAAATGAGGTTACAGCATCAATGACCTCTTCATCTGACCTAAAGTGAATGCCAGAAAGTTATTTTTTCAAATGAGAAAATAGGTGGAAGTCAGACGGAGCTAGATCTGGTGAATAGGGTGCATGTGGTAAAGGTTCAAAGCCAGAATCATAAATAGCAGCCATGGCTTGCAGCGACCGATGACTCGGATCATTGTCTTGATGGTAAACAATCTTCCTGGACAACTTTCCTCTTCTCTTTTTTTAATAGCTTCTCGTAGTCACTTCACAAGAGTTGCATAATAATTGCCAGTGATGGTTTGACCCTTATTCAGAAAGTCTAGAAGAAGTACACCCTCGGAATCCCAAAAGACAGACTCCATAACCTTCCCTGCTGATGGAACTGTCTTGGCTTTCTTGGGGGGAGGGGAACCGGAGTGTCTCCATTGCATGGATTGTTGCTTGGACTCTGGTGTAAAGTGATGGGCCCAAGTCTCATCCATGGTAACAAATCTATTAACAAATTCCTCTGGATTGGCTTCATATAACGCAAGATTGTCCGAAGATAACTTTCTCCTTACAGCCTTTTGTAAGAGAATCAGAGGCTGGATCTCAAAAGTATTGTTTAATTAACAATAATATTATATTAAGATGACAAGGAACAAAAAGAGTCACAAAAGGCAAGCGCAGTAGCAAGAAGAAAAACCAAAATTTAAACTACAGGTAGACAGTGTGGCGCCAGGTCATGTGATGTCTGGTAGATGGTGTCGTTGCTAGGCAACAGCCGATGTGCGAAGTTACTCTCCAACACTCCCACCTAACAAGCACTTTGTTGTTTCAAACAGTCCAAGTTGGCTTCTTAGTCTTCTATACCTTTCTGGAGGTAGAGCTTTCGTAAATATGTCTGCAGCTTGATCATTGGAGCAGACATAAAGAAGGTCAATTGCATGTTTTTGAAATTGATCTCTGATAAAGTGATACGAAATATCAATATGTTTAGTTCTTTTGTGGTATTCTGGGTTGTGAACAAGTCTTATGCAGCTTTGATTGTCGCAAAAAATTGTTGTAGGCCTTACTTGTTCTTGATGTAGCTCGCGTAGAAGTTGTCTCAGCCAAATTGCTTCTTTCGTTGCTTTGGAAGCCGCAATATATTCAGATTCTGTTGTTGTTGTTGTTGTTTCTTATCCCCTTGTGTACAGAGTTGTTGACAGAGACACACAATTCTGTTTTTGACTGCACCAAGAAATAGGTCCATTATTCAACATGAACACATATCCGGTGGTTGATTTTCTTGTGTCTAGGTCTCCAGCAAAATCAGCATCGGAAAAACCTATCGGAGATGTAGTGCAGGAACTCCCACCAAAACAAATACCGATGTTTTTCATAGCTTTTAAGTATCCAAATATTTTCTTTACTGCAGTCCAATGTGAAGGTCCTGGGTTGTTCATAAATTGGCTAACCCTGCTGACTGCGTAGGCAATATCAGGTCTAGTTCCAGTCATGAGGTACATTAAACTACCAATTGTCTGTCTGTATGGAATCTTGTTCATTTCTTCAATTTCCTGATTAACCTTTGGGCACATCTCTTTTGTTAGTTTTGAGTAAGGATCAGAAGGTACAGATTGTAACTTAATTTCAAGAAGGTTGTAATGTTCAAGTGTTCTTTCAATGTATGAGGCTTGATGTAGAAATAACATTTTAGTTGTTCTATCTCGATATATTTGTAGGCCAAGGAAATAATCGGCAGTAAAAGTTTTTATTTCAAAATTGGAATTTAAGTACTGTACTATATCATCTAAATGTTGTTTATTTACACTGCAGATTAAGCAATCATCTACATATATTGCAAGTAATATGTAAGCCTGTTTACATTTCATTGTATAGACACATGAATCTGATATGCTAGGTTTGAGATCAAACTTAATTAAAAACTCATGAAATTTCTTGTTCCACATTCTGGGGGATTGCTCTAGACCATAGATGCTTTTCTGAAGAGAGCAAACATGATTTGGAAAATCTGGGTTTTCATAACCTTGGGGTTGTTCCATGTAAAGTTCTTCTTCCAAATCACCATTCAAGAAGGCAGAATTTACATCTAATTGAATCATTTCCATATCAAGTGATGCACAAAGTGATAAGATTGTTCTAATTGAATCTAATTTTACTACTGGAGAAAAAGTTTCACCATAATCAAGTCCTGATTTTTGTGAATAACCTTTCGCAACTAGTCTAGCCTTAAACATTTTATTTGATCCATCTGCATTTTGCTTTATTTTGTATACCCACTTGCATGCAATAACTTTTCTGTCTGATGGTAGTGTCACATAAGTCCATGTTTGATTTTTCATCAAGAAATTGAATTCATCGTCCATAGCTAGTTTCCACTTTTTTTGGGTTTTGTCCTACAATTGCATCTTCATAGTTCAATGGTTCTTGGTCATGGACATAACAAGCATATGAAATAGCTCTTGTACAGTAAGTTGATGATTGTTCCTTTTCTCTGATTCTATTCCTGAGAGGGTATCGACATGATTCTTCTGGTTTGGAACTGGTATTTGTGTTATCAACACTTTCTTCACTGTATATAGTTACCTGCTCTTGTTGGTTATCCTGAATATTTTCTGAAGTATTAGCTTCAGTAAATATTACATCTCTGCTTATGATAATTTTTTTAGCAATAGGATCCCACATTCTATAATTTTTGCTAGTTTCAGTATATCCAACAAAAAATGTATGAATACTCTTTTTGTCTAATTTCTTTCTGTTATCTTTTGGTATATGCACATAAGCGTTACATCCAAAAGTTTTCAAATGTAAGATGGAGGGTTTTCTCTTGTACCATATTTCATAAGGTGTAGAATTTCCCAATACTTTAGTAGTACATCTATTTAAGAGATAGACTGCTCTGTTTACGGCTTCAGCCCACAGTTCAAGCGGCATTTTTCTTTCATGTAACAAGCATCTAGCTGATTCAACTATTGTTCTGTTATCTCTTTCAGAAATTCCATTCTGTTCTGGGGTATATGGAGCAGTGAGTTCATGAACAATTCCTAGAGATTTTAGATAATCAGAAAAATTCTTATTTAAGAATTCTGTGCCTTATCTGTTCTGAATCTTTTTATTTTATTTCCAGTTTCAGTCCTAACTATTTTTACAAATTCTTTAAATTTCTCAAGTACATCTGATTTATGCCTAATGAAGTAGGCCACTCTAAATCTCGAAAAATCATCCTTGAATGATACAAATTATAATGATCCACCTGGTGATCTTTTACTCATTGGTCCACAAACATCTGAATAGATCAGCTCTCCTGGATAGGTCGAATTTGGACTTGTTGACGCGTGAAAACTTTTCTATTTTGTTTTCCATAGATGCATGCTTCACATAGTAAAGAATCAGGCTTTTCTCTAATTTTAATGTTTTCTTCGAAAACATTATTTTCAAACATTTGGGTTAATTTTATAGGATTTACATGACCCATTTTTTGATGCCATATATCTAGACTTAACTGAGCAACATGAGTTTGTGAAGATTGCTTTGCTTTAATAAAAATTCTATAAAGATTTGAATTGTCCTTTATTCCAGTAACTAGCACTTTCGAATTTTTTGTCAATTTTATCTGATTTCCTTTACAAATGAGCGTCAAACCATGTTTTGTTGCAGTAGATATTGAAAAAAGATTGGTCTCCAATTCAGGTATATAGAGAACATCCAAAAGAGTTGCATTAATTTCCTGACTATCAACATAAGAGAGAATATCAATATTTCCCTTACCTTTTGCATAGATCTTCTTTCCATCTCCAAGGCACACAGGATGAACACCTTCTGGTATTTCTTCGAACGTAGAGAACCATTCTCTTCTGAAAGTCATGTGATCCGTTGCTCCAGAATCTGCAATCCAGGAATCCTTTGTTTCAGCGAGGAAGGCACTTGTCTCAGCTGAAAAAGCACAGCTATCATCTCTGGCTGAAGAACTTGGCTGTTGTCCTTTTTGTTCTTCCTTTCTTTTATAGCATTCTTTCCACCAATGTCCTTTCTTCTTGCAATATCCACAGTGTGTGTTCTTCTTTTTATCTTTAATGGATTGTTGATGCTGCTGTTGTTTGTTGGAATCTGTTGAATATCTGTCGAACTTTTAAAAAGTCATCAAGGCATTATCTGGTTTAAAATTTCCTGAAGAATCCCAATGATCCTGTAAGCTTTCTTCTTTCAGTAATCTTGCCGTCAAGTTTTCTAGAGTCTTTTCTTCTGATGAAACTGAATCCCACGCTGTTATGAAATTCTTGTATTTATCAGGCAAGATGCAAATTATCTTTGTAATTAGGGCAACATCAGAGATTGGCTCACCTAGATCTTTCATTTATTGTGCCTGAGTTTCAACTTTGGAAATGTGAGAAGCAATGTTATCATTTGGATTCATTTTATATTCGAAAAATCTTTGTTGCAGCAAATATTTGTTTGTTTCAGATTTCAGTTCATATATTGTTGATAATTTCTTCCACATTTCTGCTGAAGTCTGGCAATTAACAATCTGTTGAAGATATTTAAACTCTAGAGCAGTAGTGATCAGCATTTTGGATTTTTTTTGCATCTTTCTTTTTCCATTCAGAGAATTTTGCAATATCCTCTATTTCAGGTTTTACTTCAGAGCCATCAGTTATACTGAGAAGATCTTTTGCTTCTAGAATAATCTTCATTTGAAATTTCCATAGATGAAAATTATCGCGCTGAATTTTTGAATTTGTGGAAGTTCAGTTGTCATCTTGAGTAAGCAAACGAATTTCAGCTTAGATAAACAAACATATTTGATACCAACCAAGCTCTGCTGCCATGTAAGAGAATCAGAGGCTGGATCTCAAAAGTATTGTTTAATTAACAATAATATTATATTAAGATGACAAGGAACAAAAAGTCACAAAAGGCAAGCGCAGTAGCAGGAAGAAAAACCAAAATTTAAACTACATGTAGACAGTGTGGCGCCAGGTCACGTGATGTCTGGTAGAAGGCGTCGTTGCTAGGCAACAGCCGATGTGCGAAGTTACTCTCCAACACCTTTTGATCGGGTGTCAAAAGTTTGGGAACCCAACGGGCAGAAAGCTTCCTGAGGCCCAAGTGTTCTCTCATGATCCGATCCACTGTTGTTTTTGGAATACCCGAAGTCTCTTCTATCTGACGAACTGTCATTCTTCTGTCCAACATAACCAAATCATGTATCTTGTCGATGTTTTCTTGAGTAACTGACTCAACAGGTCTTCCTGGTCGATGTTCGTCTTCGGTGCTGATCCTCCCTAATTTAAACGCAGCTACCCAATTTTTTTACTGTGCTATAGGAAGGAGCATCTTCCCTTAATGTATCCACCATATCCTCATAGATTTCCTTCGGCGACATTCCTTTCTTACAAAGATATTTTATTACAGCACAAATCTCATTTGTCTCCATTTTAGATGATTCCTGTTTCTTGTCCTCTTTCAGGACCTATGACAAAAAAACAGTTAGTTGTAAAAACTCAAAAATTTACATATCTTTATACAAGGCTTTAAGGTATATATGGTAAAATTTATTAGTTTCTAATATTTCGTTCTCATGGTCGGGCCACAGACTTATGGGACACCCCTCTTATATGTAACTTGACTGTAACTATGATCAGTATATGTTTACTATAACCTCTATATATATACTCATGAACAAAACTTAAAGAAGTTATACCTTTCAGCATGTAATGATAAGGCACAATTTGATTTATAGATTATAAACACAAGGTAATAAAACCAAATCCAAATAAATAAATAGTGTGTGACGTTTCGGTAACAACGCTGTTACCGAAACGTCACACACTATTTATTCATTTGGATTTGGTCTTATTACCTTGTCTTTCAGCATGTATATCGGGATTCAGACAATAACTCTGAAAGATATTACAGTGACCTTTATTGAAGACACACAAGATAACCAAGTGTGAACAAAATTGCCTCTGTCTCTCCATAAAAATATATATATATATATACAAGGTATGATCAAAAAGTTTGGGGAATTAGTCAAAAAAAAAAGTTCTGAAAGAGTTTTTGAAAAATAAAAATTATCATCATAATCACGAGACCTCGTTCTCTACTAGAAAATATTTATATCTTTTCGATATCTCAAACAATAAGAATTTAATAAGCATTTTTTAAAGAAAAGAAACAAAGGCGCAGCATTTTTTTACAGTGCATCTTAAAAGTGAACAAAAAGTATGCATAAAGATTTGTCAAAAATTGGAAAAATGGCGTCAGAAATGTTTCAAATGTTGAAATTGGCATTCGGGGAGGCAGCCTTATCACAATCAAAAACGTTTAAGTGGTTTACCTGTTTCAAATCTGGTAGAGAGTCAACCCAAGATGACGCACGCCAGGAAAGACCTCTTTTGGAAAATCATGAAGAACTGACCCAAAAAATTGGTGCTTTAATAAGGGAAAACACTAGGACAACGATCAGAGAACTGGTAGAAGAAACAGGGGTTTCATATGGAACGTGTCAAAAAATATTGTCCGAGGATCTTGGACTTGAAAGAAAGTTTTTGAAATTTGTTCCAAAAATTCTGTCCGGGGCCCAAAAGGAGGAAAGGGTTGATGCCTTTCCGTGAGTATTTTTTTGACTAAAAATCGCATGTTGACAATGCCTCATCCCCCGTAATCACCTGATTTAGCACCAAATGACTTTCTCTTTCCTAGAATGAAGTCAGTTCTAAAAGAACATAATTTGATACCGTTAATGCCATGATGGAAAAATCGCTGAGCATTTTCAGGGACATTACTTCTGATGAATTTTCTGGGTGCTTCCGGAACTGGGAAAAAAGAAAGAAACGCTGTATAGATTCCCTCGGACAGTATTTTGAGGAATATTAACCATTTTTGGTATATATTCATCTAATAAATCTTTTATGACCCAATTCCCCGAATTTTATGATCATACCTTGTATATGACCAGGGACATCAAAGAATTCACTTCCTTAAGTTTTGTCCATGAGTGTAACTTGACTCTAAAACTATATGTAACTTGAATGTAACTATGACCACTATATGTAAAAATGACCACTGTATGTAACTATGGCTGTGGTACAGATGGTGGAGCTTCCCGCCCTGAAGGTCACCAAGAAGGTGAAGAGTATGCAAATGTTCAGGAAACCTATCTCCCAGGCTGTACAGGTCAGTTCACCTATTGTTGGTGTTAGGAAACCAATTCTTTCCCAGTCTACAATCAAGCAGAGTCAAACACAACACCTCTAAGAAAATTAACACCTTTTAATTTCCTTTCATAACTAACTAATTTACATCATTAAAAACCAATTTATATACATGTAAAACCGTCCAGTCATCTGGTCAAAATATAAATAAACTAATCTAGGAAAAAACAACTTATAAAATCCTAACAATGCCCCCCCATTTTAAAGTTGTTTTCATACCCTCATCGGAGGCCTAGAGTGGCCAAGATCCTGGTCAGTTTAATTCCTCCAATTCCCCCAGTTAGAATATCTGCAATACTCCCTCCGCCAAGCCGCAATTCTTGAAGATCTTCTTGGGATTATAGTTTCATTCTGGCCTTCGTCTTCCCTCCTCAGTGCTTCGTCTTCATAGGCCTGCTCTCCATCTTCTCTTCGTTCTAAGTTATTCAGATTTTTCTCTACCGATATTGCCCCATCAATCCCTGAATATCCCCCTGGGATTGAAGCCTCATTTTGGCCTTCCTCGTCTTCCTTCTTCAGTTCTTCGTCTTCACAGGCCTGCTCTTCATCCTCTTTTCGTTCTAAGTTATTTAGATCTTTCTGATATTGTTTCCTCATCAGTCCCTAAATATCCTCTTGGGATCGCAGCTTCATTTTGGTATTCCCCTTCATCTTCCTTCTTTAGTTCTTCCACTGTATAGATTCTTCCTCTTCTATTAGATTTCAAAATTAACCCGCCATCACTTCCAAAAACAGAGGCCTTGCCATTCTGGAATAATACCTTGTTTCCTTTTTCCTCAATCCTTCCAACAGACAAAATATTTCCGTCCAATTCAGGAACGTATAAAACGTTTTCCAAGAACAAGGTTTCACCTCCATATTCGTGACCGAGTTTGATAGTTACATCACCCATCTCTGATACTTTTATTTCCTCATTGTTAGCCATTTCTACTGAAGTTGAAATACTTTTTGTGTTCATCAATTTCAGTCTGTTCGACGTCATATGTTCAGTAGCTCCACTGTCCAGAAACCAGATATTCTGCGAATTATTGTTTTTAAAGTTGTTCGCAAATAGGACCTTATGAGTCAGGTCTAGCGTACCTTGTTTCAGCATACCTTCGCTAATTCTCCTTGAGGAGTTGGCAAATCTGCAATTCCTAGCTATGTGCCCTAATCTGCCACAACTGAAACACCTTATCTGCCTGGAGATACCTTCGCTAATTCTCCTTGAGGAGTTGGCAAATCTGCAATTCCTAGCTATGTGCCCTAATCTGCCACAACTGAAACACCTTATCTGCCTCGGGTAGTTATAATTTTCCCTTTTCCCTTCCGTCCACGTATTATTATAATTCCTTGGTTGATCATATTCAAATTTATTTTGCTCTTGACATGGTGATTTGCATGTATCCTCTTTTCTTCTTACCGCAAAAGCGCAATTAGGATCTTCTTGAGGAATTTGACGCTGTTTCTATCTTTTTTTCTTCTAAAAGTAACTTGGATTTTACCACACTAGTAGATAGCTTCTCTTCTTGCTGTTCTAAACTGAGAATCAGCGGCTCGTAGCTCTTTGGTAATCCCAATAACATAATTAACGCCAATTCGCCATCCCCAAATCCATGGTGGCACTTTGCTAATTTTCTATGGCATTCCATTATTCTCGCGAAATATTCCTTCATGTCTTCGTCATTTCTTTTGACAATATTGAAAAATTCTCTCAGTAGCTGTAATATATGTAGTAATCCATACTTTGTGTGGACATCCTCCAGCATCTGCCATGCATCGATCGCTCGTTTACAATCACCGATGTCATCTAGGAATGAATCTTCAACTGCTAATAATATGACAGATAATGCCAAGCTATCTTTCCGCTTCTGTTTTTCTGTAGTTTCCCTAGGAAATCCAGGCTCAATCGCATCCCATATATCCTTCTGGATTAAAATAGATTTAGTTCTTATAGCCCAGGAATAATAATTATTACCATCAAGTTTAGGTATTCTGAACTCGTCAGCCATTGATATTTCCAGTTATGCAAATCTGACAAAAAAATTATAACTCAAATATTTTCTTCTTCTTCTTCTTTAAACTTTCTACTTATTCTTATTCAAACTTCACCTTCACTTCTTCAAACACTACTTCTTCAAACCCTATCTTCACTTCCTCAAACACTACTTCTTCACACTTTACCTTCTTTGGCTTTAACTTTTAGCTTTTTTCTTCTTTACTTTCTTCAGCTTTATCCTCTTTAGCTTAAACTTCTAATTTCTTTCTACGGCGCAGTGGAAGCGTTCTGCTGGGCCCATAACCTGTTAGGAAACCAATTCTTTCCCAGTCTACAATCAAGCAGAGTCAAACACAACACCTCTAAGAAAATTAACACCTTTTAATTTCCTTTCATAACTAACTAATTTACATCATTAAAAACCAATTTATATACATGTAAAACCGTCCAGTCATCTGGTCAAAATATAAATAAACTAATCTAGGAAAAAACAACTTATAAAATCCTAACAGTTGGTTTGTTGGTTTTATAAATGTTGAACTTTTTTTTTGTATATCTTGATTGTTGTCAAATATACATTACTGATGGGTTTGTGCTATCTACTAGAATTACATTTAAACTCAATGGTTGAACCTGGAGGAGAGCTGGATCCTACCTGGGGGGTGAGAGATTAGGGGACCTGCCATATCACAGATGTCAAATATCTGATAGTAGACTACACTAAACAGAGTTTATTAATTCAACACCCTGAGGGATCAGAATTTCTGTGTACAAAGTCAAACTGCATGTGTAGACATGTGGTGCACTTACAGTAAAAGCAGTTGCCTACTTCTATCCAACATGATTATCATGGCCTGTACCACGTGTACTAAGGATAAGCAAAAAAATAATAATAATTTTTGGTTTATTAAAGTCTGTGTGTTAAATTATAGTTAATTCGATTAAAGTAGGTTTTTTTTTTTTTATGTTTGAATTAAAAAGCAAGTGTATTGAATTAAAGTAAGTTGGTGAAACCGCTGAGAGGGTTCACCACTGATGAGCCAAGCTCCCTCATTCAAACTTTTATCATTACAGTAAGGTCTGTAGAGATAATTATTGATGATATATGTAAAAAAAACACTAGCCAAAAAAAAATAATTGCTACAAATTTTAAAGTAAGTTGTGTTGAATTATGTTGTTGTTGTTTCTTATCCCCTTGTGTAAAGATTACATGAATTCCATGAGTTGTGTTGAATTATAGTTAATTAAAGAGGTTATATACTGTATTTGGCAGCTCTTTTGTAAAAGAACACCTCTCTACAAAGGACACTTTGGTTTCACAGCCTGCTGTTGTCCTTTAGAGAGAGGTAGTTCTACTGTAATAGCATTGCTGCTTTCCTTCTTTAAAAATTTACTTCCCAATATCCAAGTTGACATCAACTGGTCTGTCTGTGTAGGGAGACCGCGTAGGGATCTGTGTGACCCAGTTTGACCCGGCTCAGTTGGAGCGAGGGTTGATCTGTTCCCCAGGCCACCTGACATACGCCACCCACGCCATTGTAGCAGTGCACAGGATACCTTACTTCCGCGCAGAGATCCTGACCAAAGCCAAGTTCCACATTACTGCCTTGCACGATACCCGTATGGCCAAACTGACTTTCTTCAGCCCCGTTCCGGGCAGTGGGGAGACCTTTGACCTCTCCCAGGAGTACAGCTACCAGTCTGAGCTGACTGCCACAGCGGAGGGAGAGGCGTGGTACGATGCGCGGAGCAGCAGGCAGTATGTGTTGCTGGAGTTTGTGAAGCCCACCATCCTCTGTCCCGGCAGTCTGATCATTGGCTCCCACCTGGACTACGACATACACTCCAAGTCCTGCCGACTGGCCTTCCACGGACAGGTGCTCCAGCTGGGTGGTCCGGAACTGCTCCCGGCCCTGAGGGTCTTCAAGGTCAAGTCCAAGGAGGGCATGGTGGATCGCATGTCCTCGCCGCACGACATCATCGTCCGCAATCTCTTCAAGAAGGAGACCAACCTGAAGCTGTTCCAGAGTCTCCCAGTGGCCCTGTCTACAGGGGAACAGGGGGCGGTGGAGGGCTGGTTCGGACAGAGCGGCAAGGTCAAAGTCCACATTCCAGGTACTAGATTTGGTTACACTGGGTAATAACAAATCTTCCTCTTTAAACTTTTTATCTTTCTTGCCTATGTCTCCACTTTGGTAGCTCCTCTTCATTTGTGAGATTTCCCAGCCCATTCTTGGCTTGTAAAAGTCCAGCCCTCACATCTATAAATAGGAAATACCAATGCCTCTACAATTCTCTTCCTTATCAGCTCTCTCCTCCCCTAGAAGCTGCTGAGAGATGAAGTATGTGGTGTGCAGGAGGCCTGCAGCCCTCCACCCAGGAACTACTGACCAAGAAGAAGGGCAAGGAGCAGCCTCCCACAGAATCTGTCAAGGTGTCCATCCACTTCAAG
>CP092869.1:69427868-69487677 GCA_030710605.1 Cordylochernes scorpioides
GGAACGTCTCTCGACATCTTCATCCCGCTATAGGGTCTGTGTGTGGTGGAGTTTCACGGCTTTCTTTAACTTATTTACCTGTACTAACAGATAATACACGTTGTCTGTATAGTTATTATAATTATCTGGTGAATGCTTTTAACTGTAAGTACATTACATGTCATGTAATACCAGGACATGGAGGGTAGAAGGTTATAAGTAGACCATATAACCATGTAGTAACAATCCATGATAATCATGGTGGGGGTAAAGTGTTGTTACAACTTGTGCTGTAAGTACACCAAATGTCTATCCATGTAGTACCAAGACATAGAAGGTTGTAAGTAGACCAGATGTTACACATGTAGTAACAATCCATGATAATCATGGTGTCGTTACAAATTGTACTGTAAGTACATACACCACATTACACTATAAGCCATAACTAGGTTTCACCCAGTGCTAGTATGGAGTTATGAACAAGAAGCCCACCGCAGCCACCACTATATCTATATCCTATACTTCAACAACAACAACAAAAAAGCCTTTATTTAGGGTCACTGACCCTATACAGGATTCACCAGAGGTATGCATAGGAACAAAGCAGTGAGACAAAGGAAATAACGATTATATCTTATACTTTTTAAAAAATATAATTTGTTGGTTGGAAGTTTGTTAGGGAAAATATATTCCTACATCAATCAATTAATCATTTAGTTCCTGACGTTTCATGAGAATCATTTCAATGACTCGCTGAATGATTCCGCTAAAACTTCGGGAAATCAATAAACAATTGGTTAATGTAGATATATCTTTTCCCAAACATCCTTACCTCAATTGTGCTCTCTATATAACAATTTCAGAATGGCTCTTGCCATGGCCAACAGTCCGAAAAAACTCTCTTCTGTTTTCTCCACCCACAGTTTGCAGTTTTTTTCTAAATATGCAATCATTTCTTTGTATCAACTATAGGCCATACGTGGAATAAATTTAGTTCCTGTCTGAAATATGCTTCCTGGTGTGTTACATGTTTTAAAGCATCATCGATACGGAGTTTAACCATCTTGAAACTTCGCCATCAAGTAAAACAACACTTTTATGATGTAACTTAGATACGGAATAAGAGTTCCTAGGACAACCAAATACAGGCTGATGATCGAATTGTTCCTTTTAGGTGAGCTAGCGATCAAGCTTATGAACGGGTCTTCGTGATGTCATACCACGAGAACGATACAGCGGTATCCAGCTCGGAGGTCACCGTGACAAATATCCATGTTCACATATGTAAATAGTCTCACGGAAGCAGAGATGGTATCGAGGTTGTCCTGCGACGTGACAGGTGACTTCCAGGGGAATGTCTCCTCCAGATTCCGCCTCTAGATAGCGCCAGCTCCAAGAGACTGTGTTCCTCATTGTCACTGAGAGCTTTCTTTTATAGCTTTCTCGACGGGTAACTCTTCGCCATTTTGACAATTTTCAATTCGAGAAAAACAAACTTCTTTTTATATATCAATATTGTTTTGAAAATAGAATAATCTATAAATAAATATTTAAACTGACGAAACCGCTGGGAGGCTTCACCACTGATGAACCAGGCCCTCCCATTAATTTTTTCTATTGCAATAAGGGCAGTAGAATTGTTTATTTTTAAAAAGAATCATACGTGTCTATAATAGTTTCGAATTTTGATAACAGATAGCGCTCTAATGCATCATAAAATGAATTTTTAATTAGAAATTATAGAACAATATTTATCCCGACAATATTATCATATTCTGTACTTGTAAAACGATACTTGAAGCTACACCGCATGAGTTTCTTTCCAACGAAAAATAAATATTTTATTCAAAGATGAAATATCGACCATTTCTATCCTTTTTGGATGAGGTATGAAAGGGTGAATTATAAAGAGTAATGACGAATTCATAATTCACCCTTTCATACCTCATCCAAAAAGGATAGAAATGGTCGATATTTCACCTTTGAATAAAATATTTATTTTTCGTTGGAAAGAAACTCATGCGGTGTAGCTTCAAGTATCGTTTTACAATCACAAGCCGCAGTGTATTATATTCTGTACTATGGTTATTAACTAAGTTTTATTGATTTAATGCATTTTTATAGGAAGAGATGCCTCTTTTTGGTGAATAAATACCATCCTCCCGTATGTTGTATTTTACACTGGAAATTGGCCCCCGCCACTTCACCAGTTTAAACCTCTTTTAGACAAATTCAACCGATATCTTATCTCTTCTCCTAGGATGGTATAAAATTGAAGCCATCTCGGGATATGATCGAAAAATCCTCAAAGTCACTAAGATTTGTTTTGATCGCTTATAAAATTACTAGACGAATGGCCCGGGCAACGCCCGGGTTTTACCCGAGTGCAATTATATAGGTAGATCTTCATCTTGGCTACACCTTGTATACATCTTGCTTCCTAGGGTTGCCTAGGGTGGCCGCTATAGACAGGGTGGTCTGTGTAGACAGGTGGTTGTATCACACAGCTGATAACAGGGTTGCCTTGAGTGGCCGCTATAGACAGGGTGGTCTGTATAGACAGGTGGATGTATCACACAGCTGATATCAGGGTTGTCTAGAGTGGTCGCTATAGACAGGGTGGTTTGTATAGACAGGTGTATGTATCACACTGCTGATAGCAGGGTTGCCTAAGGTGACCGCTATAGACAGGGTGGTCTGTATAGACAGGTGTATGTATCACACTGCTGATAACAGGGTTGCCTAAGGTGACCGCTATAGACAGGGTGGTCTGTATAGACAGGTGGATGTAACACACTGCTGATAACAGGGTTGTCTAGAGTGGCCGCTATAGACAGGGACCACTATACAGTGACCGCTATAGTCAGGGTGGTCTGTATAGACAGGTGGATGTAACACACTGCTGATAACAGGATTGTCTAGAGGGGGGCAGGGAGGACACGTGTTCGCCGGCAGCCAATGGGCGCGCATTCTATCCGTGAGCTTCAGACAGAATAAGGCAATTATATAAGTAGATCGTATTAAATATAACACTTCAATTATACTTTATTTTTTAAATCCCATCAACCGAAATGGATTTTCTCTCATCCAGCTATTGCCCACTGGTCACGAACTTTTTGATAGGAAAGCCTTGTTGATATCTATAAGGCGATATTAAATATTGTAGCGAAGAAAAAAAAATATTATTTAATTTAATTATTCAATGAAAATATTTGAAACATATTTAAAATTTTACATTTGTTAAATCATCATTTAGTTACCTAGCTTGCTTGCTCGATATTCTCTAGCTGTAGATAGTTTGGTTGGTTTGTTGATAATTGTCGACGGGTCGTGGTGACGTCATCAATAAATACTTTCACATCTCCAGATATACAAAGACTTGATTTCTACGCTACAATATTGTTTAAATTTGGATTGTCATTGAGATATAACAAGTATGCAAATTTTTAAGCTTCTAGGTAGTCTGAAAATATGTAAAATTTTAAATTTAAGATTTGTCGACAGTCACAAATAGACACGAAAGCTTTAAAAAACGATTTGTTTTGTATATTTTTGACGTCAAGGTACTATATTTACATATCTTATAGTATATATATAGTCTACAGACATGTGTATATATGCAATTTAGGTTATCTACACTAAGTATGCGCTACGAGCTATGCAATTAAAGAAATGGTAACCGCCGTAAACCTCCATCATTCTAACACCTCATGAAGGTAATGTATGTAACAACCTCGAGGTTAATAGACGTCGTAAATTTGCATAGATGTGACGGCGTGAAGATTCCTCTTTAATAGTTTCTCACCCGGTTTTACACTCGTCTATTGACCCCGTTCCAGCGGATCAAATACTCTACACATTTCGGTTTATATTCTATAACTTTAGTTACACATTTACATTTCTTTTTAAATTCTACATGGAAGATTAGCTAAACTTATTTCGTCAAGAACATAACTTTCATATGTAAATATGAAATGAAAAAATATGTCCAGGGTAGCCTAGTGGACATGGCATCTGCCCGGTAAGCGGAACACTGTGGGTTCGTTTCCCATCCCTGGACACTTTATTTTTCCGTTCATCATTACTCTTCACAATTCATCCTATCATACTTCATCCCTAAGGTTAGAAATAATCGTTATTTCTCCTTAAAATAAATTACGATATTTCGTTTTAAAAGAAACACATGCGGTAAAATTTGTCCAACATTGTTCTATAATCATAAGCCGCATTTGTATTATATATATATATATAAGTAACTTGTTATTATCCTACTTAAATGTATATATACCCCTCAAAAGATCTATCCTCTTTAAAATGCATTAAAACAATGTCAAGAGGTCTATTAAACTGGAGAAACTGCTGGGAGGGTTCACTACTGAGGAGTCAGGCCTTCCTATTATTTTATCATTGCAGTAAGGGGAATAGAAAGTTGTTTTTTTATTTTAAAAAGAAGCTTACGTGTCAAAAATAGTTTAAATTTATTATAACAGATGGCGCTCTAAGACATCTGGTTCAAATCACATTAATAGGTACCGCTCAGCAAGAGCAACCTAGTTCATGATAATTGAAACAATGAATAATATGTGAAGGTTATTCACATATTAAACATATTTTAACGCGGTATTCAATCCCGGTTCATGACTGTCGGGAATCGAGACCCACTCGTCCACCGACTTTGTTGCGCTAAGACATGTTAACATATAAAAACATATTTATTATTTATTTTTAATGAGAGAGTGATGGTGCAACAATGTTTTCCTGATGGTTTACGGTAATCTATCTGATAGATGGCAGTGGACCATCAGCAATATTCGACTGCTCGATCTTAAGATGTTCTCTTTCATTTTACACCCTAATCAACTTCTATGCTGCTTTTAGGCTTACGATTAAAGTTAGGTATGTTTTCAAGTCACTAAATGTTATCACTTTTCTTAAAAGAATGATACAAAAACTTATTTTAACAAAATTTGTATGATTTGAAGAAAATTCGTGATCGAAAGGTTCCATCTTGATATTTTATTTAAAAATACAGTAAATAAATGGATCGTCTTTTAAAAAATAAAGGTCAATAATAACTATCTGGGAACGTAATCATTCCCTAGCGAATGTGTAATCGATAAATCTTCAAAACAAACTAAAGATAAAAAAGTTTGACGGTAATTATTGTGGGGCGCCTTATCAACTCCGTCATCTATGAAGGCAGAAAAATTATTTTTGACCGCTGACTTCCAGAAATTAACGACAGGTGGGGCTCCTCCAGACATTCCTTTATCATGACCTAATTATCTGCCAAACGATTAATTTGGATGTCGTCTGCGATACTGACGGTGATCTTCTGCCCTAGAATATAAACATAATTTTGATACAGTTTTTGTTAACTGGGAAAAATCCGACTTATTTAAAAAATAAAAATATTTTGAGCAAGATAATCTATTTGAAATAAAAGCGATGGTTTGTTTCAAGGGACTTTTCCTCTTTTTTTTTTTGGCATAAATGTATAGAATTTACGTTCTGAAAAGGATTAGCAATTATTTATAAAGCAAACATGCAGAAAAAAGAAAATTTATTCCACCTGTTGGTACAAAAAACAACAAAAAGTTTTTATTAAGTACACCCGTCCCATACAGGATTCTCCCAGATAGGTAAACAGAAGTAAACATAGCAGTTATTTATAGAAAGTGGAGATTAACATCAACCTTTCTTCAAGTTGGATCCATCATCTGTGTTGCGCTTATTGCATAAGACTAATTTCAAATAAATATTTCTACATAAGGTAATTAGAAACTTCTGTTAAAATATCTCTCTTACTTGGAACATATTCTAACTCTAATAAATTTACTGTGTGTATATATACTTAAAAAAAAAAACATATATAATAATGATAATTAATTAGTTAATTAAAGTAGGTGTTTTAACCTGAGTTAACAATTCGATAAAAGAATCCTTTGAATCAATATTAAAATACAAACATTAAGCTTCCAGGGAAATGTTTCTTTTTTAAATATTTTTATTTAAAAATCTCTCAAGCTTTCGGTCAATGAATTTTCTCCTGTGGAAGGGCTTTCTTGCCTGAAAGATTGAGAAATTTGGAAAAAAAAAATTTAAAGAAGAAAATTTTCTCTGGAGGCTTTATGTTCTTATTTTAATAAAGTATGTGTGTTTCTTGCAGGATATGGCGCTGTTGCTATAAATATACTGATAATATATAATGACAATTATTATAATACAAATTTACCTTAATAAGTCAATTCTACAGTAATTCTATCCCTGAGGCCCTGATGTTTTCATCTTTTAATACTGTAATACTTATCAAATTACGAAACTATTTTAGACGCGTAATATTCTTTTTAAAATAAAACAATTTCTACTGTCCTGTAATTTCCATTGCAGTAAGGACAGTAGAAATTGTTTTATTTCAAAAAGAATATTACGCATCTAAAATAGTTTCGTAATTTGATAACAGATGGCGCGCTAATGCATCGTAATATTGTAATACTTCCATATTAACATATATCGTTCCTTTTACGGCATTCCTAGGGAAGGAAATATGTAAATGAGTATATACTATTTGCACATAAAAAAAAACTCCCCTCATCCTGATCATTGTTACCTACACTCTGGAGAATCTGTGTAAGACCAATGGGATCTTAATAAAGGCTTTGTGTATGTGTGTGTATACTATTTGCATATATCGACATCAATAATAGCACTTTGCATTTATATGCATGATCAGGAAAGATGCCTTTTTTCTTTACAAATATATTTAATCTTTTATTCTAAATGTATTGGAAGCTTTTGGAAATAGATATCGCCGATAACCAAACCCGCGCCTATAAAAAAGAGGCGGTGTTATAAAAAAGAGGAAAGAAACAATCCAATAAAAAAGTGTCTCCAAAAAAAGTTGAGAGTTGCTAACGTCCCAGTAGCCAGCTTCCAGCCATATTTCTCCAAGAAGGAATCCACAAGGAGAGAGTGGTATATATATAAAAAAGCGATGCCAGAGCGGGAACCGATCCCACGCCTGGTAAAGCCATCGTGGTGTGTCAGGGTCAACAGATCTTGTTGTTTTTTTTTTTTATTGACTTCCTCCGCGTATTTTGTTTGACAGTTTTTGGACTGGTGACAATACTGACGTTTGTCCACACCTCCGTGGGTACATGAAGATAAAAAGGTATAAATTAAACATAAAGATATATCACGCCATCTATATGTTATAAATCCAACTAATAAACATGATTTTTCAAATAAACAAACTTTCTGCTGTCCATACTGCGATGAAAAATAGTGGGAGGGTTCACCACTGATGAGCCAAGCCCTCCCACTATATACAAGGTGGGATCAATAAATAAGGTGAATTATAATTTATTTAAAAAAATAAGAACGATATTAAAAATTAGGACTTGATTTATTCAAAATTATCACCTTGGCTTTCTATACATCGTCTCCATCGTTCTGGCAACTTGTAAATACCCTCTTAGGAAGCGTGTGAAAAAATCTTGCACCACTTTCTGGACATCTTCATCCGAGTCAAATCGCTTTCCCTTTAACTCCTTCTTTAGTATTCCAAAAAGGAAATAGTCAGAGGGGGCTAGGTCTGAACTATATGCAGGATGTTCTAAAACTTCAAAACCTAATTTAACGATTGTAGATACAGTTTTACATGATGTATGCGGCCTTGCATTATCATGAAGGAAGAGAACACCTTTACTAAGCTTCCCTCTTCTTTTGTTTCTTATACCGGGCTTTAGCTTATTTACAAGAATGTCACAATAAAGGTCGCTGTTCATACGTTGCCTATGGTAAAAATGGATATTTTTCTATCCTACAAAATTAAGTTTTCAACCGCATTTATCGTGCTTGGCGTCGCTGTAACACTTGGTCGTCCAGGTCGCTCAATATCGGTACATGTAATTCGTCCATTTTTGAACTCGTTAACCCATTTATAAATGTTTTTTTGAGACAAACAAGACTCACCATAAATATTTTTCATTCTTTGGCATATTTGAGATGTTTGAATACCTTCTGCATTCAAGAAACGAATAACTGCACGTTGTTCAAGCGTGGTGCAATCCTTCAAGGGAGCTTCCATTTTAGTTTATTTATAAGTCTCGCGCCGCGCATGGGAAAAAAGAACAGAACACCTTAAATAGTCTCTCGATGTTATATTTTAATATTCTGTGGTTTAAATTATTTTTGCTTTTTTAATTTTTAAGAAATAAGATAATTCACCTTATTTAATGATCCACCCTTGTATATATACATTTTTTTTTTCATCGCAGTAAGGACGGTAGTTAGGTGTCCTTTAGGGGAGTTGTCTTTTTACCGGAGAGTTGCTAAATAGTGAAAATGGTAATTTTGACAATAAAAACTGTCCTTTGTAAAGAGATATCCTCTAGCGAGAGTGTCTTTTCGTGGAGGTTCTACTGTATTCGATTCAAAAGAACATCTCGTAAAAGATGCACGTAGAGAAAAATATTGGAAAAATAATCCAAATATAATCCACTAAAGACCTCCTTGCTTAAAATAAACAAAGCTGTTCGGTACATTCAAATTCTCAGTATCAGTAGGTCCATTGGGTGTGTGGGATACTTGCACAGTCTATAAATCCAGGTCCGTGTCACTCAGCGAGGGACAGCGATGGTGCGCATGACTGAGGGAGCGGTGTGGCAAGTTCTAGGTACTGGTAATCATAGAGACTGGATGGTCTATTAAGGTCAACATGTTAGACGAATTACGGAGTAAAATGGCAGGTAAAAGGCAGCAAAAGACAGGAAATAAAACGCAATTCACATCGGAGTCTCGTAAAAAAAAAAGTGCAGAAAGCACTCCGCGAGGAGATCGCGCCTTCACACAGCCCTACCTAGCGATGTTTGAACTCGCCAATTTTTGCCCCCATCCATGAGGCGAGGATGGACCATGCTGATGGAGAGAATGCTCCGGAGATTCCGACATCTGTCCTACGCCGAGTCCAAGGTGCGCGAAGCCACGTCCAACGACCCCGGCTACCCGCCGCTGGTGCTCATGCAGGAGCTAGCACAGATGACCTACAACCCTAATGATCTGCCAGTCATCATTGAAGTGATCACGGCACGACTGAGGGACATCCAGAAGAGCTGGCGACATACCTACAAGTCCCTAGTCCTCCTGGATTACATTCTCAAATCTGGCTCATCCGGAGTCCATCAGTACTGCGCCCGCCTCCGCTTCATCGTGGACGATCTACAGTCCACAAGTATCAGAGGACATGCTGAGCCCAGCAGGAACATCCGGCGGCTAGCCAAGAGCGTCCTGGAGACACTGAGCACGCAGCACGAAGCCAAGACATCACCCTTCTGTCTTCCTATCAACAAGAACTCTGTAGAGAAGATCCTCGAAACGCTCAAGATTGCCCCATCCAGAGCAGAAACAGAAGACAAGAAGAATTCCTGGCAATACACGGTGGAGAGAGATAATAAGAGCGAAAAGCAGAAAGCAGTTACCAATTTCTTCGAGAACCTGGGCGAGAAGTTTCAAGAATCAATCAAAGCGAACGATACCAAAACCAAGATGATACCATTCGAGGTTGACCAGAAAGACCAGAGGGTGGGACAGATAAAAACCATCCGGCAGGAGATGCACAGGTTCAGCAGACTTCAGGAGACCAGCCGCCAGCAGGGCGCACGTAAGACCCAACAGGACCTGCTAACGACAGGTCACCAGCCGCAGCAGCACAAGGCAGTTCTCCCCCCTCCACCGGCAGCCAAGCCAACACAGCATTTCCCGGTGGACTTCGAAAAGGCTTTTCCACAGAAGGAGTCCAACCCTCCAGATCCTTGGTCTAAGTTGCCAGACAGCCAGCCAAAGGTCCCCAGAGACTCCGCATGGTCTCAAGGTCCCACAAATCCTTTCAGAACTACCTTCAATTCTTTAGAGCCTTTCTAAATCTCAGACTTTCGATTGAATCGGCGTGCCTTCCTCAATACGCATTAAACCTATCCTCCACAAAACGCTTGCCTCGCTATCAAAAGCAATCTCTCTATATAATACCTGTATTTTGGTGAAATACCATATTTTCCTTCAAGCTCGCTGAAATTGTTTATGCACATCTGTAAGAAATATGGCTTAAAAAGGCTTAGAGTATATTGGCAAGACCTGAGGTCTTGGTTGGAGGAGAAGGTCACGGGATTGAGGCCCGTTATCACGTGATGCGTGTAGGCGGAGGTCCTCGGAATCTCAGAATGACACAAGTTGCATAACAATCCGGTAACATACTTTTGCATACTTCCCAGAAACCACGTGATTGCCCCACCCGGCAATTTAATTGGTTAGTGAGTCAACCAATCATTGACCATATCTGGACTTTACGATTCCAAGAAAGAGTTAGTGATATAGAGTTAGAGATAACTCGAAAGGTAATAGTACATGATTAAAAAGAAGCGTACAAATTGCTGTTAAAATTTATTTATTTACGTAAAAAGGCTAGTTAATTTTAGTTTGTTAATTAACATGGGTGTGTTAATAATTCTCCCAATACAAATAAAAATGTAGATGCAAAGTTTGTACTTTTTTTTTGCCTACCAACCTCCCATTCTACACGATTTTATATGTGCTGATGAATAAACAAGGTTAAATATGCAAATACACGCAATATATATATGCAAATAAAACGTAATATCTATTAATAACTCCAATTAATAGTGTATGAGTATATAGATATTCTATTTTAATGAGGAAAATTAGATTTTGGGCAAAGAGTTTCTTTTTTTATTATGAGTTTTTGCAAGCTTTCGAGCAAATTTGCTCTTCTCAACGGGCAAATAATATTATATACGACCACAAAATGATATTTTTACAAAAATAAATGAAATATTATTGGCGATGCGAGAGCGTGCACCGGACTATATTATAGCTGAATATAAAATAGATAATTAAAAGTGTTCTAATGTGCAGAGTCTGAATCTAAAATACCTTAATTTATTGGCTCTTGAGCAGGACCTGGTCTCCAATAATGCAATGCTACCCATCTTGAATACTTCGATTTGCCTCTTCCTAGCTTCCCATCCAGTCAAACTCAGTTCAGCTATTCTTTTTTCTCTACCCTTTTCTAGATTCAGCCTACCTTCCAGAACTTTCTTCATGATTCCATCTCTTCTCTCAATATACACTCATAGTCTAAACTTAAGGGAGTGGAAAGTCTTTGAAGTCGACTATTTTATTTCTCTTTTTGAAAGAGATAGACAATTTTGTTTAAACATGGTTATCTCGTGTGTCTTCAATAAAGGTCACTGTATTATCTTTCAGCGTTATTGTCTGAATCCCGATATATGTACATCCTAAAAGCTACAACTTCTTTAAATTTTGTGTTTGAGTGTATGTGTCTTGTTCAAAAATTTCTACTGTCCTCAAAGCTCATGTCCATAGTTTCTTAAATACATTTACAAAGGATTCCTCAATAGTATAAGCAAAAAGCCCAATTCAATGTCAGACCGGTCTGGGAGATTAAACTGGCGAAACCGCTGGGAATGTTCACCACTGATGAGCAAGGTGTGTGCTCCCGATATATTTTCATTCGCAGAAAGAGCAATGTATTTATAAAAAAAAAATTCACGATAAAAGTAATTTCAAAGTCAATAACCAACTTTACAATTCCCCATGGGATCCCTAAATTCCAAAAGTTTTTAGATAGGGAGACATTCATTCATACAAAGAGGACAAGTTCTAATAGTTTTACGATGTTAGCTATGTATCAAAAAGAAGTACCCCTCCCTTTAAAAAAATGTCTTAAACAATGCAGTTTGTGGTTCATTACCCCAGTATAGAACGTTAAGATATGGTAATGAATAATTTGCAATTCTCCCGTAACCTCTCACGATTTTAGCCATATTTAAATGTAAACACAGCTATACAAAATATTTAAAAAGCGCGCATGATTTTCCTACAGAATAAAGGGAAATTAACCCTCACATATTATTCATTGTTGCAAATATAAACTGGGTTGCTCTTTTTAAGCGGTACCTAATAAAGTGCTTTTGGAACAAGAAGAGAAAGATAAAGGGAAATGCTTGAAGCTGCTCTCTTCCAAGATAACTTCGGGATACCATTATCAAAATGTGCCTTCAGCCAAGAGTTGAAGCAGTAGGAGATCACGTTCCCATACGTGAGCACGCACCACCATGGAATGAACGTTTTCAAAGCCCCTACCAAACCCTGAGAAGGTAAACAAAACAGCCTAACCTACCAACAAACAAAAAATTGATTCGCTTCAAATGATTAAGCCCATCTGAAGAGATCTACTTGTCCAGGAGGCTTTGAACAGGATGACGGAGAACTGAGCATGTTTGCCACGCGGAGTTTACGACGTAACGTCAAGAATAAGTTGCTCAACTGCACAGAGGCGCAAGTGAAGGTGCGCGAGGCGACGTCGAATGATCCCTGGGGTCCTTGCACCGCGCTCATGGGCGAGATCGCCAGCATGACCTACAGCGTAGTCACCTTCCTCGAAGTCATGCCCATCATCTGGAAGCGGCTAACTGACGAGGGCCGTAACTGGCGACATGTCTACAAGGGACTCGTCCTGCTGGAATACCTCATTAAGAACGGCTCGGAGAAGGTCCTCCATCAAGCCAGGGACAAGATCTACCTCATCCAGGCCTTGAGGAACTTCCGCCACACAGAGAACTACCGCGACTACGGCGCCAACATCAGGGAAAAGTCCAGACAGCTGGTAGCACTGCTGACCGACGAAGACAAACTGAAGAGAGAAAGATCCCACGCCTTCCGTGTGAGGAAGAGACTGAACGAAGTCCCCAGCGAGTACCACTACAAGGACTATGTCACCAGATTCCAGGATCTACGCCCCAAGACCAAACAGGAGGAGGACCTACAAGTACAGCTAACCATCGAGATCAGCAGAGAAGAAGCGAGACAAGCAGAACATCGCAAGGAATCCTCCCGCCACCACAAGCAAACCAAGTACAACAAGGAGGCCGGGGAAGGTTGCTCCCAGAAACCACCACAGGCCTGGGACACGTCCTTCATCGACGACCAAGAGCAGCAGCTATTCCCCCCGATGCAGGCAGTATGCCCGGAACCCTCGGCGCCGCTCCAAGAACCACCCAACCCGTGGTCCACCGAGAACCAAGTGGATGAATTCGAGGAACTAGCGAGGCGTCACGGCCCTGTGACAGAACAGACCACCAAGGATCTCATTGTCTTCCCGCCGGAAGGATGCGACCTGGAGCCATGTAGGGACTTGGTGCTGTTCCAGCCACCCAACCACAATTCCAGGAATCCCTTCACGCCGCAGAACCACCAAGTGTGGGAAAACAAACCCCTGTACCCTTCCAGCCTAAACCCCTTCCTCACCTAATCATCCCCCAAATTGGTGGTGTGTCAACAACGTACAGAGATAAAACCATGGCTGCTACTCTCTTGATCCCATAATCCATCACACTGCACCACACTGGAACCTCGTTATAACAGCAACTTGGTTATAACATATAGTGCCCAGAGTTTTAAGTGCTAACACAGTGATTTGTTATCAAAATTCGAAACTATTTTAAAGGCGTAAGATTCTTTTTGAAATTAAACAATTTCTACTGCCTTTACTGCAATTGAAAAATTAATGGGAGGGCCTGGCTCATCAGTGGTGAACCCTCCCAGCGGTTTCGCCAGTTTAATCTACCATACCGCTGTTATATTGCATTTTTGGAACTTTCTTTTATAGTGATACTGTTGGTAGACTCTTGGAATGGGTATTTTAGAAGAACTATGGACATAAGCTTTGAGGACAGTAGAATTACATACAATTATAAAGTGATTTCTACTTGTCATCTATGTATAATCTCCTTGCTGTGTGGCAAAGTACCATATAGCCAGGCAAATTGATACCAACAAAACGTTGATTTAGCTTTACTTGGATCATTAACCAGTCCATTTAATTATTTATGATGCCTAGGTAGAGCTCCTTCTATGAGCAGATTTACATTTTTATTCAATATGACATACCTCTATGAGGGACCCCACCCAAATAACATCAAAACTCCTGGTCTCCAGGAGGTGTTTGTTTCATTGGAGGTTTATATAAAACAGGACAAAATCATATTGAACTTTGCAGAAATGGGCCATTCATATGATAGGTCACTTAGAGGTAGGTTTCCTTCTCCAGTCAAGAACCTCTCCTCAAGAGCATTGCTAAGTCTGTAAACCGACTCCCAGCCAACAGCTTTGTCACAGTGCAATAGCTTCCAGCTCACGTTGGAATTCCTGGAAATGAGCTAGCAGACTCTCTGGCAAAGGCTGGAGCTCTTGGCCTACCTGAAGCCAGAGAATCTACCACCCAACTAGACGAAAGAGACCTCCTCTGTACCATCAAAACCCAATGCCTGCAGGAATGGAAATCAAATGCGGCACATGACTGGTACAGAGCAGGAGGGACAAACACTGGTTCTGTCCTCCCAAGAGAACAACAGTCTTTGATTTCCAGACTTAAGTCTGGTCATCTACGGACAATGACTTTCCAGAATGGTTGCAAGGTTTTCCCACTATGTACTAAGTGCAATTCTCAACCTGCAACCCCAAAACACATTATTGACTGTATTGACTCATCCATTGATGAGCTCTACTCTTCCCCAGCAGACACCATCAAAAGTCTTAAGCTCTACAAGCTTGATACCCTAATATGATTGAGTGGAGATAAGAAAGAAGAAGGTAGGTTTCCTTTAGTCCATAAATGGAGATTTCCCTAAAGGCCACCTAGTTTCGGAACCACTGTGTTCTTTAAAGAGTCTTTCCACGAGAGAGCAGCTAATTGGTAAAAATGTCAATGAGTTCAACTCTTTGGGCAGGTCTTGGTCTCCAAGTACCATATTTCTCTAATCACACAAGCTTTACTTCTTCATAAAGTCCCTCAATAGACAATAATAATAATTCAACTCTGGTATAATGTCAAAATCTTTTACTATATTTTTTTTTACCCCCTTGTGATTTTGATTTTTCACATATGTAATCAAAATTTAATTAATTTTATGTGATTATTTTTTTTATCCATTCTTCAAGAATCTAATTTTTACTATAAAAAAAGTATCAAGATGAAAATGTACCTCAATATTATTTTAAAATGTCAAAATTTGATCAGGTAACCATTTAGTTATCACTTTTAAATACAATTAATTTTTCTTTCATCTCCACACCAAAAGTTCATTCATCATCTATATATAAAAACTCATTTAGCATCATTTTTTTTTTTCAAAATAATTTCCTGTTTCCTTACTGGAATCAGAAAAATATTGTGAAGGCTCATCACTAGTGGCATTTATCCTAAGTATACCAAGATCATCATAATAAGGCACAATTTGGATTATAAACACAAGGTAATAAGACCAAATCCAAATAAATAAATAGTGTGTGATATTTCAGTAACAGCGTTGTTACCAAAATGTCGCACACTATTTATTTAGTCTTTTTACCTTGTGTTCTTGAACATCAAGTCCCAAGCCCGGATGAAAAAGGAGGAGGGGGAGCAGTAATAAGCTCACTAAAAACCTGGGCTCAGCTGGCCCGGCTGATAGTACCCTGTAAGGTCTCCTAATCCAGGGATACAGGATGAGCAGTGTTTGTACTCCATGTTAGGAGCGGCTGCACATGGCGTCTGTTCCTCATGTCAGAGGTGGCCATTTCTTTTGGAGCTAAGTCGGGTGCCACTGAGTAGTGCTCCCAGTCTTAATGACAAAGGCAGACGCTTTTTACTTTACCCAATCATGATGGTTGATAGTTATCAATCACTTTTACAGTAAATACATCACATGTCTACACACATGTAGAAAACACAGTTCAACTTATGTACTTCTAAGTATGTCAGAACTCCATTTGGTTACTTGTACTCACTAGTGGGGTTGGACTTTTGCAAGAATCAGGGGCCATTGAAGGAATTTTTTTCAGAAAAAAAGTGCACATAGCGGGATGTCAAAATTAAATGGTCTAAACATCTACTTCATCAACCCCCCTCCCTCATCAGTGGTGAATCTTTCCAGTAGAGAGTTTGGTCGGTGAATCTCCCTGTGTCCTCAGAGGTTCTGTTTGTCCAAACATCGGAACTTCCATCTGTTAAAATTCATCAATATTATCATCACTGAAATTTGAACAATCTCACAAAAGCATATCTCAATAGTTGATGGCGTAAAAATTTTGCACAAATAAATTTACTGGTAATGTGTTTCTTTTAAATATCATCTTCATACATAAGGCACAATTTGGATTATAGATTATAAACACAAGGTAATAAGACCAAATCCAAATAAATAAATAGTGTGTGACGTTTCGGTAACAGCATTGTTACCATCTTCAGACAAAAGTACTGAATGTCTTTTGTCTGAAGATGGTAACAACGCTGTTACCGAAACGTCACACACTATTTATTTATTTGGATTTGGTCTTATTATCTTGTGTTTATCTTCATACATATTTTATTTCCAAGGCAAAATAGCCTAGCTGCGAAAGCTTTAGACTTTAGAACCTGAGATGATATTTAAAAGAAACACATTGCCAGTAAATTTATTTGTGCAAAATTTTAACGATAGATAGCAATTAAATTTAGAAATTTAAGTTAATTGTGTGAACACCAGTTTTATAATTAAGTAATAAAAACAAATATTTTATCTAGTAGCGAGAGGTCTGGTAGATGAAATTTGTGAAACCATTGGGAGGGTTTATCAATGATATAAGCCAAGCCTCTTCCTAAAATATTTAAAGTCTTTCATTTAGCGCTTGTATAAATTTGTCTTTAAAAAATAGAACAAAATATATTTAGCACTGAGAAAATGATGATACATTATAATGAATATTTAAAATAAATTTATACAGTTAAACCTGTCTACAGCGCCCCCTCTTGGGACTCACCAAAATAGGGTGCTATAGACAGGTCACTTTTGATGTAAATCGCATCGTACAATGTATTTAAAATCGGGTGCTATAGAGAGGAAGGTGCTATTTAGAGAGGGAGCTATAGACAGGTGTAACTGTATCTAATAGCTTCAAGACATCATTAGGAACAGTAGAACTACCTCTCTGTAAAGGACAACACCTAGTTATAGAGCCAAACTGTCCTTTAGAGAGAGGTGGTCTCTTACCAGAAAGCAAGTAAATAGTAAAAAGGGTAATTTTGGTGATAAAAACTGTCCGTTTTAGAGAGGTGTCCACTCTCTAGCCATAGTAATATTTAATGGAGGTTCTATTATATTGCTAATATCAGGTCACTAAGCCAATAGGATATAATATGGTACACTGATAATGTAGAACTTGGTTGCAAACAAGACCAAATTATTGAAATGTTTGTGAAATTTTGGTTACAGCACTTTTACCAAAACAGCATCATCATTTGAATAATTTGGTCTTATATTTGTTTTCTAATCTATAATCTAAATTGTAATACAGTAAAACCTCCCTGTAAAGGACACCTAATTGCAGAGCCAAAGTGCCCTTTAGGGAGAGGTTTCCTCTTACTGGAGAGTTGCTAAATAGTAAAAATGGTAATTTTGCAAATAAAAACTGTTCTTTATAGAAAGGTGTCCTCTAGCGTGAGTGTCCTCTCATGGAGGTTTTAGGGTAATACTAAATCCAAATAAATAAAGTGTGTTATGTTTCAGTAACAATGCTTTTACCGAGAAATGGCACACTAATTATTTACAATCATGGACAAAACTTAAGTGGAAAGTTTTTGATGTCGCCAGTCATCTATATTTTTGAAGGAGACAGAGGCAATTTTGTTTGCACTTGGTTATCTCATGTGTCTTCAATAAAGGTCACTGTAATATCTTTCAGAGTTATTGTCTGAATACCGATATACATGCTAAAAGGTACAACTTCCTTAAGTTTTGTCCATGAGAGTGTATTTGGATTTTAGCTTATTATATTGCGTTTCTAATCGATAATGCAAATTGTACCTATTATTTCTAAGAGAAGAGTTTAAAATATTGATAGATTATGGTGAAAAGTGTTAACCCTAATGCCACCATGATGGTCCCAATACTGTTACATCAATCACATACTATATATTGTCTTGTAACTAAGGTTCAATAAAAGATAGAAAACTACATTAGTTGACACCCATTGATAATATAAAGTGAAATAAAACAACAATTAATTATTTATTTACATAAATTATATAAATACATGCATTAGTCCCCTTTTTCTATTTGCATATTTACACAAAGGGTGTGCAAATGACATAGAAAAAGAGGCAATTTGGGTTAAATATGGAAATATGTTAGCCAAGTTTATGTTTTTTGGGTTTTGGTTCTAAGGGAGATGAAGGAGGCTGTTGGTCTGTAACAGAGAGAAGTAGAGGAGCTATTTTGGCAACAATCCTTTTTAAAATGGTGTTGAAGTGGAATGGATCCAGTGTCAGTTCTTGATTGATCTTTTCCACTTTCTTCCGCTGTGTGCCGACTGCTAGCAACACCATGGATTGGATGGCATTGAGCTGCAGGCCGAGATGGTGTCTGAAATAGAGCTGTGCTATCGTGGGAACAAGGTCGAGGATGTACTCATTGTCTAATTTCTGAGTATAATATTGTTTAAGTCTTGCTAGTTCATGGTCTTCGAAAGCTAGACGTACCGCTTCATTGTTTGTTTGTGTTGCGCTGTGGAAGCCTCTAATTAGTTCCTGGCAGGTTTTAGCTCCCAGTTTGCGGAAACATGGCATGCCCAGGAGAGATAGAAACTTCTGCTCAAACTGGTGGTGGAAGTATGGAAGCCAGTCACTTTGTTCGTTGAGACATTTCAGCATGATCACTGAGTGTTCTCCGGTGACTGTGTTGGCAATCTGACGCAGGTAAACTGGCTCGTAGCCCGCTCTCTTCCAGAACTTAACCAGTCCGTAAGTGAGACCAAAGGAGACACCTAAATATTCCAACTTCTCTGGAACCCTATGGCTTAATGGGATAAGAAAGGGGCTGTCGGATGGCCAGCCTATGGATTTAGAATCCTCCAAGGGAATCTTGGCGCTGAAATAGTCGCTGAGGAGCTGAAGAGCTTGCTTCCCGAATCCCATTTTCTGGCAGGATGGATGGGTAGCTATTCGGACAATGCGAGCTCCAGCGAAGGAATAGAAGTCCCGGCAGTCATGCTGGTACTGCTGTGAGACGGACCAGGGGATCAGGTCACCGAATGCCCGCTGCCGGGACTCCAACTGCTTCCTCACATTGTCCCATGAAAGTTGGCCTTCGAAACTTAAATGGATGACACACAGGGGTTCTGGTAATGTTGATGAGTCAGGTTCAAACGGTGGCAAGAGACAGAAGAGCTGGTGCATGGGGGCATCCATCAACATCATTAGATCATTGGGAGAATTGCGGTAATGGGCGGCCACATACAAACCCATGATTTCTTGAAGGTACTCCTCAGAAGTTGACTCAAAGTTGAAAATCACATTTTTATCAACATAATAGAGGTTGCAATCTGCAGCTTTCACAGGGGGCGGGTCCTTGGGTTCCACAGAGGCTTCGAGACAAAGGAGATCATATAGCCACTGCTCCACACTGTCCCCCATGTTGTAGCGAATACACTCATTCAAGGTGACTTCTTGAAGTTTCCGTTCTTCACTTGCTGTCTGTGTTCCTTCCCGGAGTTCTTCAATAAGTTTGAGGGAGAGAGATCTTCCTGTTCCCTCATAGCCACAAACTGTTGATGACATCAACGTCAGAGTTTTCCCTACCAAGGGCTTCAGGATGGTCAGAGGAATCGCAGCTGCCTCATCAATGATCAGTAGATGGACTTGTACATTCTTGATGTTCTGCGGCTGAATATATCTTATGGTCTGTGTGTAATTTTTTGTGATGGTTATCTCAGTTATTTCTTTGTCACTCGAGAAGGATTTAGTATAGTGCGTGTTAAAACCTAACGCATCAAGTCCTATGCCCACAAATGTAAAAAATGTTCTGAGGTTTGTTGCACTGGGGGCTGTAACTAAGATATGAGTGTAATTTGATGAAATTGCGAAAGCAGCTGCGAGTCCTAAAGTTGCAGATTTTCCTCTACCTCGTCCAGATGTAAGGGCAATGGTATTGCTATAATTTTTGTGTAGAGCTTTCATCAGTATCTTTAATGCCTTGCCTTGATCATACGTCTTACACAGGTTCAATATGTCTTGAGCAAATTCACTTTTTATTTTCAGCTTGATATCCACTACAGATTTCTGCACAGGAATATTTGAATCTGCATCTGGTAGGGATTTGAACCTTTCCAAACTATCTTCAGTTATTGTAAAGTTATCATCAATAATCAAACATTGCTTACACAATGATAAAGATGAAAGGAATCTTCTACTAAAAAGGCATTTTTTTACTTCAGGAAAGGCTTCTGTACAATATTTTGCATGGGCAAACATTTTTATATTTTTAATCTTATCTAATGTCAATTTAGTTATAAAAATAATCATTCCGCCTCCAGATACTGTTTCAATGGATTGGGCAAGGATGTTTGGAGTTAGCATTTCAAAGTCCTGAAGGACCAATATATCACAAGTTGAACCTAAAATGGTTTCAATGTCAGAATAATGAATATATTTTGGCTTAGTTAGGGCTACAAAGCGTTCAACACTATTATCTAAGTTCTTTATGAGGTTATTTTTTAGCTTCTTACTCAATTCTTTGGATTTTTTGAACCATTTTTGACTGTAGTCAGATTCCTTCTCGTGACACCATTGAACTGTAATCTTATTTTTACCTACTTCGTTTTTATAGATCTCAAAAATATCGGCTGCTGTTGTCAAGCAGTTTTCACCGTGTACAAAAAATAACGAACGGTGATTGTGTTTTATACCATTTTGAATAATTTTGGTGATCAACCTTTGAGTTTTACTTTTAGACATTTTAGCTTGTATTTTAGTATTTGTTTTAAAAATGTATATTCAAGATAATATTTTGTACATTTTAACTTTTACCAAACCATTCACTTTAAACGCGGTAAAAATATAAACAAACACCACGTTGTTTGTGATGATAAATTTCGAACTCTGTAACAAAACTATTTTTTTTTTAAGAACTAATTTCTCTCGAATAATAAAACGTACCAAATAATAAAATCAAACATTATTTACATTATATATATTAATTAATTTTTATACTACTAAATATACTTGAAAATATTTTATTCTTAAATATTCTCATTTAATACACGGAATATATCATCATCAAATAACACAGCATGTTTATGTTTTTGTAGGCTGCATTTTTGAAAAAGAGTAAACATTAAATATTTTACGAATGGATTATAAACAAAAAGAAGAATTATGTCAAGTAATTAAAAACTTGCACAAAGAAGCGTTTAACTTAAATCATAGATTTCTTTTTTATGTCTACGGGAAAGATGCGAAATACCAAATATTAACATTTTATAATGTACTCACCAATTTTTTAAATAACCCTAAACCATCCGTTCTCTGGTGTTTCAGAGATTTCAATGAAAACAGGGACATTTTTAATTTGAATCTCCAATACAAACAGCAAGATAAGAAAATGTCCACAAAAAAATCCAAAGAAATTTATTGCCCCCTTGAAAAGTTTGTTGTAAGTGAAAATGTACGAATTAGTGACTACCGTGCCATTCCCAAACTAGTAGGAAATAGTTATAATATGGTTATTTTACAAGATTTTTATTTCCTGACACCAAATTTGTTGGCTCAAATTATTGAAATGGTTGAAGGTGGAGGCATGGTGTTGTTTATTGTTCCCCAAACTTCACAGCTAGATGAACTGGTAGCATTGGATATGACCATCCATTCTAAATATAAAACTGACTCTCATCCATCTATTGTTCCCTTGTTCAACAGAAGATTTCTTCTTTCTCTCCCCTCATGTCACAAATGCCTAGTAATGAACAGCCAAGGCACTATACATCCCACATTCATGAAACTCAAAGATTTTGTGCCAAAAAATAAATACAAAAAATCTAAATCAACAAAACTTCCAAAGAATGTAGCAGATATAATTGATGACGATATGCAAAAAGGTTTAATACTTCTTTGTAAAACTTATGACCAAGCCAGTGCCTTAAGTAAACTAATGAAAACAATAGAAAACAAGTTCAATAAGACTGTCACTCTAATTGCACCTCGTGGACGAGGGAAATCAGCAACATTAGGCCTCTCTGTTGCCTATGCAATTGTCTCAAAATCATTAGACATTTTGATTACCGCTCCACATGCCACAAATGTGAATATGCTGTTTATGTTCATTGCGAATGGCTTGAATCACCTGGGTTATCAGGAAGGGGAGGATTATGTAAAAAAGTATGATACAGAGAATGTGAGCATTGTCGGAATCAAATTACTGCAGAACACCAGTGCATCAGTGGAGTTCAAGGAGGCATATCTGATTGACACGGATTTTTCTGCAGATTTGCTCATCATTGATGAAGCAGCCGCCATACCTCTAGCGAGGGTTAAGAGAATGTTGGGAATATGTCCGACTTTCATGTCTTCCACGGTGTGTGGGTATGAAGGTACAGGGCGGTCTCTCTCCCTGAAACTCATTGATGAGCTGCGCAGGAGTTCAGCGGATGCTCCTGAATGTGAGAAGCTAGAGGAACTCACGTTGGAAGAATGCATCCGTTATGGCAAAGATGATGATGTGGAGAAATGGCTGTACACATTACTCTGTCTGAACACTGAGTTGACTGAGCCAATACCCAACCTTCCACTGCCAGATGATTGCCACCTCTGCTACGTCAACAAAATGGCCTTGTTCAGCTTTGAGCCGACTGCTGAGCTATTCCTACAGCGAGTGATGAGTCTCTACGGCGCAGCGCACTACCGCAACTCTCCTAATGACCTCCATATGATAATGGATGGCCCAATGCACCACCTCTTCTGCCTGTTGCCAGGTCCACAGTCAGACTTCCCTATTTGTGTGGTCCACGTCAGTTTCGAGGGCAGGAACCACGCCAAGAGTGTCAAACAGGGGATCCAGAAGAGTAGAAGGAAGGATGGGGACCTCATCCCGTGGATTCTAACGGAGAATTTTTACACGGCCAAATGCAAGTTCTTCAGACTCTCTGGTGTCCGTATTGTTCGGATCGCCACCCACCCAAGTCTTCAAGGCAAGGGCTACGGAACCAAGGCTCTTACCCTCCTTGAAGATTACTTCAACAGGAAGTTTCCATTTAACCCTGAGCTGGAGGTACAGGACCCTGAACTAACAGACCTCAACCAGAGACTTGTGCCATCTAGCTGCGGCCAGTTGTTATACCAACTACACAACCGTCCAGCTGAGGAGGTGGACTATCTTGGTGTGTCCTACGGAGCCAGCCAGCAACTCCTCAGGTTCTGGAAGTCATCAGGCTTCATGCCACTCTATGTCCGCAACAAGCCCAACGCCCTCACCGGAGAACACACCTGCATCATGATCAAACCCACCCAGTCTAGCCAGAAGACTCAGCAGTTCGTCGCAGAGAACTACCCTTTCTTTGAGAGGAGATTCCTGAAAGATCTTCCCCGCACATCTCTGTCCATCCATCTTGCCCACTCCATCATCTCCAACCAGCACTCCAAGTCCCTGCGGAGGACCAGTCTTACACGGGAGATGGTCGACAAGGCCTTCAACTCTGAGCAGATCTCCCAGCTGACATCCTATGCGGGGGGTAAGCGCAAGCTAAAGATAATCCTCCCTCTGCTGCCCAGAATGTCCAGGATTTATTTCTCCCACAGGCTGGACCTAGGACTGACCAGCAAACAGTCCAAGATACTCCTCGGACTTCTCTACAAGGATGTTGAGTCCCTGACAACAGCAGGCATTGATAAAGCTAAGATCCGTCAAGTTGTGAACCACGTGGTTGATGCCATCCTTCCACTCCTGTTGCTTAACTTCAGTGTGACCCTGAGTGACAGTGATGGCTGCCCCGTGAAGAAACAGAGAAATTGAACAGATGCTCTGACCTTGCCCAATATATTCCTCTCAAGTTCGCAATGTCAAAACTGACAAATTCTATTTTTCAAATTGTTGTGTTTGAAAGAGTATTATATATATCTGTAAATATTTATTGTGTATAGTTGTTTTTAATATTTTACTAAATTATTTAATTATGAATCTCTCTCATTTCTCTTCTCTTTTTATACAAACATCTTTTTTTTTAAGGGCAATCAGATCAAATATAGTAAAACCTCCCATGAGAGACTGGGTCTCTCCAGGAAGTGATCTTTCATTAGAGTCAGGGTTGTGCCAGTTAAAGTCTTATTTGATTTTACAAATGTGGTCACTTATCAGGTGTGTCACTCTTGACAGGATGTACATGTAGCATTTTTGTTGCCAACATTGTTTGTGTCATCTCTCAGCACAAGTTTTCCTGTATAAAACCTCTCTAAAGGATATCTAGTTGCAAAACCAAAGTATCCTTTAGGGATAGGTGCCCTCTTACCAGAGAGTTGCTTATTGGTCAATTTTTAAAATTTATTTTCCTTAGAGAGAGTAAATGGTGGTTTGTTGTTTTATCATTTATACTTACAATATAAAAGTGGTTTGTTGTCAATTTTCAATAATTAGATACAAGATTCTGACTTTTATTTTTAATAATTGAGAAAAATACAAGAAAATAAGACCTACTCCAAATAATTAGTTTTTTTTTTTTTGCTTACCCCTAGTCACGTGGTACAGGCCATGATAATCATGGTGGGTAGTTAGCGACTGCTTTTACTGTAAGCGCACCACATGTCTACACATGTGAAAAGCAGTTCGACTTTGCACTTACAAATGTGCCAGAGCCCCGTTTGGCTACTTGCACTCGTTGGTGGGGTTGGACTTTTGCAAGAATCGGGGGCCATTGGAGCATTTTTTTTTTTAACAGAAAAAAGTGTCCAATGCGGGAATCCAACCCGGGTCGTAGTGGTCGAAAACCAAACGGTTTAACCAGCCTTCCACCGACCCCCCTCCAAATAATTTAATAGTGTTCGACGTTTTGGCAACAGCATTGTTACCATCATCAGACAAAAGAATAATTTTTTTTTTGTCGGATGATGGTAACAATGCTGTTGCCGAAACGTCACACACTATTATATTATTTGGATTAGGTCATATTTTCTTGTATTATAATCTATAACCCATATTGTGCTTTATCATAATTGAGAAAAAATAAATGGCTTCAATGGTCTCTCCCAATTGAGTAACCAGAGGCAAGCAGGGTTCTAACCTCCTTGTAATGTTTTCATGTGTAGACAAGTGATGTACTTATTACATTTGAACAGCTAACCATTCACCAATGAATACAGTGAACCTCTTCTCTAATTTAACCCTGAAATGTTTACAATCTTCTTTATGATACATAAGCGCACCATCTGTTATCAAAATTTGAAACTATTATAGATGGGTATGATTCTTTTTTTTAAATTAAATAATTTCTACTGCAATGAAAAATTAGGGCCTGGCTCATCAGTGGTGAACCTGCTGGGAGGGTTCACTACCGATGAACCATATCCTCCCATTAATTTTTCATTGCAGTAAGAGCAGTAGAAATTGTTTAATTTTCAAAAAGAATCATAATGCGTCTATAATAGTTTCAAATATTTTACAATCATCTTTAATTGATAAGGCACAATTTGGATTATAGATTATAAACACAAGGTAATAAGACCAAATCCAAATAAATAAATAGTATGTGACGTTTCGGTAACAGCGTTGTTACCATCTTCAGACAAAAGTACTGAATGAGAAATTTAACTACAGCATGTTTTAAATAAATAAAATAAAACATAAATAACAAAAATAAAATAATAAATTAAAACATGATGTGGTTAAATTTCTCATTCAGTACTTTTGTCTGAAGATGGTAACAACGCTGTTACTGAAACGTCACACATTATTTATTTTTTTGGATTTGGTCTTATTACCTTGTGTTTACAATCATCTTTAATAATTTTTGGAGATTTTCCATTTCATATGTGAGGATATTATCATCAAGTGTCATCATAGATTTAAAGGTCAAATGTCAGTCAGTGCCATTTTGTATAATCTCCCGTCAGCCTCTGGAGATAGTGATCTATGTCCAACCAGTTGTTCTGTACCACTTCCTACTGTGGTCTCCCTCTCAGTAGTTCTTGATGGTCACATATCTAGCAATTCTCTATTTCTTAAGACAGTAGAACTGCCTCCCTGTAAAGAACACCTAATTACAGAGCCAAAGTGTCCTTTAGGGAGAGGTGTCCTCTTACCGGAGAGTTACTAAATTGTAAAAATGGTAATTTTGCAAATGTAAACCGTCTTTTGTGGAGAGGTGTCCTCTAAAGAGAGGTTTTACTGTATTTATAAATAAAGACAAAACATTAAGAGGCAAATGTTTCTTTTCACAAATAAATCAAACTTCTAATGTCCTTACTGCGATGAAAAAATATTGGGAGGGCTTGGTTTATCAGTGGTGAATCCTCCCAGCGGTTTCTCCAATTTCTCAATCTACCAGACTGCTTCTTTAGAGCTTTAATACTGTATTGGATCATTCTGTTTTTATATACTGTACTTTTATCTTTGTAAGGACAGTAGAAGTTTGATTTATTTGTGAGAAGAAACATTCGCGTCTTGATGTTTTCATTCGTTATATATAGATGGTGCGTTATTGCTTTGTATAAATTTAAGAGGGGGTCGGTGGAAGGCTGGTTAAACAGTTTGGTTTTCGACCACTACGACCCGTGTTCGATTCCCGCCTTGGACACTTTTTTCTGTATAAAAAGAAAAAAAAAATGCTCCAATGGCCTTCGATTCTTGCAAAAGTCCAACCCCACCAGCGAGTGCAAGTAACCAAACGGGGCTTTGGCACATTTGTAAGTGCAAATTCGAACTGCTTTTCACATGTGTAGACATGTGGTGCACTTACAGTAAAAGCAGTCGCTAACTACCCACCATGATTATCATGGCCTGTACCACGTGTACTAGGGATAAGCAAAAAAATAAATAAATAAATTTAAGAGTATGTCAACAAGGTAATAAGACCAAATACAAATATAGTGTGTTGTTTTGGCAACAGTGTTGTTACCATCTTCAGACAAAAGTCCTGAATGAGAAATTATGCCACAGCATGTTTTAAAGTTCAATTGTCTGAAGATGGTAGCAATGCTGTTACCGAGATATCACACACTATTTATTTATTTGGATATGGTCTTATTACCTTGTGTTTATAATCCAAATTGTGTCTTATCATTAAGAGTATGTGTTTATAATTGACTTTTTTTTTCTGAAGATGTCTTCATTCTTTATTATAATATAAAAAAGAGACAAAGAACTAAAAAATTACACTATAACCTTGTGTGCTCTCTCAGAATTTTATTGAATATAGTAGAAACTATTATAAATTACTTTATATAATATTTTACAAACGGAAAAATATGTCCAGGGTAGCCTAGTGGACATGTCATCTGCCTGGTAAGCGGAACACTGTGGGTTCCCATCCCTGGACACTTTATTTTTTCCGTTTATCATTACTCTTCACAATTCATACTTCATCCCTAAGGTTAGAAATAATCGTTATTTCTCCATAAAATAAATTTTGATTTTTCATTCAAAAGAAACACATGCAGGTTAATTTTCAAATGTCGTTCTACATAGTAGAACCTTGCTATGTGCACCTTCTTTTATAACTCCAACTTGGTTATATTCTATGATCTCAAGTTTTAAGTCTTAATAATTTTAATCGTGGTTATAACAACAGATAGTGTGTGTATGTGTTATAGCAAATACACTTGGTACTATGTTGTAATAGTGTTTTACTATAGTATTATAAGGAGAGGCCTGGGGGTCGGTGGAAGGCTGGTTAAACCGTTTGGTTTTCGACCACTACGACCCGGGTTCGATTCCCGCATTGGACACTTTTTTCTGTTTAAAAAAAAAAAATGCTTCAATGGCCCCCGATTTTTGCAAAAGTCCAACCCCACCAGCGAGTGCAAGTAACCAAACGGGGCTCTGGCACATTTGTAAGTGCAAAGTCGAACTGCTTTACACATGTGTAGACATGTCGTGTACTTACAGTAAAATCAGTCGCTAACTACCCACCATGATTATCATGGCTTTGAGATAAGAAAGAAGAAGAAGAAGACTATTATTATTATAAGGAGAGGCTGTAGCTTATCATCAAACAGCTCAAGGATCATGGACTCATGGAATTTTTTTAATCTTTGAAAAAGGGGATAACAAATAAACACAATTATTTAAATTATATGGTAGAAACAATGGAACACCATTTCACCATGTTTTGTACACATCCTCTAATCCCAGACATCATATACAGTTAAACCTGTCACCCCCTCTTGGGACTCACCAAAATAGGTCCTATAGAGAGGGGGTGCTATAGACAGGTCACTTTTAATGTAAATTGTATTGTACTACGTATTTAAAATCGGGCGCTATAGAGAGGGAGACGCTATTTAGAGGGGGTGCTATAGACAGATTTAACTGTTTTTTTTTCTTGGTCTACCTCTTTTATCATTCTTTTATTTTTTTTTTTCACTATGATCAGTAGACGGTGATCCTTAGAGTACATGTCTTGTAAATGTCAATTTCCTTTTGATCACTTAAATCTTCTCCAAACTTAATTGTTTGGAACCCTAAATATACTTTTGATCTTAAGGACACTTCTAAGACACCAGAAACATTATCACATAACACACACAAAATATTTATTATTATTAACAAATAGATAACCCAGGCTCCTGGAGCATATTCATAGATCGCCAACTACCAGGGTTATCCTGCAGTTTAGGACTTGGTAGCCTTAGTGAACCAGTTCACCAAGTGTTTCCAGGTTGGTTTGTTTCTTGGTAGATTCAACAGTGCATTGTCATTGAATGAGGCCAGTCCAAGAAGTGCAGCTGTCTGGAATCTCTGTAGTTGGAATGCTGGGTAACCAATACCCACTAAAATGCTAAAGCACAGTTTGGATAATTTGAGTATAATAAATAGAGTCATCTATATGTGAGACATGGAAACATGCTACTTATTTGATTTCAGCCTTGTTTATGCTCTCTCTTCTGATCAATGAACTTCTAAAATTATGTCACGAAAATTCTATAACAGGGGATATCCTTCTACAACTATATATATAAAAAAAAAACTGACAGGATTTGAACCTGGAACCTCCTCTGATACAGACATGTTAACTGTTGTACCATGACAACTGTTCTAATTTGCATATACAAAATAGATAAAACATATATTAATACAATATAATGCGGCTTATAATTGCATTCTTTTGAACGAAAAATCGAAATTTATTTTAAGGAGAAATAACGATTATTTCTAACCTTATGGATGAAGTATGAAAGGATGAATTGTGAAGAATAATGATGAACGAAAAAATAAAAGTGTCCAGGAATGGGAATATTCTTAAGTGTCGAATGGGAAAATATGTGCTAAGTAGACTAGATGAGACTGCCCAAAATTATTATAGCATGTTTTACTATACTTTCAAACTCAGTATGTAAATTGAAGTAACTGGATAGAAGTTCCAGAGAGGTAAAACCCTCTGTTTTATGTCTTAGACCCTTATGAAGGGTGAAATTTCATTTTTTGACTATACAAATCAGTATTTATTTATTTTTTTTAATTTACTGAATGAAAGATCTTGGTAGGGGCCTGGTTCATCAGTTGAGAACCCTCTCTCTCAGTGAATATTCAATGTAAATTGGTGAAACTTTTGAGAGGGCTTACAACAAGGGTCATTAGTCCGAAACAATGCTTCCAGGTTGGTGCTCTCAATTTGCCAAAGCTGGTGTTGTGGCTTTGTCACCGAACTGACTGCTAGATTGCAGAGACGGCCGATAGATGGCGCAGACTTTTTGTGTATATTTTAGGAAGATAACCCTTTTGATATGTAAATACCACACATGTTGTGTACTTAGAGTAAAAGTATTCGCCAACTCCCCCAAGTCATTATAATTACAACGGCCTGCATTATGTATAGTTGGGATAGGCGACAACACTTTTGCCTTTTTTAAAGCCATTTTGAGCGTGATTTTTTACTATTTTCCAAATAAAATAAACTTTCAACTCTCCTTACTGTAACGAAAAATAATGAGAGGGCCTGGCTCATCAGTGGTGAACCCTCCCAGCGGTGTCGCCAATCTAATCCACCATACCGTTCTTCAGAGTTCTACTACTGTTATTGGAAGATCCTGCTCATAATTACGTCACTGAAGTGTGGAAATTCGTTATGAAATTTGAGTAAAGTATGGACATAAGCTTTTTTAGGAGAGTAGAAATACATATAGATATTTGCATTGAGTAATGTTCTTTCACAAACGATAAATACAAGGACAGTACAAAGTTTGGTTTATTTACAAGAAAAAAAAAGATGTTTGTGTGTGTGATAGTTTTATTTATTGTATATAGATGGCGCGATATTGTCTTATGATTAATCAAAAGATGTTTCCCGGGTATAACGAAGGACACCACTAGAGTACAACACATACCGGAATGTTGAGGAAACTGCCCCCCGTGTTACGTTTTCTTCCTCCTGAGCCAACAAACACCGCCTTAACTTTCTCTCGTATTTAACTACGTGGGTAGGAAGCCAAATACTAACGACCTGCATATCTCCACTTTCCTCACTTCTTCCGATACACTTCTGGCGACCCTCCTCTACATCTCAACGGTTCTAAACTATCCACGCCCCAGCTGTGTGTAACCTGGTTTGATTGAACGCTTCGATAATTTTAGCATCATTATTAATATTTTTAAAAGCCTAAAATAGTGAGGCAAAGTTTCTTGTAATTGTGAATGATTTGAATGAATTGTGAATGAATGATTTTGTTGATGTTGTGGATGTTTAGCTGAAATTTCGAGAATTTCTGCCCTTCTACAGGAGTCAAAATGAGCTTTTTACTCCTGGAGAAGGACAAAAATGTTCGAAAGTCGTCGTCTCACGTTTTTGTACTTTTGAGAATTTACTGCTCCAGGCGGTTATCAAACTTTAGCTAGGAGGATTTTAGCTCCGTATAAACTGACCGAATTGGGGTATTGTATATTTCATCCTCTTGAATTGGAGGGTTATGGAATTTTTTAAATTTGTGTAGCCTATATAATACACAAACAAGAGCATCACTCTCTTCTAGGCCGAGTCAATCTACGGTGTTGATTATAAAGGAGACTTCAAACAACGTCTAGAAATTCTGTCTAAATACTCTCTAATTTCTTTGTCACTAATGTTACATGTGTATCTCAACTTATGTTCAGTTTGAACTAAAAACCATCCAAGAAAACGTTTCTTGTAGATATCTTTGCTCACAAAAACCTACAGGATCCTGTAGATGTGCAAAATGGTCCGAAAGTTTGACTAAGGCTATTGGACTATCTACAAGAAAGACATCTTTACCTCAGGTGAGGATATCGCCTTGGAATAGAAAACTCGGAAGCACGCGCAATAGGAGGCCGCGTTGATTCTGAATTGAAACAAATGTAAACAACCAAAGCACTTTATTTAATTTTAAATCTTATTTTATTGGCGTTTTGATGTCAAATACTTTCTCCCGTAGAAGGGCTTTCTTGCCCGAAAGTTTGAGAGATTTTTAAATAAAAATATTTTTAAAATAAATTTTTCCTGGAGGCTTAATATTCTTATTTTGACATCTTTAGATGATTTTGTGTTTCCAATTAATACTACAAGGTATTCGAATTGTGTCATAAACAGCTGTGACACGGGATGTGCAGACGCCAAGAAATGCGACAAGCTCTGTCTGTACGGTGGAGTGTGCCAGTACAACAACGAGGGCTACCCCCAGTGTTTCTGCCACTTCCACTGCCAGCCGCCCTCGGCCCACGAGACCATCTGTACCTCCGAGGGCAAGCAATACCCCTCTCGCTGCTTCCTCAAGAAAGAAGCATGTCGACGTCAGAAGCCGGTGAAGGTTGTCCCATGCCCTGGTAAGTTACTTGGACCTCTGTAGACATCCCATATCTCTACCTGCAATCTGATTTACTTTCTTTCTCCATGTCTTGCAAAACGTTTTCTGTCCATTTTAAAGGGAGAGGACATTAAATCATTAAGTTATAAAATATATTTCAGAGACTGGCCATGAATTTTCAATTTAGTAGATGCAATACAACAGCAGAATCCCCAACAAGTACCACAGACTGCTTCCTAAAGCGCTCATATTCTATGAGATTAATAGAAGTGCCACCCCCATTGCAAGCATATTCATCGCTAGAAGCACAATAACAGGAATTATTGTCGCTCTTATAGAACTTTTAAACTGTGACTACGCAAAAACAGTTTATTAAACTAGAATTTTAGTTCTCAATAGTTAACTAAGATATACGATGTATATTTTATTGCTATTTATGCAAATATTGCAGGCACATATATGCACAATATGTGCGGCAGCTGGGTGTGTCGAGAGAGTGGTTCTATTCTTTAATTGGGCAATATGCAAATTGAGATTGTCTATGCAAATTGTAATTTTTGTCTTCTCCAATTTGTTGAGGACCTTTTCTTTTCTTTTTTGTATAGTAGGAGGGGCGGGAGAGTAGTCTGTGAAATCTGTTAAACTATTTGTTCTACATTAGCTTCACACAACCGCCAGATATGTTACATAAAGCAATCTTATGACAACATAGTATTTTACATCCGTAAAGTTCAGTATAGAACTTGAATTCCTTTCAAAGTCAGGATATTGAAAGAAAAGTTATACGGAAATGCAAGTTATTTTTACCTTTATTTTGACTATAAAGACGAAAGTTCGTATATTACATTTCCTCGTGTTTTTAAACGAAAATATAACATCTTATAAGGAATTGATATCTTGAAGAGAAAACTACTGATCATAATAATCCTCTAGCTATATGACACATATAAGTAACGACACTAATGCTGTTATATCAATGTAATTTGCCTATATTCTATATTTCCCTATCGGATGAGGGACTGGAGATATGCAAATATGTTTCTGAAATGTAATATAGGAGGTCTAAAGAGAGGATCAAGATGTATCGGGACACGATGAAAAAGCATATTTGCCTTATTTAAGAATTTTTAAAACTCTTTTCTTAAAAAAATTGTACCAAAAGTTTAGGAGAGGATAACCTGGCACACGTTCTATGAGCACCAAGTGAGAATTAGTTCATAATGTAAGTGAATGTAAATCACTACAAGAAGATTTTTTTTCTAGAATCGACCACAAAATCGTTTACTTTGTTGCATATCTACTCATAGTCTAATCAGTAGAAAACAGATTCTCTGCCCCATATTTTCTACCAAACGCAAAGAAGGAACTACAAAACGCTACAAGATTGCAAAAAATCTCCATGTGTAAATAGCTGTTTCCTTTGGTCAGGAGGCATCCTGTGTAGGTCAATGGACCCCAATAAAGGCTTTGTTTGTTTGTTTGTCCTAATTAAAGAGTTCTATGCAAATTAATGTGATTGCTTTCCAGCGTTCTTTCCGATACCCATTAGGGGGGATCAAACAGACACGAATCAAAGTTCAATAGAATCCATTTGGAGTGTTTCAAACAATCGTTGTGTCTAGATGTGGACCTACACAACACCACCGCTTTAGTCGGCTGCGGGCATAACTCCACCCACGGTTGCCAGACTGCTGCTGCTACAGGTAATTGATTGGACTCTTGACCAACTTCTCAGATGTCACAGGACCATCTTTTGTTCACTTCTAATCCTCGAGGTTTCATTGATATTGAAATATTTGGACCGACCCTTGACGTTTAAATGGCAGCAGCTGGGTGTGTCGAGAGAGTGGTTCTATTCTTTAATTGGGCAATATGCAAATTGAGATTGTCTATGCAAATTGTAATTTTTGTCTTCTCCAATTTGTTGAAGACCTTTTTTTTTTAGCATAGTAAGAGTGGCGGGGAGTGGTGTCTGGGAAATCTGTTAAACTGACGCTAATGCTTCCATTAGGCTTTTTCGACCAGAAAAGGTAAGTTTCCACGAGTTTACGAGGGCTATGTAAGTAAGAGATATGCAAATAACGGGAATTAAACCCAAAAATAACATGAGGTAAGAATAAACGGCTGTTTTACATCTTTTACACATGTTATACGACAGTCATTGATAATTAAATACCATTTCTAAGATTCCACCCTTCATTGCAACATATGTATATAAGCAGAATGATCCAATATAGTATTAGAGCTCTAAGAAGCGGTCTGGTAGATTAAATTGGCGAAACCGCTGGGAGGGTTCACCACTGATGGACCAAGCCCTCACAATATTTTTTCATCGCAGTAAGGACAGTAGAAGTTTGTTTTATCATTAAAAATAGAAACATTTGTGTTTTAATGCTTCCATTTAGTATATTTAGATGGCTTGTTATCGCCTTATAAACAATTCATATATCCACACTTCTACAATCCCAATCTGTACTGTGGTACACAGAGCCTTGCCACTGTCACCCCCGGGGATCCTCCAGCTCAGTGTGCGACCCTGTCACCCGGCAGTGTCCGTGTCAACCCGGGGTGGGGGGACAGCGCTGTGACACCTGTCTCCCTGGGTACTGGGGACTACGAGCCCAAGGATGTCTACGTGAGTTATATACATATATATATAAATTAAGGGGAAAAAAAGGCATTTGCTGATCGTGAAACTAAAAGTTGCTGATGGCTTGCACCGTCTATCGGAATAAATATCAATTAATCGTTGATTTTTTAATTATTCCAGAATTGGCCAATATATTGGCCAATAATTAAAAAATCAACGATTAGTTGCTATTTATTCCGATAGATGGCGCAAGCCATCAGCAACTTTTAGTTTCACGATCAGCAAATGCCTTTTTTTCCCCTTAATTTATCTACCTGATCCAAGTACAAATTCACTTTTGTACTATATATATATGTCATAATATATGCTCTTCCAGGATTAATAAAACAAATCTACAGTCGACCAGAGAGAGAGAGAACGCAGCTAAGGCCGGTCACTTGATATAGCAGTCACATTCCAAGGGGGCGACCGCAGGGCTTTTTCTTGGAACCTCAGTTCTATGTTTACTCAGTCGGGGGGTGGTGGCCACACAAGACGTGCATTTCCGCGGTGGCAGCCGCTAGCGCTCCCTCTCTCCCTCGGTTTGCTGGGTTCCATCTTCCAAACTTGTTGTTTCCTTATTTCTCACTCACCACATTATTATCACTATAGTGCCACATCGAAAGTCGACAGGATCATATCACAGAAAAAGTCGACAGGATAAGACCTGGCCGGGAAGCAAATCCCTCATATACCGGAGTATGAAGAAACAAGAAGCCAAGCCACGATGATCGGCCAAACCCAACTCAACTGTAACCACTCCTCTTCGAGCCCTCAACCCCGTCTTCGCCAACCTTTGAACCGTGATCCCGAAGAAGTATTCACCTACGACGGAGATGGAGCTGCCACACACTTCTTCCAGCACTAGATCTACCCAAGAACGACCACCGTGCCAGGGCAGGACACCTTCCTCCATCATGGACAAGACTCCGCCATATCCCTGCCGCTACTGTGATGTACAACACTGGTACGCTCAGTGTCACAGACAGAACTCTCCCGAATCTCAATGAACTTACCTGCTCTCTAAACCAGCATAACCTGTAAGTGAAATTGTTTTACCCCTTCCATTCATTCTTTAAATAAGTCATTCCTTGTAAATTGTCCCAATATTTACATAATTAGCTCCATTTATTCTCTCCATGCCTATTAACAATGATTTTATGCTCCATACTATTTATCTAGATATTTGTAACTCATTTAATTAGTTACCTTACCAGTAGAATTTAACAATCGTTATTTTAATTAAATAATTTCCATTTTTAACGTAACTCTTTAAAAAAAAAAAAACTCTTAAAAAAAAAAAATTGGAATTCTACCTATTAATGCTTTGCGATTTTTACTATTAACAATAGATTTTTCATAATCAATTTATTTATAAAAATATGCTTCCAGCACCTAAACTTTTGTATACCTATTTGTATATGACCTCTCCTACTTGTAAGCACGGCTCACGAAAATTAATTTCTTTCCCTAAACGACTCAAAATTCACCCTGTAAGTCAGGCGTCGAAGAATTTCAACCATCACGCGAGCCTTGCTTACAACCAACCCTTGGTGACTCTTATCTATCTTCCCCTGAATGCCTCTCATTCTTACAACTTTGTTAACCTTATACCAGCTCAGGACCTTTTATAGAATTATTGATTAATCAATTATCGAACTTCTATATTGTCATTTCAAAATACTAACCTTCGCCCTTCATTTATGATAATATATTTCGTAGTTCATCTCTAGCATATCCACCGACCCACACCATCTAGCCAATGGTGTGTTCGTCACAGGGTGCAGATTGACTAACTGCTAGATATTTATCAACCCCTTTTTGTTCGCACTTGAACAATCTGCATCGAGCGACACAGTTCGCCCCTTCTTCTCGCGCCACACGTTCGCCACACGGACCCTGTCTTCAAATCTATGTTTGTCCATTGTCCAAACCAGCACGATATAGCCTACCTCCGATATTTCCCACGGAGGTACGTTAAACATCGTCGCTGATTTTGTCCGGTCCGTCATCATTTCGCGCAGACATGGGTCTTACTTTCAACCCACCGCGAAATCATCGCCTTGCACAAGCTCCCACGACGGTTCAAACACCTCGTGTCCGAGCAGCTTGTCACTTGTAACGGACAACGCAGTCCTTGTCCCAATTTTTGGCACTGTGCGCGCATACTTTCCGCAAATCTATATATATATATAATTGAATGTCTGTGTGTGTGTCTGTGTGTCCTCTATGGATTCGAAAACCATACATCCAATCGCCGTGAAATATTGGGATATTATTAGGTGTATCTCCGGAAAGGTTTACGAAAAATAATATCTTGAATATCTTTAATATCCTTAGAGTTATTTGCAGATTTGTAGCTTTAACTCGCAAGCAGCGCCACCATTGAGACGGAGATAGGCTTTTTCAAGAGGGGGAGTAATGTTAGGAGAGAGGAGCGCGTCTCGAGGCGGGTGCTCACGTGTCACTGTTAAAAACCTATTTGTTTTGGCTACATCTTTTCCCGTGGACTTAACGATAACTTTTCTAAAACTTATTTCAAATTTCATGCATAATTATTTTTACATCATTTAGTTTAGTATAATTATTTACTATAATTTCCTATCGTTCAATTATTATACTTTTTGTTCTTAAAGATTATTTAAGACAATAATCTTTAATTAGAAAGTGCTTTGCCAAAAGTTTGGAGTGGGGCAGACCCCGTGCGAGAATGGATTCGCCCGGCCGCCGGCCGACAGTCAAAGTACCCACCGACCAATCAGGGCAGAGTTGGTGACACAGCTATGCCAAGTAGACAAGAAAAAAAGCCTCGCGGGAGCTTGCCCAAGATGACCTCCGGGAACTTCGTCCATCTTCCATAAACGACCATGAATTTATTCAACCTTATCGAGTATTTTTCAAGGGACCGGGAAAAAATGTTTACTAGATAAAACGATGATTTTGTAATGTAGAAAATTAGGAAAGACAAAATTCAGAATGACACGGCACACAGGGACCGGGAAAAAATGATCACTTTATCAGTTTCAAATTATCAAAATATATCTATTTCTTTTTATAAGTCTATAGAGAATTGTTTTAACAAATGTTCGTTAGACAGACCTTTACTCGGGTACCGATTAATATTGAATTTATTCAACTTATCGAGTATTTTTCAAGGGACCGGGAAAAAATGTTCACTTTATCGAGAGATTCGTTAGACAAACCTTTACTCGGGTAAAACACGGGCAAATGTTCGTTAGACAAACCTTTACTCGGGTAAAACCTCGGGCGAAGCCGGGTACGTCCGCTAGTTAAATATAAGTCCGTTCGACTTCCTCACCTACACACGGGACTTTTCCCCTCGGACTCGCTACACAAGTAACTGCATAGATAAGTTAGATTGGCCCAGGGCAAGTCTCCCCTCGCTCTGTTCGCCGAGGTTCTAATATTGTATGTAGTTTTATATTTACCTCAGTCCTGAGCTCACACAATTGCCAACCTCAACCTCATTTCTCGTACTCTACACTTATAGCATAGAAAGCCCATGACAAGTTTCCCCTTGCCATGTCCGCCTGAAAAATATCTTAAAGTGTAGAGTTCCCCAGTCTTAATGATCTTCAGAATTTCATCATATGTATGTGACTCTTCTTCTCGTTGTCCACACCCCTCCATATCACTTCCCTTATAGTACATTAGATTTTGTTGTATATAGCCTTTTATAACCTTGATATTTTCAAAGATTTCCTTAAATGTCAAACTCCCCGGTGTTGTAAAACTGCTTGTAAATAATATTTACTTGTGTACTATACAATATTTTATTTACATAAAACTATGTCACCATTACCTTAATTAATTTAAACTGTAAAATTATTTTCTCTATCCCTGGCTTCACCAGCTTTAAGTATACTCAAACCATGTTCAGCCTTCTTCAACGGGGGCCATATGTCATAATATATGCTCTTCCAGGATTAATAAAACAAATCTACAGTCGACCAGAGAGAGAGAGAACGCAGCTAAGGCCGGTCACTTGATATAGCAGTCACATTCCAAGGGGGCGACCGCAGGGCTTTTTCTTGGAACCTCAGTTCTATGTTTACTCAGTCGGGGGGGTGGTGGCCACACAAGACGTGCATTTCCGCGGTGGCAGCCGCTAGCGCTCCCTCTCTCCCTCGGTTTGCTGGGTTCCATCTTCCAAACTTGTTGTTTCCTTATTTCTCACTCACCACATTATTATCACTATAGTGCCACATCGAAAGTCGACAGGACATTATCACATATATATATATAACTCTATACTCTACTATCTACACGAATAAATGTCACCTTTATCGTCAAAATAGATGCTAAATCTAAGCACCATATATTGACTGTCTCGGCAAATAGACGACGCTTAGTTTAAACGTCTATTTTGACGGTAGAGATGACCTTTATTTTTATAATTGTATATCCTCCCGTCGAAATTTCTATCTAGTATACTCTAGCACACCAATATATCCTACTTTGTGAGGTGCCTTATGTTTATGATAAAATTGTGAAAAAAGTTTTAAAATTACAAAATATTTTTTTCACAATGAGTTTCTTTTTATTACAAAACGCTAGCTTTAAAGCGATAATCGCTCTTCAACGGGCTTAATAAAACATCGACTATATTTTTGTAAATATTTCTTGTAAGATATAGTCGATGTTTTATTAAGCCCGTTGAAGAGCGATTATCACTTGAAAGCTAGCGTTTTGTAATAAAAAAGAAACTCATTGTGAGAAAATATTTTGTAATTTTAAAATAATCCTTATATTATTGATGAAACCTTTTAGCTCTAATTAAAACTATCTATTATAAAGTACTATCGGAATGACACTTGAGTTCTGCCCGAGTGTGAATGTTGGATCAACTATTAATGTTCTAACATCATTGCTATCATCATCGAATCATTATAATCATTAGTATCACATCAATACTATCTGTGCGCTAGGTGTTTTCGCCTCGTATAAGCTGATGGAATTTGATTGATCATACAGTAGAAGCTCTCTGTGTAAGGGATAGCACCTAACTGTAGAACTAATGTGTTCTTTATAGAAATGTGTGTCATCTTACCAGAGAGCAGTTAATTGACAAAAATGATAATTTTAACGACACTAATTTGTAGTTGTATAGAAATGCCCACTAGTGTCTGCTTTAGGAGGTTCTACTGATATATTTTAATGGCGTAGAAATGGCACTGCACTGTGCTATATACAAGGTGCGTTCATTAAATTCCAGGACTGGTTAAAAAATAAAATAAATAAAAAAGCTAAAGAAAAATTTTTTATACAGAGTTAAATATTGGACATTCGACCACACCTGACGAAAGCACGATTCTCGTGGCGCACGCGCCGATCTAAAAATAGAACAAAACAACTTTCTTGTAAGGTTCGCATTTCTAATTTTAAAATGGCCATTTTCGAAGAGCAGAGAATCTGCATTAAGTTTTGTTTTAAATTGAAAAAAGTGCTACTGAGACGTATGAATTGATTAAAGAAGCTTTTGGCGATGCATCTTTATCCCGTTCAAGAACTTTTGAATGGTTTTCACGCTTCCTAAAAGGTCGGGAAAAGGTAAACGATGATCAGCATACTGGGCGTCCAAGATCATTACGTTGCGAGGAAAACAAGCTCAAAATAAAGGAATTAATTAAATCTAACAGAAGAATTTCTATTAAATACTTATCTTCAGAGACTGGACTATCTGTAGGACTGTGTCATCAAATAGTAACAAAAGATTTGGACATGATCCGGGCGTCTTCAAAATTTGTTCCCTGGATTCTAACAGAGGAACAAAAGGAGGTTAGAATGGATGTCTGCAAAAACATGGTTGAAATGACTCGAACCGATCCAGAATGGATGCAAAAAAATCATTACCGGGGATGAGACATGGGTGTATCAGTATGACCCGGAAACCAAACGTCAATCCAGCCAATGGATTGAAAGAGGGGAACCGAACCCCAAAAGGCAAGATTTACAAAATCCAAAGTCAAGACATTGCTTGTTACATTTTTTTATATTAATGGTTTGGTTCACCATGAATTTATTCCTTTCGGACGTACAATTAATCAAGAGGTTTATTTGAGGATAATGAGGCGCTTGAGGGAGGCAGTGCGCCTTAAAAGCCCTGAAAGATGACAAAACAATGACTGGATACTTCACGTCGATAATGCGCGGCCGCACACAGCCCATGTTGTTTTGCAGTTCTTGGCCAAGCATTCAACCATACAGATCCCTCATCCACCCTATTCCCCCGACTTAGCCCCCAATGACCTTTTTCTCTATCCTAAATTGAAAATGAAGTTAAAAGAGGAAATTTGGCAACGTTGATATGATACAGCTGAATCGAAGGCAACCTTGAGGAACCTCTCAAAAAGTGATTTTATCTCCTGCTTCGACAATTGAAAAAAAAATATGGAACAGGTGTATTGAGGCAGGAGGGGCATATTTTTTAAAATATTAAATTAGTTTGATTTTTTCAAAGATACAGAGCAGTCCTGGAAATTAATGAACGCACCTTGTAATTCAACTGGTATCTAGTATAGGCTCGAGACATGCTCTGAGGAAACTAATTTTATTCTTACACGTTTATATAAATCCCTGTGGTTCTTTTGTATTCTTGCCTTCAGGAACTGTCTACCAGGAACATCAAATAGCAATCTTCAACTATGAAAATCAATACTGCAGGGGTCGGAAAACTCAGTATCGCGAGACACATGCGGCTCTTTGAATGTGAAGCTGCTGCTCTTTATATAGTACCATACGCAAATATTATTTATGCGTCAAAAATTACTGAAGGCTCATTAGAGTGCTCCTCTCCACGGTAATCTTTAGTAAAAGGCGAAAGATTAATTCGTGTGAAGAGAAACCAGAGCGAATATTATTTATGCGAGTACTATTTATTTTTTGGCAAGAAAAAAAAAATTATGGCTCTTTAAAACCTTTGAAATTTTGTAAATTGTAATTTTTGACTCTTACAAATCGAAAGTTTGCCGAGCCCTGTTCTACTGTGATACACTAGCACTGTCCCACTAACTAGAGGAGTGTGAGGACAGAGTGTGGATGCTCCGAGGCCGGCTCAGTACGAGAGGATTGCGACCAGTCTACGGGCCGCTGTGTGTGCCGTGCTGGAGTCCAGGGCCGCCGCTGTAACCTCTGTCCGCCGGGGTCCGTGCTACTGGACAAATGGGGCTGCAAGAGAGGTAGCTCAGCACTCTCCAGTACCATTCACTCTCTATCATGTGATGACACAGTTTCTTTCAGCCTTCCTATTCTAAATATTCTATAAAAATAAATTTATTCATTACTCTTCATAATTTACCCTTTCATACCTCATCCAAAAAGGTTAGAAATAGTCGATATTTTACCTTGAAATAAAATTTTGTTTTTTCGTTTAAAAGAAACTCATGCGGTGTAACTTCAAGTGTCGTTTTACAATCACAGGCCGCAGCGTATTATATTGTATTATAAAGGTCGCCTCCCCCGTCAAAATAAACGCTAAAATAAACCGCCATCTATTGACCGTCTCCGCAAACTAGCAGACTCAGGTAGGTAGACAAGGTAGGTAACAAAGCCACAACACCAGCTTTGACAAACTGAGAACCGCCCACCTGACAACCATAGTTTCGGTCTAATGGCCCTCGTCAGTCCAGACTGGGCTTTGATTTTATGAGATCCACAGAGATTAAATGACACCTTCAAAACTTTACAAAGAGGTGTTTAGCTGACAAAGTGGCTAGGCCAATTTTATAGCCAAAATATAGAATTTGATCGTATAAGTGACCTTTATTTTTATAGATTAACTAGACGGGTGACCCGGGCTTCGCCCCGGGATTGACCCGTGTGCATATCTACCCGAGTGATATATATTTAGATAAGATTTTTTTAATAATTGTTTGTTATTAGCATTATCTATTTGTTTGCATCAGCATAATTTAATCTAATCTTTGATAGAGGGCGCTGTTCGTGAGCTAAGTAGAATAATTTGAATATATAGTTTTAATAATTGATTTATATATATTTTTAAAATAGCCTATCGTCTTCCCCTTATTTTTTTACCTATGTATGGAAATTTTGGTTTGAATTAGTGAACTACTGCGAATTTGTATACCGGACATACAAACAAACAAACATACAAACATTCATTTTTACAGTATATAGAAGATACTCAGCAAAATTTCCATTTTTATGCTAAAAATATTCTCTTCGATAAAATAAATTTTATTCAACATTGGGCCAACGGTTTTTCAATCTCTAAACTGTTCTTCATTATACCGTGTGATAGAAGAATCATATGAGTTGTTCAGTCACACCTGGGAACAGGATGGAGAGCTGTTGAGATCTTGAAAGCCGTTCGCCCAATTTTATCGAAATAAGAATCAGATTGCTAGAGCCGTTTTTAAGATATCGATATTTTGACTAAAGAGTCTTGAAGGTCATTTTCCTCGGAGTCTCCTAAACCCCAGAATCCCTGGAAAATCTTCCAAGAAATAAATTTGCCTGGCGTCACCTCACGAACAAAACCACCTCCACTAACATTGTACATAAGAATATCAACAAAGGAGTCTAAATTTGAAGAAGAGGTACTTGTCTACTGCTGAGTTATAGTTGAATACTTACTGAACACAGTTTTGATTAAGGTTTGGTTAGAGGTCGATTATGAGTTAATGGGAAGAATTGTATTTAATACTTCAACCAGTCTGTATACTTGGATGTTTCAAAGTTCGGATCGATCTATTGGAAATGGCTGACCTGTATGGAAGGGAGTGTTAAATGCAAATCTATATGTGTAAATTGTGCTAGTTGGAAGTTTTGCCGGGAAAAAATGAAAATCTAAGCAAAAAAACTATAATTTCAAAATAAACACCAAACCTATGATGTCCCATCTGAGTCAGATGGGGCAGAGTTTTGAAACTATTTTGACGGGGAAGGTAACTTTCGTTTTTGGGGTGAACTCTATCAGTAGCAGCACATTGCTACCAGAATGACCCTTGTTTCCGCATGCTTATACTGTTGCCTATTTTACTCATTTGCATATAACCCTCCCTTCCATACAAGACAACCCTTTTTTATTATAAAAGCCGACCTTTATGACACGGAAACGACTGTTCTAGAGGAAAATGATCTTGATGCTATGTTATAGTGTAAGGCTATAGTATTGTGTGATATATATACACGATAAATGTAGGTCTATCAATGTATATGTCACATGTAACTGACAGTCACCGCTGCTGCAGTGGTGGCCGCCAGGAACTGCTCCGAGCTCCACTGCGGCTTCGGCGCGCGGTGCCGCGAGAAACGACGCCGGGCCCACTGCGTATGCGACCTGCACTGCTCGGCGGAGGACACCCGCGTGCCCGTGTGTGGGGCGGACGGGACCACGTACTCCTCGGAGTGTGAGCTGCGGCTGTACCGCTGCCGGCACCAGCGTGCCGTAGCCCTGCTGTACCGCGGCCCGTGTACTTCTCCCGGTGGGTGCTGTCTACACGGACAATCTACCTAACCTTTTCTCATACCTATATCTTACCTGATATTTCCAGCGTCGTCGCACATAACATATTAGTTAATAAAATGAAAGGATTTAAAAACACGAATGTTTCTTTTATACATAATAAAAACTTCTACTGTCCTTACCGCGATGAAAAAATATGTTGGGAGGGCTTGGCTCATCAGTGGTGAACCCTCCCAGCGGTTTCGCCAATTTAATCCACCAGACCGCTTCTCAGAGCTCTAATACTGTATTGGACAATTCTGCTTATATACGCAGCACTGAAGAATGGAATCTTAGAAATGGTATTCAGGAAAACTATGGACATAAGCTTGTAGGAGAGTAGAATTACATTTAAATTAAAAGAAACATTCGTGATTTTAAATCCTTTCATTTTATGTATATAGATGGTGAGTTATTGCTTTGTGTTAATATTAGTTAATATACTATACAATATTAATTTAAAATATTGATCCAATATATTAATTTAATTTGAGTTAAAAGGCGATCCGTTAATTAATATTATATAAAAGGGCGTACCTGGATCTCTCTCTCTCTGTAAAGAAAAAAAAAAAATATTTTTTTTTAATATTTCGAGAGATTGCTCCCTCTTTATCAATAAAGTGCAATAAATTGATAAAGAGGGAGCAATCTCTCGAAATATTTTAGGAAACAAAGGTTTTTATTTTTTCTTTACAGATCCAGGTACGCCCTTTTATATAATATTAATTTAAGATTTATTTATGGATTGCTCTATTTTCAAACTATACAATATATATTTTGCATGACATTTTTTTTTTTTTTGACAATTAAAACAAATTTATTGACTACTCAGTCAATATTTACAAAATAAGGAAGAGATCACAAAAATAATTATAGAAAATAAAAAGATAGCGAAAAGCGTGTTCGAACCAGAGGACCGTTTTTGTATGTGTACATACGTATAGGAAATAGTCAATATTTCTTTATATAAGCTTGTAGAATAAATTTTCGTTTGAAAGCTGGCATTTCAAATAAAAAAAATATGCACATTGTGAAAAAAAAATCGTTCACAATTTCAATACCTTTCACGAATATACCATATAAATGCATATATTTTTTTAAAGGTTTAAAAATCAAGCTATCTTTCGAGCGAATAAATTATGTTTTTGCTTTCTATAAGCGAACAACACCAAGTCAATCGAGAAGACAAATCCCAATAGTCAATTCACTAGAATATTCGCTCCTTTCTTAGCCTTTTATAAACATACTCATTGACTAAATTAAATTTTATTGCCCTCTATCGTTAAAATTTTACACAAATAAATTTACTGGCAATGCTCATTGACTCTTAAAAACACCTTCTGGAGATTTAGCAACCCACTGCAGACGCTGAGAACTCTATTTCAGAAAAGAAAAATATACCAATAGAACTCTATAATTTCTACAGATCAATTGTAAATAGATTCATACGCAATAGAGGTAGTGAGGAAAGTTTTAGAACAGATCTGTAAATAAATTACTTTTCAAACAAAGGCTTACGTGCACATGGGGAAAGGGAGAAAAAAAATACTGTATTATTTTGTTGTTGTATGGCGAATCTATACAGGGCAATGGGCCTTAATAAAAGCCTTTTGTTGTTGTTGTGTTGTAAACATACTCATTGCTAATCCAAGTGTTGTAAATATATTTAAATATTTTCTAGCAATTCTATTATTTGTTTAAAGCACATACATTCCGTTTAGATATTTCAAATCGACCAGTAGATAGGCGTTACAATTTGTACTGTAAATGGAGATCTAAGGCAATTTGAAATTTAAGGATAATTTTTTATTAAATAAAACTACAGCGATGAGAGAAACTACGGAAATAACAAACGCTGTGAATCCAATCTGTGTGCAACAGGAAGGACAGCACGGAGGTCCAACGATTCCCCTGAGAACTATTACTACCCAGGTACGTTTGGTTGTTTTTTTTTTTACATTTAATTTATTAATTAACCAGGCGCGATATTGAAATATTTGCGCCTAATACAGAGGAAACAAAACAACAAACAAATTAGAACTTAGAATTAAATATTTACAAATTTACATGTATATATATAATATTCTACAGAGTTCATAAAACATATATAGATAAAGTGGCTGAGGTAAAAGAGTTAGATCATTTAAATCAGGGAACAAACTAGGAGCTCTAGGAGCGGCTGTACATGGCGTCTGTTCCTCATGTCAGAGGCGGCCATTTCTCTCGGAGCTAAGTCGGTCTGCCACTGAGTAGTGCTCTCAGTCTTAAAGACAAAGGCAGACGCATTCTATTTCAACCAGTAATGATGGTTGTCAAAGCTTGATACCCTAATATGATTGGGTGGAGATAAGAAAGAAGAAGAATAAGAGGGAACAAACGATGTCTCACTTCTGTAAAGTTCGGACAGTCGTAGATAAGGTGAAGAACAGTTTTTATTCGGTTTCTCCGCAGGAACAATTTGGTGTTTCTGATAGAGCTCTTTTATGTAAGTATTTCTGTAATTTTCCGTGTGATGTGACAAATAGGTTTGGTATTTAGTTAGATAGTTAGTTGTACTAGTATACCACCCACACCAGGAATAGTTAAAACTATCAAGCTCCTTACTGTAAAGTTTAATATAGCGATCTTGACCTCAGGGTTACCATTTTGAGCTCCAGAAAGTCAAACCTGATATTAAACGAAACGTGTTGTTATTTGGTTAAAAACGTTAGCACACACCTAGTAAACACAATTTCCTGATTTATCAGGAAGCCTCTGGGACCAAATTTTGGTCGTAGAGGTACAGTCTGCACCACGCTGACGAGGGCCAACAGCCCGAAACGCGTTCATGATGGACTTTTCTTAATTTATCAAGAAATTGGGTTGGCCAAATATCACGGAACAAGTTAAATAAACGTTTAGTTTATTTTTGTTCCGCTAGATGGCATTCTGTCATCTAGAAATGTTCATGAGAACGCGGTCAGGATATGCCCTTTCCCCCCCCCCTAAACCTGTTCATTAAGTACAAAATTGTTAACAGTTATTATATAAATATATAAAATTAAGAAAAGGCATCTCCTGGTCGTGCAATCCACCAGATTACTGTACAATTTCACTTTTGTACTAATTTTTCGCAAGTTATTAAAAAATTCATAATGCTTTCATTTTTTGTTTACAAACAGTCCTTATTTTTCCAGATAACTTTTTGATAAAACAGTAGAAGTTACTGAAATGAACTTCTTCAAAGCAACCGTCAGTGTGTGTAAACATGTAGGCAGTTGCGTTGGAATTGCCCTGGGAGAGAAAGCAGGAATCTACTTTGCCGTTTGGAATGAACAACGTTGGAAATCACTCGATCGGCATTACTTTAGAGAGAGGAAGCAAACCATCTTCTTAAAATGACCATTTTGACTTGAAATAGATGTTGAAGATGGCTCAGATGGCAAATGGAGAACTAAGCCACGAAACAGGACCTGTAGGACAATACCACTTTATGGAATTGATGTGAAATTCCATCTCATTGTGTAGGAATAAGAAATCATAGCAACAGATCTTATGTTTGGGGAAAATATAATGATGACCCTGTGAAAGAGAGTTGTTTGGATCCATCTGCATACGCTAACCTGCACTTCCACAAGCTCTGTTCTAGATATGGGTTTAAGACGTTTCTTACTGCATGGAACAGACAAACCGCCGTTTACTCCCAGATGGCACTTCTGGGAAACTATGAGCCAATCGAGTCTCTTGGATCTTCTTTGACCCTGAGGAATCAAGTAAACTGAGAGTGCCGGGTTACAAGTCTTCCAGATTTTTGTCAGGAATTCGTTGACTTGGTTGCCTCTTAGCTTTTTTTAATGAAAGGGCAAACAAGCACTTACCTACGAGGGTTGTCCGTTAAATAAGTTCCACGGGGCACCACTGTCATGAGGATCGCTTTTAGGCTCGAGCCGACTGCACGGGCTCGTAGCTTGTTCTCCCCACTCCAATTTCCCACCAAGGACACGTCGCTGGTAAGCTTAGTTTTGGCTGAGCAGCCGTTTGTGATGGAGCTTCCCCACATGTCTCCCGCCAGCTGTGAATTACGGTCAGTAATTCGCTTTTTGGCCGCAAAGAAGAATTCGGCAAAGGACATTCATACTGAACTCTGTCAAGTGTATGGAGAAGGGTGTATGAGTTCCGGGATGGTGCGCAGTAACCCGTCGATCTTCAAGCATTGCCGCTTCGACTTTGGCAATGGTTTCGTTTGAAACCGATGGCCGTCCAGCACGCGGTTCATCGTGGACGTCTGTTCGGCCGTTTTCAAATTCTCTGACCCATCTGCGCACCATCCCGGAACTCATACACCCTTCTCCATACACTTGACAGAGTTCAGTATGAATGTCCTTTGCCGAATTCTTCTTTGCGGCCAAAAAGCGAATTACTGACCGTAATTCACAGCTGGCGGGAGACATGTGGGGAAGCTCCATCACAAACGGCTGCTCAGCCAAAACTAAGCTTACCAGCGACGTGTCCTTGGTGGGAAATTGGAGTGGGGAGAACAAGCTACGAGCCCGTGCAGTCGGCTCGAGCCTAAAAGCGATCCTCATGACAGTGGTGCCCCGTGGAACTTATTTAACGGACAACCCTCGTACATCATTCATTAGGTGTGGGCGAACTTTTTGCCTGGAAAAGATTAATTGAATATTCCCTCTATAGGAACAAAAGGAGAGAACAGAGTTTGACTTCACGCCACAATAAAGATCATGATACAGTGCGGTGTGTACAGACGGCATTCCACAGTTCTCCGGCCAGTCCTACCTCCAGCTCGAGAAACTCCAGGCTTACACCCGGCTGGCCATTGAGCTGGAGTTCCAGACCTTCTCGGATTTCGGACTGCTGCTCTACAACGGCGGGGCGGAGGGAGGTTCCGGGGACTTTGTATCGCTCTCTGTGCGGGACGGCCACCTCGAGTACAGGTCCGTATTTGCATATCTCGACATTTACACATTGGTTGTTGTCCTCCATCGACATCACACACTTCATAGAACTAGCGCATGTTTAGACTTTTATCTTAATACCACACTCAAGGACCACAGCTTCCGGATGGTCACCCTCATAGGAATCACCAGCCCAGCGTCCTTAGAGAATCCCCCAGGGAGACAGAAATTAGACATAACCCTGGAACATCAACTACCCGGAATGTCTAGTGTAAGATGCTAGTCACGGCCAGTGCGCGGGTTGTAGAGCTGAACCAGTTGACCAGGAATGCTGGGAGCCAGTCTGGAAGAAGAAAATCTCCCAAGAAATAAATCTGCTTAGCGTCACTTCACGAATCCACTACCCCACAGCATAGCTGTAAATAAAGCACTTAGGCCTGATGGTCAGCCCAAGGAGTTGACCACATTTGTATATACCCTCCAGGGTGTTCACCAAATAAATAAATACAATGCTACACTTGTCTTGTAAATAAAAATGTCTTACATACTAAATATGAGGTCTTCTCACAAAATATGGCTGGTATATAAAATATATTTAGTATGCAAATTAATTTCTTTCCACCCTAACTGCATACCTCGTCTATTTGAAGTGCTACTGCATAGCTAACCGAATAAACGAGGTAAACAAATTAGATTTAGCTACTAGCAATGCCGCTATAGATACCTCACGCAACATTTAGATAAATGAAGCTATTTCTTCGAGCATTTTGCGTTCTTCAGTTAGAAGGGAGAGAGAAGATTGTTGCACCGGAATCAATTTATAAAGAGAGAAAATATTTTTAAAAGTTATATAATACACAGATGTTTGGAGCTTAAACAATTTTTATGCATTTTGATAAAACTATGTAACTATTTTTCTGTCTTTGAACGTTAAATTGTTTAACTGTTTCTTCAAATCGAGAAAGTGTAGAAAGTACCAATTATGTTGCAAAAAATTCCCTTTTTTCAGCCAGAATTTGAAGCGTGGAATTAGCATATTTTTCGCATTACATGTATATGAATATTTTATATACATATTTACAAACTGTAATATACTTTGTGAAGGTGAATAAAATGGATCCAAGAACATCTGCAAACATACAGTAGACTCAGTTTACCATGTCTGTGGGAATTTATCAAGACAAGAGCAAAAATTAATCTATACACGTATAATTCAGTGTCATCATATCATAATGATCAATAATTAGAATATATCTTGATAATTTGTTCTTAGAGAGGTAATAATAAACATTACTTTTAATCTCTAGATGTCTGTTTATATAAAAATATAATGCATTTTGTTTCATCACCCCAATACATAACGTAAAAGGCGGTGTAAAAAATGAGTCACAACAAAAAGCCAACCTGTATACAATTGGGTTCAGGCTATGGCCCTCATAAGTACAGGTTGGATTTTGAATGAATTTTCCTAAATTGGTGTTGTGGGGAATTTTTTTATACCATCTTTACGTTTTATACTGGGGTGGTGAACTAAAAATATATTATTTTAATGTTTATTTTAAGGGGAGAGGTGCCTCACATGCGAGTAGTGTATATTACGAGTAGTATACATGTATTATTCTACAGAGTTCATAAAATGTATATAGACAAAATGGCTGAGGTAAAAGAGTTAGATAATTTAAATCAGGGAACAAACTAGGAGCTCTAGGAGCGGCTGCACATGGCGTCTGCTCCTCATGTCAGAGGCGGCCATTTCTCTCGGAGCTAAGTCGGCCTGCCACTGAGTAGTGCTCCCAGTCTTAATGACAAAGGTATTCTACTTCAATACGCATACTTCAACATATCACGAGTAGTGTATATTACACTATAGTGTAATGGTCATGTCGGTATATATATGGACTGGTGGGTACAGGTACAACGTGGGCAGCGGCCTGGTGATGCTACGGTCCCCCGCCCGCCTCCAGCCTGGCAGGTTCCACACCGCCTCCATTCGTAGGTTCCTGGGCGACGGACTGCTCTCCCTGGACCGCGGGGAGGAAGTGACGGGGCGATCCCTGGGTCCCCACACCTCGCTGGACTTATCGGGACCTCTGTACCTGGGATCCTTGCCTCACTCCGCCTCTCGCAGGTACCTGCACTTTCCCTTCGTTCAGACCAGGGGGCGGCAAACTGAGGCTCGTGAGACACATGCGGATCTTTGGATGTGAAGCTGAGGCTCTTTATATAGTTCCATATGTAAATATTATTTATGTGAGTACTATTTATTGTTGGCAAGAAAAAAAAAATTGTGGCTCTTTAAAAACTTTTAAATTTTGTAAATTGTAATTTTTGACTCTTTCGATTCAAAAGTTTACCGACCCCTGGTCTAGGCGTTGGAGAGACTTAGTAAGCTCCAGGAATCCGGGTTATCTCAAGAGAAGAGAGAGCCGTGTCCTTCTGAAGTTTGTCTTTCCTAATTTTCTACGTTACAGAATATAGGATTTAGAAATCCTTTGTTGAACGTGGGTTATATCACCGTAGTTAGCCATATCTCTTCTAGACGGGAATGTGTGTTTGGGGGGATTGCGCAACTTCCGACTGTCCAATATGGAAGTCCAATATTGAGGTAGGTGCAGGATGTGGACCAACGCCGGTGTGAAGCAAGGTCTGCTCGGATGTATCCGGCGTCTCAAGATCGGCCGACGGGAGGTGAACTTACAGGTGAACACCTCCAGGGACATCCTGCACGTCCACAAGATAGGTAGGTGGTACAAGCTGTCTGTCCCCTGGTCGTCTAACTGTCGCCGCAGGGGTGTGTCAGTCAGCGAGGGACTGGAGACACTGCGACGGCAAGGGTGAGTACCTCTCTTTCTCCTAAGTTGCATGTTGTCTTCCTCTTTTTACATACTCCCACTCTTCTCTCTATTTGCATCGCGTAATAATAACTATCGCTTGCTTCAACTCTCGGAGACTTCTAAAATATGCATTTTAAAGGGAAATATGTAAAATGAGCATACGCAAATAAGTGAAGTATAACCCTCCGCTTTCCAAAGATATACAAATATTAAAGCAGAACGTGGAATTACAGCAGATGTATGTGGATCTATTACATCAGTGTTATGTAAATCACCAATATGTTCAGCAGATCCCCAGTGCGTCCCAAGACTCCACGCCAACTGCACCTGCGGCTGCTCCACCTGCAACCACCTCAGTTCCAGTAAGTTCCACTGGTCGTCGCCACGGGTCACATGTCACAGGTACCACGTATAGCCCAAGTTGGATGGTAGATGGAGATTAGAAAGTACAAAGACCGCCCAATATGTAAATATTGAGATAGTAGCATTGCTGGCAGCCTCAGTCTGGTTTATCGTCGGTAGCATGGCGGCTACCCGCACATTATAGTATAGTGACTTGTTGATGTCTGTGTGATAGTGGTTGTAGTCAAAACTTAGAGATATTATTTTCTGTATCTGTTTCGTCCGGCTTATGGACCGAGAGGTCTGGGTGGCCATATTGCTCCTAGGATGTATCTGTTTCGTGACTTCTGCTCACCCGAGCTGTCTGACAGTGGCCCCCGACCTGGGAGTGTCCGACCCGGGCGAGCTACGCAGCGTGGCCCAGCTCTCAGGCCAGGGCCACCTGCAGCTGTCCCCACTCACCAACGTGGGCCAGGCGTTCACCCTGGAGCTGTGGCTGCTGGCATCGCGGCCGGACGGGCTGGTGCTGTATTCGGGCTCCTCGGGGGACTTCCTGGCTCTCTACCTGGTGGACTCCCGGCTAGGCTTCGTGCTGGACCAGGGCAGCGGCCCGGCCTCGCTCTCGTACGTCCAGGGCTTGATTCTCATCTTATTGTCTCACCAACTTGCTTATTTCCTTCCCTCTCGTACGTCATCACTCCAGGGCTTGATTCTCATCTTATTGTCTCACCAACTTGCTTATTTCCTTCCCTCTCGTACGTCATCACTCCAGGGCTTGATTCTCATCTTATTGGCTCACTCTTACAACTTGCTTATTTCCTTCCCTCTCGTACGTCATCACTCCAGGGCTTGATTCTCATCTTATTGTCTCACCAACTTGCTTATTTCCTTCCCTCTCGTACGTCATCACTCCAGGGCTTGATTCTCATCTTATTGTCTCACCCTTACAACTTGCTTATTTCCTTCCCTCTCGTACGTCATCACTCCAGGGCTTGATTCTCATCTTATTGGCTCACTCTTACAACTTGCTTATTTCCTTCCCTCTCGTACGTCATCACTCCGGGGCTTGATTCTCATCTTATTGTCTCACCAACTTGCTTATTTCCTTCCCTCTCGTACGTCATCACTCCGGGGCTTGATTCTCATCTTATTGTCTCACCAACTTGCTTATTTCCTTCCCTCTCGTACGTCATCACTCCGGGGCTTGATTCTCATCTTATTGTCTCACCAACTTGCTTATTTCCTTCCCTCTCGTACGTCATCACTCCAGGGCTTGATTCTCATCTTATTGTCTCACCCTTACAACCTGCTTATTTCCTTCCCTCTCGTACGTCTCCCCGGGGTTTGCTCTCTCTGACAACCCGTGGTGTCTCCTTATTGACTCTCTCTGCCAACTTGCTCATTTCTATCTCACACGTAACTTCGGAGCATCTCTGACAACTCATGGCGTCTCTATGTTTGACTCTCTCTCCCAACTTGTTCATTTCTCTCTTGTACGTGCTCACTGAATGAAATTAATCCTGATAGAACCCCAGAATTCTAAATATGAAAAAACAGACTGACTTATTTCGGACGCAAAATGAAAGCTAATAGATTGGAATTGATGTTGGAAAAAATTGAAGGAAGAGGAAAGAGAGGATGATCTCAAATGAGCTGATTGGAAGGGGTGAGAGAAGCTAACGGAAGGTCACTAGATGAACTGGGAGTGATGGTCACTAACAGAGTCTCAAATTGGAGAATATTTGTCACCAAATAGTCACCAAAAGTCGAACTCCACTTGATGGACACTAGTCACCGCAAAACGTTCTATATATAGGACTTTCAGCTTGTGGTGTGCGGTGTCTTTATTTCGGTCTGTGAGGTCTTCTGATGCATTTCACTCTGACACACCACCTTTCTCTATTAAACCGTGTCATAGAAACCACAGGATCCATAATCTTCCTAGTTTATGTCTCATCTTTCCACCATCAGTACCAAGAGACACGAGAACTTTTCTTCTAAAGGAGATAAGCTGCGGCTTTCAATTGTATGAAGAGTACATCTATCACACAGTATCTAATCCTTATGCAACAAACATAGATACAATCTTGTGAATATGTAACTTCACGTCATTTTCAAGGTCAGAAACCATTCATTTTTTATAATATAGACATTTTTCTGCCTATGTTTCATTGACAACAACACAAAAAGTTATCTCAATATATATAGAATTTATTTTTGATAATTTTGAGGAAGGAGAGATATTTTCCTGTGCAACAGGGTACCTCTTACTTTAAAAATGCATCAAAACTATCCATTTACACTCATTGAAAAAAAACTTAAGGAAGTAGAAATTATTTGAAGTCGCTGGTCGTCTATTTTCTTTTAAAAGGATACAGAGGTAATTTTGTTCACACTTGGTTACCTCATGTGTCTTCAATAAAGGTCACTGTAATATATTTCAGAGATATTGTCTGAATCCCGATATATAAATGATAAAAGGTACAACTTCCTTAAGTTTTGTCCATGAGTGTAGACAATTCAATATATTTGATTGACACTCTTAGTTAATTGTTACAGAAATCAAAGATAAATGTGATTAATTACAATTTGGTGATTAAAAAAAGAAACTGTTCTCAAGAAGGGAGGCTCCTCCGACTTGAGAGAGTTCTTCTCCAGACAAGGACAAGATCTCTCAGTTCAATGTTGAGATAATGGTTATAGAAACATGTCTTGGCATACACCAGGGTGGCCAGGGCGTCGTCATCCAGGCCTCGCCCGAAGACCCAGTCCTGCATTAGTTTAGATGTTTAACATCATCTCTTTCCCCCCATTATATTTCTCTAATCTAGCTGTTGACCGCGGGTCAACGAAGGTTGTCATTGTCAGAATTATGTCCGTCCGTCTACAGCGTCTGTGTGTAGGAGCCACGATCCCGTCACCCTGGGGAAGTGGCATCACGTACGACTCACCAAACTCCACCGCAAGGTGTCTCTGCAGGTGGACAACGGGCCCGTGGTAGCTGGTGAAACCAAGGTACTATCTTTTGACCTACTCTTCTCTCTTTTATATTATGATGCATTAACGCGCCATCTGTTATGAAAATCCGAAACTATTATAGACGTGTATGAGTCTTTTTAAAATTAAACAATATCTTACTGCAATGGAAAAATTAATGGAAGGGCCTGGCTCATAAGTGGTGAATCCTCCTAGCGGTTTCGCCAATTTAATCTACCATACCGCTGTTATATTGCATTTTAAATGTTCCTTTTATAGTGATACTGATGCTAGGCTCTTGGAATGGGTATTATTCCATTCCATAGTATCAGTATCACTATAAAAGAAAAAAAAGAAGCAATATATCAGCGGTATGGTAGATTAAACTGGCGAAACCGCTGGGAGGGTTGACCACTGATGAGCCAGGCCCTCCTATTAATTTTTCCATTGCAGTAAGAGCAGTAGAAATTGTTTAATTTTTAAAAAGAATTATACGCGTCTATAATAGTTTCGAATCTTCCCTCTTTGTTCAGCCATCTTCTATTAATTGGGACTAGCCAATCCGGTCAGAAATTGGTCCTAATTATCAGTATACATCTTTGTAAAAATATATGGCTACATCAACTCATTGCCCAGGGAGGAGTGACAGATAGTCAGTCACTGAAACGTCGCGAGATAAATAAAATAATAGCATTTGATGTAGACATATATTTTTACAAACACACTTACAACCAACACATGATATTCAAAATATCAGTATAAAGTGTGTGGAAACTTCATATATACAATGTGAAAAAATAATACAAATGTGATATTGTACTGGGATAAGGTGCATAAATTATGAAAAAGGCATCTCCTTATCGTGCAACTGAAATTTGCTGATGGCTTGCGCCATCTATCAGAATAAATATCAACTATTCTTGTTGATTTTTAATTATTCCAGAATTCTGGAAAGTGTTAAAAAATCAACGAGAATAGTTGCTATTTATTCCGATAGATGGCGCAAGCCATCATCAACTTTTAGTTGCACGATAAGGAGATGCCTTTTTCATAATTCATATTAGAGTCTAACTTCGTTATAATAGTATCACTTGTGTCCACAATTTTATGTTGTTATATCCATGTTGTTGCTATAACCACGGTTGAAACAATTGGCATATAAAACTTTGGAATTAGGATGTTCTAACCAATGATATAAATGAGGCTATTGTAACGAGGTTCCATTGTATTTTACAATTATTGCTAATCTCTGTGTGTTTATTCAGTCTTTGGTGGATTATTGTTTTATCTGATTGATTCCTGTTGTCCTGTCTTTTTGTATATTTACATCTGAATGAAAATTTAATTAATATAATTTTTAAAAATTAAACAATTTCTACTGCCCTTACTGCAATGGAAAAATTAATGGGGGCGCCTACATCTACACTCATGGACAGAACTTAAGGAAGTGTTACCATTTAGCATGTAGATCAGGATTCAGACAATAACTCTGAAAGCTATTTGATACATAGTGACCTTTATTATTAAAGACACACAAGATAACCAAGTGTTAACAAAATTGCCTCTGTCTCCTTCAAAATAACAAACGACATCAGAATTTCTACTTCCTTGAGTTTTGTCCATTAGTGTACATACACAGTAACACCTCTCTTTAATTTTTACCATGATAATTCAATTTTTTATCATTTACAGAATATTTATTTTATCATCTTGGATGATAAGAGCCTGCTGTACTAACATTCTGCCTTTGATTATCTTACTTTTACTCTTTCCTTGGAAGATATTAGTAGACTTCTGATTGATCAGCTCAGAGACCACAGTATACCACAGTAAATCCATATGTTGCTCAAATAATAAATCTGTGCCATAAACACAAGGTAATAAAACCAAATCCAAATAAATAAATAGTGTGTGACGTTTCGGTAACATGGTTGTTACCATCTACAGACAAAAGTACTGTTACTGAAACCTGTTACCAAAACATCACACACTATTTATTTATTTGGATTTGGTCTTATTACCTTGCGTTTATAATCCAAATTGTGCCTTATCAAATCTGTGCTATATGGATCCTGTTACAGAGATATGTTGTAGAGGGAAAGACGTGTTGTCCAGGGCCATCTAGCTGAGATGAACCTGGCCCCACCCCTCTATGTGGGAGGTCATCCCAACTCCCAGCTGGGGCTGAGCGGCTCGGTGCGCGGGCTGCGACTGAACGGGGAGCAGTGGGACCACAGGGTGGTGTCTGCCACAGCTGTGACTTACTGCCTGTGTCCACTGTCTTGTCTGCCGCCAGCCCCCACTTGTTAGGTAATGGACTTCTATGCTATCTTTGAGGGGACAGTAGATACAGTAGACAATTCAAATAATTTTATTGACATCTTGTCAATACATGCAAATTGCACAGTCTGCGCTATTTTAAAAAAGGTAATTAAATATATATATGCATTATATACACTATGTACAATGAATATGGCGCCTCTTCCAGCGCTGCAGAGTTTGGTGGAGAATCGCCAGCGGGTCTCCAGCGACACCATGTATTTCGCGATCTACGAAGAATACGTAGATCTGTACTTTGCCGCTGAGGTGATGGCGTATATACAGTAGAACCTCCCTGTAAAGAACAACACCTAATTGCAGAACCAAAGTGTCCTTTAGGGAGTAGTGTCCTCTTACTGGAGAGTTGCTAAATAGTAAAAATGATAATTTTAAAAATGAAAACTGTACTTTGTAGAGAGGTATCCTCTCATGGAGGTTCTACTGTATAAATATCTATATTGAACAAAGGTCTTCCACAGAACTTTGCTATAAAAAATAAAGCAGTTAGCCATAATCTAAACATATGGCATTAGCACACTATCTACAGTCCAACTTCTTCAACACCGCAAGGTAGAGAATTTTCAGTTGAATTAAAGTCGTTGTTGAATTCAAGAGGTTTACAATATATACAAACAAAACTGCTGGGAGGGTTCACCACTGATGAACCAAGCCATCTCAATAATTGTTCCATTGTGTTGTTGTTTCTTATCCCCTTGTGTAAAGGTTTCACAAATTCCATGAGTCCATGCTCCTCGAGCTTATGCCATTGTAGTAGACATTTGAAAAATAAAATATCATGTTATATGAGGTTTAATGTCTTATACATTATAGACAGCGTACTAATGCCTATGTTTAAAGTAAAGGACACTCTGTGCCTCACACAATCCACAAGATAAGTCACTCCAGAGGTTGGAGAATATGTTCTACACCCTTTGGGTGTGTTCTTTGAAAGTAGACTTCCTTTGGCTACTTCCTGTCTACTTAGCACAGCTTTCCCCAGTTTTTCCAAATGCTAAATATTTATTGTAGCTCATCACTTGAATCCTGGCAGAATAATTTCTAAAAAGAGTTATAGAGCTGTCTCTCATAACTGTGTCACACTATTACATAATGATATAGCATGATAAGGCACAATTTGGATTATAGATTAGAACTACAAGGTAATAAGACCAAATAACTGATGGTTTGGTAACAGCGTTGTTACTATCATCAGACAAAAGACTCATTTAGTACTTTGAGTCAAAAGGCGATCCATTAATTAAGATTATATAAAAGGGCGTACCTGGAACTGTAAAGAAAATAAAATAATTTTTTTCTTTACAGATCCAGGTACGCCCTTTTATATAATCATTTAGTACTGTTATCAAAGCGTCACACACTATTAATTTATTAGGATTTGGTCTTATTACCTTGTAATAAGGACATAGCAATTTAGCCAGTTAGTTGGAATATGTCCTATGCAAGGAGATGCCTTCATTGTTAGAGTGCTATTGTAGGGCTGGTGTAACAAGAGAAACAAGTTTTGGGAAAATCATTTTGCTCTGGTTGGGATTTGTTTAAACAAAGAATATAGCTATATCAACCTTTATTTATTCTCCCCTATCATCCTTTTCAGATGAAGGTGAATGACTGAAAGTTTGGGAAACAATAAATTAATAACAGTTGGATTTAGAACAGGCCATCTCAAGCCATTGAAGATAGAAAATAACAACAAAATGTAGCTTGGCACCTGCAGCTCCAGAATACATTCTGGCTTACATTAGATGCACTAAACAGGACCTTTGGGAGAGGTCGCTGCTTATCATAGAACAGTTCGAGGAGCATGAACTTATGGAATTATTAACAGGTAATAAGACCAAATACAAATAAATTCGCTGTTACCGAAACGTCACACACTATTTATTTATTTAGATTTGGTCTTATTACCTTGTGTTTATAATCTATAATCCAAATTGTGCCTTATCATTATGGAATTGTTGTTTTCTTTGCACAATGAGAATAAGAAACAACAACAACACAGTTGAAGTAATTATATTCTTTTATAAAGAGAACCAATGTTCCAAACACCAGGTATTGTTGACTCTACCAGGAATAATTGAACCCTATGTGGTGCCAATAACTAAGTGTGGTGATGTTGTACCAGGGTGGTGCCGTGTTATTTATTGTGTACCATAAGTTGCCTTCATACATATCATCAGCTGTACATATCCGTCCATACTCCTGTAACATACTGTATTATGTTGACTAAATAAAGTTTTATCTATATATTTTGTGGAACACAACTGCTTCTGCTTTCTCTATGTATCATCACTACATTCTCTCACTACTTGGTACCAAGCATTATACCCAAGTTGACTGAGTGCAGCTAGATCTGTACATCAGATTGTATGCCACAGCAATAGTAGAATATATCACTACTATATGGAATAATAGCAAGTTTATTTCTACAAGTGTGTAGTCTCACATCTTGACAATGGTTTTGTTGGGGTCAAAGATGAATCT
>CP092869.1:69487777-69566716 GCA_030710605.1 Cordylochernes scorpioides
TTGATGATTGTTCCTTTTCTCTGATTCTATTCCTGAGAGGGTATCGACATGATTCTTCTGGTTTGGAACTGGTATTTGTGCTATCAACACTTTCTTCACTATATATAGTTACCTGCTCTTGTTGGTTATCCTGAATATTTTCTGATGTATTAGCTTCAGTAAATATTACATCTCTGCTTATGATAATTTTTCTAGCAATAGGATCCCACATTCTATAATTTTTGCTAGTTTCAGTATATCCAACAAAAAATGTACGAATACTCTTTTTGTCTAATTTCTTTCTGTTATCTTTTGGTATATGCACATAAGCGTTACATCCAAAAGTTTTCAAATGTAAGATGGAGGGTTTTCTCTTGTACCATATTTCATAAGGTGTAGAATTTCCCAATACTTTAGTAGTACATCTATTTAAGAGATAGACTGCTCTGTTTACGGCTTCAGCCCACAGTTCAGTAGCAGTAGCAGGAAGAAAAACCAAAACTTAAACTACAGGTAGACAGTGTGGGGCGCCAGGTCACGTGATGTCTGGTAGAAGGTGTCGTTGCTAGGCAACAGCCGATGTGCGAAGTTACTCTCCAACACCTTTTGATCGGGTGTCAAAAGTTTGGGAACCCAACGGGCAGAAAGCTTCCTGAGGCCCAAGTGTTCTCTCATGATCCGATCCACTGTTGTTTTTGGAATACCCGAAGTCTCTTCTATCTGACGAACTGTCATTCTTCTGTCCAACATAACCAAATCATGTATCTTGTCGATGTTTTCTTGAGTAACTGACTCAACAGGTCTTCCTGGTCGATGTTCGTCTTCGGTGCTGATCCTCCCTAATTTAAACATTTTTTTACTGTGCTATAGGAAGGAGCATCTTCCCTTAATGTATCCACCATATCCTCATAGATTTCCTTCGGCGACATTCCTTTCTTACAAAGATATTTTATTACAGCACGAATCTCGTTTGTCTCCATTTTAGATGATTCCTGTTTCTTGTCCTCTTTCAGGACCTATGACAAAAAAATAGTTAGTTGTAAAAACTCAAAAATTTACATATCTTTATACAAGGCTTTAAGGTATATATGGTAAAATTTATTAGTTTCTAATATTTCGTTCTCATGGTCGGGCCACAGACTTATGGGACACCCCTCTTATATGTAACTTGACTGTAACTATGGTCGCTATATGTTTACTATAACCTCTATATATATACTCATGAACTTAAAGAAGTTATACCTTTCAGCATGTAATGATAAGGCACAATTTGATTTATAGATTATAAACACAAGGTAATAAAACCAAATCCAAATAAATAAATAGTGTGTGACGTTTCGGTAACAACGCTGTTACCGAAACGTCACACACTATTTATTCATTTGGATTTGGTCTTATTACCTTGTCTTTCAGCATGTATATCGGGATTCAGACAATAACTCTGAAAGATATTACGGTGACCTTTATTGAAGACACACAAGATAACCAAGTGTGAACAAAATTGCCTCTGTCTCTCCATAAAAAAAAAATATATATATATATATATACAAGGTATGATCAAAAAGTTTGGGGAATTAGTCAAAAAAAAAAAGTTCTGAAAGAGTTTTTGAAAAATAAAAATTATCATCATAATCACGAGACCTCGTTCTCTACTAGAAAATATTTATATCTTTTCGATATCTCAAACAATAAGAATTTTATAAGCATTTTTTAAAGAAAAGAAACAAAGGCGCAGCATTTTTTTACAGTGCATCTTAAAAGTGAACAAAAAGTATGCATAAAGATTTGTCAAAAATTGGAAAAATGGCGTCAGAAATGTTTCAAATGTTGAAATTGGCATTCGGGGAGGCAGCCTTATCACAATCAAAAACGTTTAAGTGGTTTACCTGTTTCAAATCTGGTAGAGAGTCAACCCAAGATGACGCACGCCAGGAAAGACCTCTTTTGGAAAATCATGAAGAACTGACCCAAAAAATTGGTGCTTTAATAAGGGAAAACACTAGGACAACGATCAGAGAACTGGTAGAAGAAACAGGGGTTTCATATGGAACGTGTCAAAAAATATTGTCCGAGGATCTTGGACTTGAAAGAAAGTTTTTGAAATTTGTTCCAAAAATTCTGTCCGGGGCCCAAAAGGAGGAAAGGGTTGATGCCTTTCTGTGAGTATTTTTTTGACTAAAAATCGCATGTTGACAATGCCTCATCCCCCGTAATCACCTGATTTAGCACCAAATGACTTTCTCTTTCCTAGAATGAAGTCAGTTCTAATAGAACATAATTTGATACCGTTAATGCCATGAAGGAAAAATCGCTGAGCATTTTCAGGGACATTACTTCTGATGAATTTTCTGGGTGCTTCCGGAACTGGGAAAAAAGAATTAAACGCTGTATAGATTCCCTCGGACAGTATTTTGAGGAATTTTAACCATTTTTGGTATATATTCATCAAATAAATATTTTATGACCCAATTCCCCAAATTTTATGATCATACCTTGTATATGACCAGGGACATCAAAGAATTCACTTCCTTAAGTTTTGTCCATGAGTGTAACTTGACTCTAAAACTATATGTAACTTGAATGTAACTATGACCACTATATGTAAAAATGACCACTGTATGTAACTATGGCTGTGGTACAGATGGTGGAGCTTCCCGCCCTGAAGGTCACCAAGAAGGTGAAGAGTATGCAAATGTTCAGGAAACCTATCTCCCAGGCTGTACAGGTCAGTTCACCTATTGTTGGTTTGTTGGTTTTATAATATATTTTTGTATATCTTGATTGTTGTCAAATATACATTACTGATGGGTTTGTGCTATCTACTAGAATTACATTTAAACTCAATGGTTGAACCTGGAGGAGAGCTGGTCCTACCTGGGGGGTGAGAGATTAGGGGACCTGACCTATCACAGATGTCAGATATCTGATAGTAGACTACACTAAACAGAGTTTATTAATTCAACACCCTGAGGGATCAGAATTTCTGTGTACAAAGTCAAACTGTATGTGTAGACATGTGGTGCACTTATAGTAAAAGCAGTCGCCTACTTCTATCCAACATGATTATCATGGCCTGTACCAAGTGTACTAAGGATAACCAAAAAAAAATAATAATTTTTGGTTTATTAAAGTCTGTGTGTTAAATTATAGTTAATTCGATTAAAGTTAAGTTTTTTGACGTGACAACTTCTTAAATTAGGTTGCGGCTGGGAGTCACTTATGAAAAAGTGTAACGCCCGGTAACGTTACGATGATTCACCGAACGAGAGTGCTGCGTGCGCAGCTGCACGCGCAGCGCTAGAGAATTAGGCGCATTGAATCGGCGCATGCTTGTCTCTGTCTTTGTCTTTCTCGAACGTTCTTGGCGTTGGAAAAACAAGAAAGCGTCATAATACAAGTTCACACGTGTGGTTAAAGTATCGTCAGCTGTGTCTGTAGTGAAAATGTGGAGTGCTTAGATTCGTCATTTACAACAACTACAACAATAAAGGTAAATAATTGTACACTGATATTTCATTATCGTAAACTATGATTGATTGATTAATTGTTAGATTGACACAAAAGTTGAGAAACTGAGTTTATAGGTTATGTCATACTATTGATAAATGTTGATAGTGTTAAGTAAATTATTAGTTTAAAATTAATTAATTAATTAATTATTATTTTACAAATTTTAAATAGTTTCAAATTTATTTAGCAAAAATTTGAACCTTCGATCTGAATAAGTGGCGATCTATCGTAAATTATCATCGACATCTACGGCGGAAGTGTTCCAAGTTGCGATTACAGACGTAACTCGTGTCATTAAAACCAAGGGTGACATGTGCATGACTGAAGTTACTTGCTTCGCCGCTAATACTAGCTTCAAGTTTATACTCGGTGCTGTATATATTCATCCAGGAGCTAGTATGCAGGATATTGGAATGTTACTATGGCAAGGACTCGGTCCGTACATTCACAACAGCCAGTACGTGCCACCGTTCGTGCAAATTGATTCTAGTATACCGATTCTTCTGTGTGGTGATTTTAACAAAAACGTAAAGCCTGACAACTCGTTTCTTAATTTCATGAAAAATACGTATAATCTTGATTGCGTATCAAACGTTTCTAAGTCAACTACGTTAAAAGGAACAACTATCGACTTGACTTTCGCAAGACACATTACAGCAGAAACACTTCCTTTCATTTCATATTTCTCCTATCATCGTCCTATCCTCAACAAAATCACTCAAATAGGAATTAGTTAAGTTTAAGTTTACATGTACAATGTTTTAGTAAACAAAATATATTTCTATAGTTAAAATTTGTGCAATTCTTATTTTCATTCAATTCCTTGTTCCTATTGTGCAATTTAATTATATTCATATCAATAAATATTCTACCGTTGTCACGTAAAATCTTCGCCCGTAAAACCGACTTTACAGGCAACCATTGTTTTTTTTTTTTTATGTTTGAATTAAAAAGCAAGTGTATTGAATTAAAGTAAGCTGAGAGGGTTCACCATTGATGAGCCAAGCTCCCTCATTCAAACTTTTATCATTATAGTAATGTCAGTAGAGATAATTATTGATGATATATGTTTTAAAAAAAACACTAGCCAAAAAAAATAATTGCTACAAATTTTAAAGTAAGTTGTGTTGAATTAAAGAAGTTTTACTGTATTTGGCAGCTCTTCTGTAAAATAAAACCTCTCTACAAAGGACACTTTGGTTCTATAGCTTGATGCTGTCCTTTAGAGAGAGGTAGTTCTACTGTAATAGCATTGCTGCTTTCCTTCTTTAAAAATTTACTTCCCAATATCCAAGTTGATATCAACTGGTCTACTGTCTGTGTAGGGGGACCGCGTAGGGATCTGTGTGACCCAGTTTGACCCGGCTCAGTTGGAGCGAGGGTTGATCTGTTCCCCAGGCCACCTAACATACGCCACCCACGCCATTGTAGCAGTGCATAGGATACCTTACTTCCGCGCAGAGATCCTGACTAAAGCCAAGTTCCACATCACTGCCTTGCACGATACCCGTATGGCCAAACTGACTTTCTTCAGCCCCGTTCCGGGCAGTGGGGAGACCTTTGACCTCTCCCAGGAGTACAGCTACCAGTCTGAGCTGACTGCCACAGCGGAGGGAGAGGCCTGGTACGATGCGCGGAGCAGCAGGCAGTATGTGCTACTGGAGTTTGTGAAGCCCACCATCCTCTGTCCCGGCAGTCTGATCATTGGCTCCCACCTGGACTACGACATACACTCCAAGTCCTGCCGACTGGCCTTCCACGGACAGGTGCTCCAGCTGGGTGGTCCGGAACTGCTCCCGGCCCTGAGGGTCTTCAAGGTCAAGTCCAAGGAGGGCATGGTGGATCGCATGTCCTCGCCGCACGACATCATCGTCCGCAATCTCTTCAAGAAGGAGACCAACCTGAAGCTGTTCCAGAGCCTCCCAGTGGTCTTGTCTACAGGGGAACAGGGGGCAGTGGAGGGCTGGTTCGGACAGAGCGGCAAGGTCAAAGTCCACATTCCAGGTACTAGATTTGGTTACACTGGGTAATAACAAATCTCCTGCTTTAAAAGTTTTTTTTCTTTCTTTCTTGCCTATGTCTCCACTTTGGTGGCTCCTCTTCGCATGTGAGATTTCCTACTCCATTCTTGGCATCACATCTATAAGTGACTACAGGAAATACTTCTACAATTCTCTTCCTTGTCTCTTAAGATAAATGATCAGCTCTCTCCTCCCTGCTGAGAGATGAAGTATGTGGTGTGCAGGAGGCCTGCAGCCCTCCACCCAGGAACTACTGGCCAAGAAGAAGGGCAAGGAGCAGCCTCCCACAGAATCTGTCAATGTGTCCATCCACTTCAAGAGATTCATCTTTGACCCCAACAAAACCATTGTCAAGATGTGAGACTACACACTTGTAGAAATAAACTTGCTATTACTCCATATAGTAGTGATATATTCTACTATTGCTGTGGCACCCAATCTGATGTACAGGTCTAGCAGCACTCAGTCAACTTGGGTATAATGCTTGGTACCAAGTAGTGAGAGAATGTAGTGATGATACATAGAGAAAGCAGAAGCAGTTGTGTTCCACAAAATATATAGATAAAACTTTATTTAGTCAACATAATACAGTATGTTACAGGAGTATGGACGGATATTTACAGCTGATGATATGTATGAAGGCAACTTATGGTACGCAATAAATAACACGGCACCACCCTGGTACAACATCACCACACTTAGTTATTGGCACCACATAGGGTTCAATTATTCCTGGTAGAGTCAACAAGGCATGTGTATGGACTGGAGATTGTTGTTTGTGCTGTGCCATGGAATGAGGGGGTGCTATTGCCCAGTTAGTTCAGGGTTCCCTGCAGGCCTTCACAGCTACTCTAGTGGCCCTGGACTAGTCCCCACTGTACTTCAGGACAATCCCCCACTTGTGCTGCTTCTCCCACCCACCACATATTGGACTTCTGGCTGGGACCAAGTTGTGGTTAGAAAGTGTTATGGCAAAACTCTACTCTATAGACTATCTCTCTGTTATTGTAGAGTGGGTATGTGTGCAAGTAGCAGAACACTGTACAAAATATATTTCTTTTTAAAAAATAGACACTTCAGCCAGTTAAAGTTTTATTTTTTTAAAGTTTCAACAAAAATCTTTTGTCTTCGTCAGGAGAAATAAATAAAAAGCATTTGGCAAGGTGTTAAAATTTGTTCCGAGGTTGCAAGGGCGTTCTCACATGATTTTTCAAATTTAGTACAAAATATAGATAAACCTCATTATACCAACATCACTAAGGACCAAATATTTTTGTAACCATGGTTAAAACAATCTTTCAAGACTTGGAAATATAGAATTATGATTTTATAACATCAGTGCTCTTATACAAAAGGTGTTTATAATGGCATTCCATTGTATATTTTCTAATAACTAGAAGATTATGGACAAACTAGATCCACACTTTATTGATTGAAATAATCATATACCTCTTAAAGAATATGCGAATATAAAACATATATGTAGATTAATGGTCTGTAGAATGTGAAGTGATATGAAAATTAGGGGTAGGTATAATATGCAACTCTAAATTAATATGCAAATAAAGTCCAAGTAGTGAGAGAATGTAGTGATGATACATAGAGAAAGCAGAAGCAGTTGTGTTCCACAAAATATATAGATAAAACTTTATTTAGTCAACATAATACAGTATGTTACAGGAGTATGGACGGATATGTACAGCTGATGATATGTATGAAGGCAACTTATGGTACACAATAAATAACACGGCACCACCCTGGTACAACATCACCACACTTAGTTATTAGCACCACACATTACATAGGGTTCAATTATTCCTGGTAGAGTCAACAATACCTGGTGTTTGGAACATTGGTTCTCTTTATAAAAGAATATAATTACTTCAACTGTGTTGTTGTTGTTTCTTATTCTCATTGTGCAAAGAAAACAACAATTCCATAATGATAAGGCACAATTTGGATTATAGATTATAAACACAAGGTAATAAGACCAAATCTAAATAAATAAATAGTGTGTGACGTTTCAGTAACAGCGAATTTATTTGTATTTATTTATTTGTATTTGGTCTTATTACCTGTTAATAATTCCATAAGTTCATGCTCCTCGAACTGTTCTATGATAAGCAGCGACCTCTCCCAAAGGTCCTGTTTAGTGCATCTAATGTAAGCCAGAATGTATTCTGGAGCTGCAGGTGCCAAGCTACATTTTGTCGTTATTTTCTATCTTCAATGGCTTGAGATGGCCTGTTCTAAATTCAACTGTTATTGATTTATTTGTTTCCCAAACTTTCAGCGACTCACCTTCCTCTGAAAAAGATGACAAGGAGTGGAGGAAACAAATAAAAAAAAAGGTTGATATAGCTATATTCTTTGTTTAAACAAAATTCCTAAACAAGAGTAAAATGATTTTCCCAAAACTTGTTTCTCTTGTTACACCAACCTTACAATAGGGGCTAACAATGAAGGCATCTCCTAGCATAGGACATGTGGCAACTAACTGGCTAAATTGCTATGTCCTTATTACAAGGTAATAAGACCAAATCCTAATAAATTAATAGTGTGTGACGCTTTGATAACAGTACTAAATGAGTCTTTTGTCTGATGATGGTAACAACGCTGTTACCAAACCGTCAGTTATTTGGTCTTATTACCTTGTAGTTCTTATCTATAATCCAAATTGTGCCTTATCCTGCTATATCATTATGTAATAGTGTGACAGTTATGAGAGACAGCCCTATAACTCTTTTTAGAAATTATTCTGCCAGGATTCAAGTGATGAGCTACAATAAATATTTAGCATTTGGAAAAACTGGGGAAAGCTGTGCTAAGTAGACAGGAAGTAGCCAAAGGAAGTCTACTTACAAAGAAGACATCCAGGGTCTGTAGAACATATTCTCCAACCTCTGGAGTGGCTTATCCTGTGGATTGTGTGAGTCACAAAGTGTCCTTTACTTTTTTTTTTGCTTATCCCTAGTACACGTGGTACAGGCCATGATAATCATGGTGGGTTGAAGTAGGGAACTGCTTTTACTGTAAGTGAACCACATGTCTACACATGTGAAAAGCAGTTTGACTTTACACTTATAAATGTGCCAGAGCCACGTTTGGTTACTTGCACTCACTGGTGGGGTTGGACTTTTGCAAGAATCAGGGGCCATTGGAGCATTTTTTCCCTTTACTTTAAACATAGGCATTAACACACCATCTATAATGTATGCGAAATTAAACTTTATAACATGGGGGGTCGGTGGAAGGCTGGTTAAACCGTTTGGTTTACGACCACTACGACCCGGGTTCGATCCCCGCATTGGACACTTTTTTCTGTTTAAAAAAAAAATGCTCCAATGGCCCCCCGATTCTTGCAAAAGTCCAACCCCACCAGCGAGTGCAAGTAACCAAACGGGGCTCTGGCACATTTGTAAGTGCAAAGTTGAACTGCTTTCACATGTGTAGACATGTGGTGCGCTTACAGTAAAAAGCAGTCACTAACTACCCCACATGATTATCATGGCCTGTACCACGTGTACTAGAGATAAGCAAAAAAAAAAAAAAAAGAATCTATAATGTATAAGACATTAAACCTCATATAACATGATATTTTATTTTTCAAATTCCTACTACAATGGCATAAGCTCGAGGAGCATGGACTCATGTAATCCGTGTAACCTTTACACAAGGGGATGAAAAACAACAACACAATGGAACAATTATTGAGATGGCTTGGCTCATCAGTGGTGAACCCTCCCAGCAGTTTTGTTTGTATATATTGTAAACCTCTTTAATTCAACAACGACTTTAATTCAACTGAAAATTCTCTACCTTGCGGTGTTGAAGAAGTTGGACTGTAGATAGTGTGCTAATGCCATGTGTTTAATTTATGGCTAACTCCTTTATTTTTTATAGCAAAGTTCTGTGGAAGAGCTTTGTTCAATACAGATATTTATACAGTAGAACCTCCATGAGAGGACACCTGTCTACAAAGTACAGTTTTCATTTTTAAAATTATCATTTTTACTATTTAGCAACTCTCCAGTAAGAGGACACTTCTCCCTAAAGGACACTTTGGTTCTGCAATTAGGTGTTGTTCTTTACAGGGAGGTTCTACTGTATATACGCCATCACCTCAGCGGCAAAGTACACGATCTACGTATTCTTCGTAGATCGCGAAATACATGGTGTCGCTGGAGACCCGCTGGTGATTCTCCACCAAACTCTGCAGCGCTGGCAGAGGCGCCATATTCATTGAACATAGTGTATATAATGCATATATATATTTAATTATCTTTTTTAAAATAGCGCAGACTGTGCAATTTGCATGTATTGACAAGATGTCAATAAAATTATTTGAATTGTCTACTGTATCTACTGTCCCCTCAAAGATAGCATAGAAGTCCAGTACCTAGCAAGTGGGGGCTGGCGGCAGACAGGACAGTGGACACAGGCAGTAAGTCACAGCTGTGGCAGACACCACCCTGTGGTCCCACTGCTCCCCGTTCAGTCGCAGCCCACGCACCGAGCCGCTCAGCCCCAGCTGGGAGTTGGGATGACCTCCCACATAGAGGGGTGGGGCCAGGTTCAGCTCGGCTAGATGGCCCTGGACAACACGTCTTTCCCTCTACAACATATCTCTGTAACAGGATCCATATAGCACAGATTTGATAAGGCACAATTTGGATTATAAACGCAAGGTAATAAGACCAAATCCAAATAAATAAATAGTGTGTGATGTTTTGGTAACAGGCTTCAGTAACAGTACTTTTGTCTGTAGATGGTAACAACCATGTTACCGAAACGTCACACACTATTTATTTATTTGGATTTGGTTTTATTACCTTGTGTTTATGGCACAGATTTATTATTTGAGCAACATATGGATTTACTGTGGTATACTGTGGTCTCTGAGCTGATCAATCAGAAGTCTACTAATATCTTCCAAGGAAAGAGTAAAAGTAAGATAATCAAAGGCAGAATGTTAGTACAGCAGGCTCTTATCATCCAAGATGATAAAATAAATATTCTGTAAATGATAAAAAATTGAATTATCATGGTACACAAATTAAAGAGAGGTGTTACTGTGTATGTACACTAATGGACAAAACTCAAGGAAGTAGAAATTCTGATGTCGTTTGTTATTTTGAAGGAGACAGAGGCAATTTTGTTAACACTTGGTTATCTCGTGTGTCTTTAATAATAAAGGTCACTATGTATCAAATAGCTTTCAGAGTTATTTTTAGAATCCTAATATACATGGTAAAAGGTACAACTTCCTTACGTTTTGTCCATGAGTGTAGATGTAAATATACACAAAGACAGGAATCAATCGAATAAAACAATAATCCACCAAAGACTGAATCAACACTCAGAGATTAGCATTAATTGTAAAATACAATGGAACCTCGTTACAATAGCCTCGTTTATATTGTAACCAAGTATTTATTAATTTTATTATTTTTATTAACAGAATGGTCATTTTCATATTCATATTTTGCTACTCTGTAACTTCCCCTCGTGGCTTATCTTTTGTTTACTTTTCATAGTTTGTCCTTGCCTGAAATATATTTTGTTTCCTCCTGAAGTTTTTGTCTTCCCTAATTTTCCACGTGGCAATATCATTGGTTAGAACATCCAAATTCGAAAGTTTTAAGTGTCATTTGTTTCAACCGTGGTTATAGCAACAGCATGGATATAACAACATAAAATTGTGGACACAAGTGATACTATTATAACGAAGTTAGACTCTAATATGAATTATGAAAAAGGCATCTCCTTATCGTGCAACTAAAAGTTGCTGATGGCTTGCGCCATCTATCGGAATAAATAGCAACTATTCTCGTTGATTTTTTTTAACACTTTCCAGAATTCTGGAATAATTAAAAATCAACAAGAATAGTTGATATTTATTCTGATAGATGGCGCAAGCCATCAGCAACTTTCAGTTGTACGATAAAGAGATACCTTTTTCATAATTTATGCACCTTATCCCAGTACAATATCACATTTGTACTATTTTTTCACTTTATATATATGAAGTTTCCACACAATTTATACTGATATTTTGAATATCATGTGTTGGTTGCAAGTTTGGAAGAAATATGTCTACATCAAATGCTATTATTTTATTGATCTCTCGACGTTTCAGTGACTGACTTTCTGTCACTCCTCCCTGGGCAATAAAATTAGTCGATGTAGCCATTTATTTTTACAAAAATGTAAACTTATAATTAGGACCAATTTCTGACCGGATTGGCTAGTCCCAATTAATGGAAGATGGCTGAACAAAGAGGGAAGATTCGAAACTATTATAGACGCGTATAATTCTTTTTAAAATTTAAACAATTTCTACTGCTCTTACTGCAATGGAAAAATTAATAGGAGGGCCTGGCTCATCAGTGGTGAACCCTCCCAGCGGTTTCGCCAGTTTAATCTACCATACAGCTGTTATATTACTTTTTTTATTTTCCTTTTATAGTGATACTGATGCTAAACTCTTGGAATGTGTATTATTCCATTCTAATATTCTAGCATCAGTATCACTATAAAAGGAAAATAAAAAAAGTAATATAACAGCTGTATGGTAGATTAAACTGGCGAAACCGCTGGGAGGGTTCACCACTGATGAGCCAGGCCCTCCCATTATTTTTTTCATTGCAGTAAGGGCAGTAGAAATTGATTAATTTTAAAAAAGAATCTTACACGTCTATAATAGTTTCGAATTTTCATAACAGATGGCGCACTAATGTATCATAATATAAAAGAGAGAAGAGTAGGTCAAAAGATAGTACCTTGGTTTCACCAGCTACCACGGGCCCGTTGTCCACCTGCAGAGACACCTTGCGGTGGAGTTTGGTGAGTCGTACGTGGTGCCACTTCCCCAGGGTGACGGGATCGTGGCTCCTACACACAGACACTGTAGACGGACGGACATAGCTTTGACAATGGCAACCTTCGTTGACCTGTAGTCAACAGCTAGATTAGAGAAATATAATGGGGGGAAAGAGATGATGTTAAACATCTACACTCATGCAGGGCTGGGTCTTCGGGCGAGGCCTGGATGACGACGCCATCCTAACATCTGCCAAGACATGTCTCTATAAGTATTATCTCAACATTGAACTGAGAGTCCTTGTCTGGAGGAGGACTCTCTCTAGGAGCCTCCCTTCTTGAGAACAGTTTTTTTTAATGACCAAATTGTAATTAATCAAATGTATCTTTGATTTCTGTAACAATTAACTAAGAGTGTCAATCAAATATATTGAATTGTTTACACTCATGGACACAAAACTTAAGGAAGTTGTACCTTTTATCATGTATATCGGGATTCAGACAATAACTCTGAAAGATATTACAATGACCTTTATTGAAGACACACGAGGTAACCAAGTGTGAACAAAATTACCTCTGTATCTTTTTAAAAGAAAATAGACGACCAGCGACTTCAAAGAATTTCTACTTCCTTAAGTTTTTTTTCAATGAGTGTAAATGGATAGTTTTGATGCATTTTTAAAGGAAGAGTGTTGCACAGGAAAATATCTCTCCTTCCTCAAAATTATCAAAAATAAATTCTATATATTCAGATAACTTTTTGTGTTGTTGTCAATGAAACATAGGCAGAAAAATGTCTATATTATAAAAAATGAATGGTTTCTGACCTTTAAAATGACGTGAAGTTACATATTCACAAGATTGTGTCTATGTTTGTTGCATAAGGATTAGACACTGTGTGATAGATGTACTCTTCATACAATTGAAAGCCGCAGTTTATCTCCTTTAGAGGAAAAGTTCTCGTGTCTCTTGGTACTGATGGTGGAAAGGTGAGACATAAGCTAGGAGGATTATGGATCCTGTGGTTCCTATGACACGGTTTAATAGAGAAAGGTGGTGCGTTATTGTGAAATGCATCAGAAGAGACAACCAAGAAGACCTTACAGAGAGCGAAATAAAGACACAGTACACCACAAGCTAAAAGCCCTATATATAGAACGTGTTTTTGGTGGTTAGTGTCCATCAAGTGGAGTTCGACTTTTGGTGACTATTTGGTGACAAATATTCTACAATTTGAGACTCTATTAGTGACCATCACTCCCAGTTCATCTAGTGACCTTCCGTTAGCTTCTTTCATCCCTTCCTGTCAGCTCATTGGAGATCATCCTCTCTTTCTTCTTCCTTCAATTTTTCCCAACATCAATTCCAATCTATTAGCTTTCATTATGCGTCCGAAATAAGTCAGTCTGTTTTTTAATGTTTAAAATTCTGGGGTTCTATTAGGATTAATTTCATTCAGTGAGCACGTACAAGAGAGAAATAAACAAGTTGGCAGAGAGAGTCAAACATAGAGACGCCATGAGTTGTCAGAGAAGCTCCGAAGTTACGTGTGAGAGTGAAATGAGCAAGTTGGCAGAGAGAGTCAAACATAGAGACGCCATGAGTTATCAGAGAAGCTCCAAAGTTACGTGTGAGAGTGAAATGAGCAAGTTGGCAGAGAGAGTCAAACATAGAGACGCCATGAGTTGTCAGAGAAGCTCCAAAGTTACGTGTGAGAGTGAAATGAGCAAGTTGGCAGAGAGAGTCAAACATAGAGACGCCATGAGTTGTCAGAGAAGCTCCAAAGTTACGTGTGAGAGTGAAATGAGCAAGTTGGCAGAGAGAGTCAAGCATAGAGACGCCATGAGTTGTCAGAGATGCTCCGAAGTTACGTGTGAGAGTGAAATGAGCAAGTTGGCAGAGAGAGTCAAGCATAGAGACGCCATGAGTTGTCAGAGAAGCTCCAAAGTTACGTGTGAGAGTGAAATGAGCAAGTTGACAGAGAGAGTCAATAAGGAGACACCACGGGTTATCAGAGAAGCAAACCCCGGAGAGACGTACGAGAGGGAAGGAAATAAGCAAGTTGTAAGGGTGAGACAATAAGATGAGAATCAAGCCCTGGAGTGATGACGTACGAGAGGGAAGGAAATAAGCAAGTTGGTGAGACAATAAGATGAGAATCAAGTCCTGGACGTACGAGAGCGAGGCCGGGCCGCTGCCCTGGTCCAGCACGAAGCCTAGCCGGGAGTCCACCAGGTAGAGAGCCAGGAAGTCCCCCGAGGAGCCTGAGTACAGCACCAGCCCGTCCGGCCGCGATGCCAGCAGCCACAGCTCCAGGGTGAACGCCTGGCCCGCGTTGGTGAGTGGGGACAGCTGCAGGTGGCCCTGGCCTGAGAGCTGGGCCACGCTGCGTAGCTCGCCCGGGTCGGACACTCCCAGGTCGGGGGCCACTGTCAGACAGCTCGGGTGAGCAGAAGTCACGAAACAGATACATCCTAGGAGCAATATGGCCACCCAGACCTCTCGGTCCATAAGCCGGACGAAACAGATACAGAAAATAATATCTCTAAGTTTTGACTACAACCACTATCACACAGACATCAACAAGTCACTATACTATAATGTGCGGATAGCCGCCATGCTACCGACGATAAACAAGACTGAGGCTGCCAGCAATGCTACTACCTCAATATTTACATATTGGGCGGTCTTGGTACTTTCTGATTTCCATCTACCATCCAACTTGGGCTATTGTCTCTACATGGTACCTGTGACATGTGACCCGTGGCGACGACCAGTGGAACTTACTGGAACTGAGGTGGTTGCAGGTGGAGCAGCCGCAAGTGCAGTTGGCGTGGAGTCTCGGGACGCACTGGGGATCTGCTGGACAAATTGGTGATTTACATAACACTGTTGTAATAGAGCCACATACATCTGCTGTATTTCCACGTTCTGCTTTAAAATTTGTATATCTTTGGAAAGCGGAGGGTTATACTTCACTTATTTGCGTATGCTCATTTTACATATTTCCCTTTAAAATGCATATTTTAGAAGTCTCCGAGAGTTGAAGCAAGCGATAGTTATTATTACGCGATGCAAATAGAGAGAAGAGTGGAAGTATGTAATAAGAGGAAGACAATATGCAACTTAGGAGAAAGAGAGGTACTCACCCTTGCCGTCGCAGTGTCTCCAGTCCCTCGCTGACTGACACACCCCTGCGGCGACAGTTAGACGACCAGGGGACAGACAGCTTGTACCACCTACCTATCTTGTGGACGTGCAGGATGTCCCTGGAGGTGTTCACTTGTAGGTTCACCTCCCGTCGGCCGATCTTGAGACGCCGGATACATCCGAGCAGACCTTGCTTCACACCGGCGTTGGTCCACATCCTGCACCAACCTCAATATTGGACTTCCATATTGGACAGTCGGAAGCTGCGCAATCCCCCCAAACACACATTCCCGTCTAGAAGAGATATGGCTAACTACGGTCATATAACCCACGTTCAACAAAGGATTTCTAAATCCTATATTTTGTAACGTAGAAAATTAGGAAAGACAAACTTCAGAAGGACACGGCTCTCTCTTCTCTTGAGATAACCCGGATTCCTGGAGCGTACTAAGTCTCTCCAACGCCTAGACCAGGGGTCAGCAAACTTTTGAATCGAAAGAGTCAAAAATTTCAATTTACAAAATTTAAAAGTTTTTAAAGAGCCACACATTTTTTTTCTTGCCAACAATAAATAGTAATCTATTCTATAAAATAATCCCTTGCATAAATATTGAGTAAAATCAATCATTCCTCCAGGGAAAAGTGTCTTCTTCAAAAACATTTTTATTGTTCTCTAGCTTTCGGGCACGGACTCCCTTCTACAAGAGAAAACATAGTATCTTACCATACCATGTTTTCTCCTGTAGAAGGGCGTCCGTGCCCGAAAGCTAGAGAACAATAAAAATGTTTTTGAAGAAGACACTTTTCCCTGGAGGAATGATTGATTTTACTCAAAAAGTACTCGCATAAATAATATTTACATATGGAACTATATAAAGAGCTTCACATCCAAAGAGCCACCGCATGTGGCTCGCGAGTTTGCAGACCCCTGGACTAGACGAAGGGAAGGTGCAGGTACCTGCGAGAGGCGGAGTGAGGCAAGGATCCCAGGTACAGGGGTCCCGATAAGTCCAGCGAGGTGTGGGGACCCAGGGATCGCCCCGTCACTTCCTCCCCGCGGTCCAGGGAGAGCAGTCCGTCGCCCAGGAACCTACGAATGGAGGCGGTGTGGAACCTGCCCGGCTGGAGGCGGGCGGGGGACCGTAGCATCACCAGGCCGCTGCCCACGTTGTACCTGTACCCACCAGTCCATATCTATACCGACATGACCATTACACTATAGTGTAATATAAATTACTCGTAATATGTTGAAGTATGCGTATTGAAGTAGAATACCTTTGTCATTAAGACTGAGAGCACTACTCAGTGGCAGGCCGACTTAGCTCCGAGAGAAATGGCCGCCTCTGACATGAGGAACAGATGCCATGTGCAGCCGCTCCTAGAGCTCCTAGTTTGTTCCCTGATTTAAATGATCTAACTCTTTTACCTCAGCCACTTTGTCTATATACATTTTATGAACTCTGTAGAATAATACATGTATATTACTCGTAATATACACTACTCGCATGTGAGGCACCTCTCCCCTTAAAATAAACATTAAAATAATATATTTTTAGTTCACCACCCCAGTATAAAACGTAAAGATGGTATACAAAATTCCCCACAACAACAGTTTAGGAAAATTCAGTCAAAAGCCAACCTGTACTCATGAGGGACATAGCCCGAACCCATAGTATACAGGTGGCTTTTCGTTGCGACTCATTTTTTACACCGCCTTTTACGTTTTGTATTGGGGTTATGAAACAAAATGCATTATATTTTTATATAAACAGACATCTAGAGATTAAAAGTAATGTTTATTATTACCTCTCTAAGAACAAATTATCAAGATATATTCTAATTATTGATCATTATGATATGATGACACTGAATTATACGTGTATAGATTAATTTTTGCTCTTGTCTTGATAAATTCCCACAGACATAGTAAAATGAGTCTACTGTATGTTTACAGATTCTTGGCGCCATTTTATTCACCTTCACAAAGTATATTACAGTTTGTAAATATGTATATAAAATATTCATATACATGTAATGCGAAAAATATGCTAATTCCACGCTTCAAATCCTGGCCGAAAAAAGGGAATTTTTTGCAACATAATTGGTACTTTCTACACTTTCTCGATTTGAGGAAACAGTTGAACAATTTAACGTTTAAAGACAGAAAAAAGGTTACATAGTTTTATCAAAATGCATAAAAACTCTTTAAGCTCCAAACATCTGTGTATTATATCATTTTTATTTTTTTTTTTCTCTCTTTATAAATTTATTCCGGTGCAACAATCTTCTCTCTCCCTTCTAACTGAAGAACGCAAAATGCTCGAAGAAATAGCTTCATTTATCTAAATGTTGTGTGAGGTATCTATAGCGGCATTGCTAGTAGCTAAATCTAATTTGTTTACCTCGTTTATTCGGTTAGCTATGCAGTAGCACTTCAAATAGACGAGGTATGCAGTTAGGGTGGAAACAAATTAATTTGCATACTAAATATATTTTATATACCAGCCGTTTTGTGAGAAGACCTCGTATTTAGTATGTAAGGCATTTTTATTTACAAGACAAGTGGAGCATTGTATTTATTTATTTGGTGAACACCCTGGAGGGTATATACAAATGTGGTCAACTCCCTGGGCTGACCATCAGGCCTAAGTGCTTTATTTACAGCTATGCTGTGGGGTAGTGGATTCGTGAAGTGACGCCAAGCAGATTTATTTCTTGGGAGATTTTCTTCTTCCAGACTGGCTCCCAGCATTCCTGGTCAACTGGTTCAGCTCTACAACCCGCGCACTGGCCGTGACTAGCATCTTACACTAGACAGTTAGGGGAGTTGGTGTTCCAGGTCTAATTTCTGTCTCCCTGGGAGATTCTGTAAGGACGCTGGACTTAGACTGGTGATTCCTATGAGGGTGACCATCCGGAAGCTGTGGTCCTTGAGTGTGGTATTAAGATAAAAGTCATGCGCTAGTTCTATGAAGTGTGTGATGTCGATGGAGGACAACAACCAATGTGCAAATGTCGAGATATGCAAATACGGACCTGTACTCGAGGTGGCCGTCCCGCACAGAGAGCGATACAAAGTCCCCGGACCCTCCCTCCGCCCCGCCATTGTAGAGCAGCAGTCCGAAGTCCGAGAAGGTCTGGAACTCCAGCTCAATGGCCAGCCGGGTGTAAGCCTGGAGTTTCTCGAGCTGGAGGTAGGACTGGCCGGAGAACTGTGGAATGCCATCTGTACACCACACTGTATCATGATCTTTGCTGTGGTGTGAATACAAACTCTGTTCTCTCCTTTTGTTCCTATAGAGGAAATATTCAATTAATATTTTCCAGACAAAAAGTTCGCCCACACCTAATGGATGATGTAGATAAGTGCTTGTTTACCCTTTCATAAAAAAAAAAGCTAAGGGGCAACCAAGTCAACGGATTCCTGACAAAAATCTGGAAGACTTTTAACCCGGCACTCTCAGTTTACTTGATTCCTCAGGGTCAAAGAAGATCCATGAGACTCGATTGGCTCATAGTTTCCCAGAAGTGCCATCTGGGAGTAAACGGCGGCCTTGTCTGTCTGTTCTATGCAGTGAGAAACGTCTTAAACCCATATCTAGAACAGATCTTGTGGAAGTGCGGGTCAGCGTATGCAGATGGATCCAAACAACTCCCTTTCACAGGGTCATCATTATATTTTCCCCAAACATAAGATCTGTTGCTATAGTTTCTTATTCCTACACAATGAGATGGAATCTCACATCAATTCCTTAAAGTGATATTGTTCTAAAAGCCCTGTTTCGTGGCTTAAATCTCCATTTGCTCTATCTGAGCCATCTTCAACATTTATTTCAAGTCAAAATGGTTATTTTAAGATGGTTTGCTTCCTCTCTCTAAAGTAATGCGGGTCGGGTGATTTTCAACGTTGTTAATTTCAAACGGCAAAGTAGATTCTTGCTTTCTCCCAGGGCAATTCCAACGCAACTGCCTACATGTTTACACACACTGACGGTTGCTTTGAAGAAGTTCATTTCAGTAACTTCTACTGGTTTATCAAAGTTATCTGGAAAAATAAGGACTGTTTGTAAACAAAAATGAAAGCTTTGTGAATTTTTAATAACTTGCGAAAAATTAGTACAAAAGTGAAATTGTACAGTAATCTGGTGGATTGCACGACCAGGAGATGCCTTTTCTTAATTTTATATATTTATATAATAACTGTTAACAATTTTTGTACTTAATGAACAGGTTTAGGAACAAAAAGGCATATTCTGACCGCGTTCTCATGAACATTTCTAGATGGCAGAACGCCATCTAGTGGAACAAAAATAAACTAAACGTTTATTTAACTTGTTCCGTGATATTTGGCCAACCCAATTTCTTGATAAACCAAGAAAAGTCAATTATGAACGCGTTTCGGGCTGTTGGCCCTCGTCAGCGTGGTGCAGACTGTACCTCTACGACCAAAATTTGGTCCCAGAGGCTTCCTGAGATATCAAGGAATGGTGTTTACTAGGTGTGTGTGCTAACGTTTTTAACCAAATAAAAACGCGTTTAGTCTAATGTCAGGTTTGACTTTCTGGAGCTCAAAATGGTAACACTGAGGTCAAAATCGCTATATTAAACTTTACAGTAAGGAGCTTGATAGTTTAACTAGTCCCGGTGTGCATGGTATACTAGTACATCTAACTAAATACCAAACCTATTTGTCACATCACACGGAAAATTCCAGAAATACTTACATAAAAGAGGTCTATCAGAAGCACCAAATTGTTCCCGCAGAGAAATCGAAGAAAAACTGTTCTTCACCTTATCTACGACTGTCCGAACTTTACAGAAGTGAGACATCGTTTGTTCCCTCTTATTCTTCTTCTTTCTTATCTCCACCCAATCATATTAGGGTATTAAGCTTTGACAACCATCATGACTGGTTGAAATAGAATGCGCCTGCCTTTGTCTTTAAGACTGGGAGCACTGCTCAGTGGCAGGCCGACTTAGCTCCGAGAGAAATGGCCGCCTCTGACATGAGGAACAGACGCCATGTACAGCCGCTCCTAGAGCTCCTAGTTTGTTCCCTGATTTAAATGATCTAACTCTTTTACCTCAGCCACTTTATCTATATATATTTTATGAACTCTGTAGAATAATACATGTAAATTTGTAAATATTTAATTCTAAGTTCTAATTTGTTTGCTGTTTTGTTTCCTCTGTATTAGGCTCATATATTTCAACTAGACGAATGACCCGGGCAACGCCCGTGTTTTACCCGATTGAATGTTTTTATTCAAATACTATTTGTTACAATTATAAATTGGAGCCGTGGATGTCACTCTTGTGAAACGTCCCGCTCCAAACTTTACATGTACATTAGGTCAGCTGGTATTACCCCTCATTTTCACCGCTAGAGGCGCGAGCGAATTGACTTTTTGTAAGTATACATAATTATAAAGATAGAAGCTTCTATAGAAGATAATGATCATATTGATGATGCGCGCGCATCCGTGACATGAGGAATTGAGGAATTGTTGAGGAAAGACGGTCGTGACTATATATATTAACTAGACGAATGACCCGGGCAACGCCCGTGTTTTACCCGATTGAATGTTTTTATTCAAATACTATTTGTTACAATTATAAATTGGAGCCGTGGATGTCACTCTTGTGAAACGTCCCGCTCCAAACTTTACATGTACATTAGGTCAGCTGGTATTACCCCTCATTTTCACCGCTAGAGGCGCGAGCGAATTGACTTTTTGTAAGTATACATAATTATAAAGATAGAAGCTTCTATAGAAGATAATGATCATAATGATGATGCGCGCGCATCCGTGACATGAGGAATTGAGGAATTGTTGAGGAAAGACGGTCGTGACTATATATATTAACTAGACGAATGACCCGGGCAACGCCCGTGTTTTACCCGATTGAATGTTTTTATTCCAATACTATTTGTTACAATTATAAATTGGAGCCGTGGATGTCACTCTTGTGAAACGTCCCGCTCCAAACTTTACATGTACATTAGGTCAGCTGGTATTACCCCTCATTTTCACCGCTAGAGGCGCGAGCGAATTTACTTTTTGTAAATATACATAATTATAAAGATAGAAGCTTCTATAGAAGATAATGATCATAATGATGATGCGCGCGCATCCGTGACATGAGGAATTGAGGAAAGACGGTCGTGACTATATATGTTGATAATAATAATAATAATATAATAATAATTATTATTAATATTATCATTAGATAATGATAATGATCATAATGATGATGCGCGCGCATCCGTGACATGAGGAATTGAGGACAGCGATGAGGAAAGACGGTCGTGACTATATATATTAATAATAATAAAATAATAATAATAATATAATAATAATAATTATTATTATTATCATTAGATAATGATAATTATCATAATGATGATGCGCGCGCATCCGTGACATGAGGAATTGTTGAGGAAAGACGGTCGTGACTATATATGTTGATAATAAAATAATAATAATAATAATATAATAATAATTATTATTATTATTATCATTAGATAATGATAATGATCATAATGATGATGCGCGCGCATCCGTGACATGAGGAATTGAGGAATTGTTGAGGAAAGACGGTCGTGACTATATATGTTGATATCGCGCCTGGTTAATTAATAAATTAATAAAAAAAAAACGTACCTGGATAGTAATAGTTCTCAGGGGAATCGTTGGACCTCCGTGCTGTCCTGCCTGTTGCACACAGATTGAATTCACAGCGTTCGTTATTCCAGTAGTTTCTCTCATCGCTGTAGTTTAATACAATTAAAAAAGTATCCTTAAATTTCAAATTGCCTCTTAGATCTTCATCTACAATACACATTGTAACGCCTATCTACTGGTAGATTTGAAATATCTAAACGGAATATATGTGTTTTAAACAAATGATAGAATTGCTAGAAAATATTGGAATAGCTTTACAACGTTAACTAGCAATGAGTATGTTTATAACACAACAAAAGGCTTTTATTAGGGCCCATTTCCCTGTATGGATTCGCCATACAACAACAAAATAATACAGTATTTTTTTTCTCCCTTTCCCCATGTGCACGTGAGCCTTTGTTTGAAAAGGGATTTATTTACACATCTGTTCTAAAACTTTCCTCACTACCTCTATTGCGTATGAATCTATTTACATTTGATCTGTAGAAATTATAGAGTTCTATTGCTATATTTTTCTTTTCTGAAATAGTTCTCAGCGTCTGCAGTGGGTTGCTAAATCTCCAGAAGGTGTTTTTAAGAGTCAATGAGTATGTTTATAAAAGGCTAAGAAAGGAGCGAATATTCTAGTGAATTGACTATTGGGATTTGTCTTCTCGATTGACTTGGTGTTGTTCGCTTATAGAAAGCAAAAACATAATTTATTCGCTAGAAAGATAGCTTGATTTTAAACCTTTAAAAATATATATGCATTTATGGTATATTCGTGAAAGGTATTAAAATTGTGAACGATTTTTTTTTTCACAATGTGCATATTTTTTTTATTTGAAATGCCAGCTTTCAAACGAAAATTTATTCAAAGAAATATTGACTATTTCCTATACGTATGTACACATGCAAAAACGGTCCTCTGGTTCGAACACGCTTTTCGCTATCTTTTTGTTTTCTATAATTATTTTTGTGATCTCTTCCTTATTTTATAAATATTGACTAAGTTGTCAATAAATTTGTTTTAATTGTCAAAAAAAAAATGTCATGCAAAAACGGTGCTAGTTCGGAAATAGCTGATGTTTCTTGACACAAGCCTGTATATAAGAGTGGTTTTTTGCTTGAAAACTTGTATTTCAAATAAAAAAGAAACATATTGTGATACGCATGGCTAGATATACATTGCTAATCCAGAAACTAAAGGCTACTAATATGTTATTTATATATGTGATATCTTGGGACCTCTGGGACCAGTGTTACCTGATGCTAGACGAACCTCGATGTCAACTCTACCGTGCAGTCGTGGTGGAAGGCGACACAGCTGGGCCAAAGGTGAAATAAACAAACAGAGATTCCACTAAAAGCGTCTGACGTCAAGAAGGAATGGGATGAGGGGAGAGAGAGATCTTAAGAGCAAGTGTTACCGTTGGAATCCAAGCGAAGACTGACAATTCTAGGGCCTCGATTTAACACCACGACCTTGCTTCTTTCTAATTGGCTGACCTATTTAGGTGATTCTTTCCTAATTGGTGGGACTTTTTCACGTGGCCGTAGGCTATTGGTTGACCTACTTAGGTATTGTCTTCTGATTGGACCTGGCTTATCTCTTTGACGGAAGAAATACGTCCGGTCTTGTTCCGGAAATTGGGCGTCTCTCAAACTTTTATAACTTCTGGTCACAAGATACGTCCTGTCTTGTCCGGAAATATTGGTTTAAACTTAGCTCGCAGGGTGTCCGGGGTCAGAAGGTTAACTGTGGCGTTATTAATAATTATGTTCTCTTCTAGGCCTACCTCTTAGGTTTGACTTATACGATCCTCTAAGCCTGATTTGTTTTAACCTTAACAGTTGCAATACTTTATTAGATTCTTACGCGGTACAGATTGATGTTAGTTGAGGCTTTCTATGTGCAGTACATAAGAAGTTATATACAGTCATGGGGTGGAACATGTGGTAGTGGATATTTAGACTATTTACAACAATTCCATGGTCTTAAATCATCACAGATGGCCCCGGATGTGAGAGGGTTCATATGGAGGGATTTAAGAGAGCGGAATAGGAAGACTGTTATTAAGGAAGTAATTTTTAAAAATTAATTGAAATGAGTTGGTATATAACATGGGGTTGATTTCTGTATATCCATAAGAGATAATAAAACATAAACAACTAATATTAAACATACAAGTAAAAATAAAAATATGAATAAAATATTTAATAGGGAACATATAATGATTATAGGTAAAAATATAAATGATTGGATGGGAAAATCATGATCTCTTCGTGATGGGCGTTAGAAAGGGTTGAGGGGTTAGTTATTACTTGGTTGAGGCAATGTCACTTTGACTCAAGTCCCAAACCATTTAATGTGCACGGCGCGGAAAACCTAGGCCATGTTTCACATGTAAATTTAAGGACCTAATAAAGTTACAGTACCACAATCGAATAGTAAGATAAGGGTGATTGTTATGGGTTTTAATAATTAGTCGTTAAGACGTACGCATGCAGGATAAATGAGGGCGAAGATCAGTGACCAGAAATCAAAGTTTTAATTAGAGTCGTCAGGGGCTTAGCGAGAAAAAGAGTAAAATAAAAATAAAAATGTGCCAGCGTGTGGCATGAGAGTGCCCTGGGATAAAAAAAAAAATACAATTTGCACGTATCCAAGCCAGAAGTTGGGAGAAGGTAAATCTGGGGGACGGTGTGTCAAAGTTGTTAATTACGAAATCAAAGGAGGTCAAGTCTAGCCTGCGAAGGAGTTAAAAGTTTCTGCGGAAAAGGAATGTTAGTAATTCTTACGAAGTAACCTTTAAAGTGGTTGTTTAAGAGGTTATTGAAGATTGCCCTGTTTTTAGATCGTGATTTTTAGTTTGATTATAAAAGAATACATCATTGAGATATGAAATTGCGAAAGTAAGGCTTTGCATATAGCGTTAAAGGATTTGAAAAATCGAAAATAGAATTGCGAAGTTAAATGCAAAGTAATCTTTAAAAAAAAAGTAAAAATAGTGATGATATGATACAAAGATTAACACACTGCAGCAGTATATAAGGGGTAATAGAAAGTGAAAATATTAAATGAAAAAAAAATAATGAGCAATAATATACTCGATAGCATTGACATGGTAGCGGAAGGTGAAACAATGTAAATAACATCTAATTTATAAAGTGAGAAAAAATATAAAATGATAAATGCAAATTAGTGATGTAAACATGAAATATAAACTTGAGATTATTAGATATGATATGAAAGATAAAATATAAAGTTGATTATAAAATGATAAAGAAAAATAAAAAAAGACAATAATCTAAACTAATTGGTTGACGTAAAAAAAAACAATTATAAGAGCTATATAATGATTATATAAAGGATATTAAAATGAAAAATATTTAAAAAATGTCCATCGAGAAGGAAGAGCAAGTAAGATGATATATAGAAATTATATATCGTGAAAGAATGGAAAGTTGTAGGCCAAACGTAATGTACCTGTTTTTTTTTTTTTTTTAGGATGGGTAGAGAGAGCTTTAAATTGTCCTCGATTGATATCTTTGGTCTTGTTGGCCTAAGTTTTTCTAACTTATCGAATTTGTTTTATGTTTGACGCGACTCGTGGATCACATTGTTTCCAACTGTGAAACTCATCGAGTCCTAATGTTGTCGTTTTTTTTTTTTTTTTTTTTTTAAAACTTATGTGGGTGTGTGTGATTTTTGTAGGTAAAATGTTGTCTTTGGCACGCACTAATATTTAATTCAATAGGTGGCGAAAGTTCATTAGAGAACACGGGGTGGCGACGGATGTAACAAGATGTCGGCTGTTTGTTTGCTCGGGGGGGGCGAGGGGGAGCGAAGCTATTTTTAATGCGATTCCGGATGTAGGTCAGGGAGGCCTTTTGCGAGGCTGCTTGCTTTCTTTCAACTTATTGGAAGTTAATTCGAACTACGTTCGGAGATATTATTTCTAAAATTGTAAACACAAAAGCGTTTTGATTTGTCACGTTTGGTGACAAGCGTTATGGGATTGACATAGGGAGATACAGAGGTTGTAATTATCCTGTGTGTTCAAGCATTTGTTCGATTTGTGTTTGTATTTCGAAAATTCGGATATTGTATCTGTTGATATTAAATCGAATGGCTTTTGGCGAACTTAGTAAAAATGTTATTCAATGATATCAGGTTGGAATTGAGTGAAATTGCGACTATCGACGTGAACAATGTGTGGTTAAATAAATGTGTCACAGGCGTGGTGAAGGCGTCTTTGGCCTGAGAAGTGAAAGAGTTTAGTGGTGTGGCGCTGTGACACGAAGCGAAAAAATTGTAAATGAAAAGGTATCACGTGAAGTCTTTGTTTTGTACAAAATCTAACCTGTTACACTAAGAATAACAAATTTACTAAAGTCATGGTTGTTGGTTGTACGAACATATCGATAATTTTTATATTGTTAGTGGATATGACACGTTTAATGTGATTTTTTTTTGTGTGTGTGTTTAGTAGGGCGACGTAATAAAGCTTGTGTGGCTCGAAATTAGATTTGGGTGTGAAGTCGCGCATTAAAAATTTGTTAATTAGAAAAAGTGATGTGAGAGGGTGTTGTATATTTTGTTGAGAGAGATTTGTCGATATTTAACTATGCGTGTAAAAGGAAGGAGTGTAGTTATGGGGAAATTTAACGATTGGAATAGTTTTGGAAGGCTGTGATTTAAGTTACTTCTGTCCAAAGATATGAAAGAAAAGGACATAGGGGCGTTGAAAGTGGGATTAGGAACATTACAATAAGATTAAATAAGAATGTTGGAGTTCACCACGTGTGAGCAACCTGTTCCAGGAGGGAAAAATTTTAGTAAACGGGACAGTTGTATTAGCCTGTCCATGGGACACGTGTTGCTTGCACGAAGTAAATTGGTACAAGGTAGTTGGTAGAGATACATTATATTGATACAGGAGTAGCTGAGAACAGTTTATAATTAGTAGAAATCGTTTTATGGAATTAAGGAATAAAATGATAAAAGGCAATGGTGTATCGATTATATGGAATTTTGGATTCTGCGTTATGTTACTTATTTTTAAGTTCAAAAAGATATAATCTATGATGAAAATATTGTTAGCTATGGCATTAATAGTTAAGTTGAATGGATGGACAGGCATTTTTCTTTTACAAACTGATTTCTATTATTTTAAAAGTATTCTGCCTAATTATAGCGATAGATGCTTCTGTATCAAGTAGTAGAGTAGGTTTACATTATTGGACAGTTCAGCTCGAACGAGCAATTGTTCAACGAAAGTTATGTGAGGAGGAACCTACTGTTGTGCTGTCTTGGGCGTCGGAACAGGCCTGTTTTGGTGCCGTGGTCGAGGTACCCATGGGACAGCTAGGGTTCACTGCTTGCGCTGGGCTCGTGGTGTAGAGAGGCTCAGGGGAGCGGGTAACATGCGCTCGCGTGTTGTTAACTTGGAAGGGTGCGGGAGAGGACAACACAGTTCTGTCGTGCTGCGGATAAGTTGTGGCTCGGTACACAGGTCTTGGACGGCTCTGTGCAGGTCGTTTGGGGCACTGGGCGTGCCAGTGCATGGCGCCACAATACCTGCAGGATGAAGGGGGTGGATTGGCAGAGTAGTTGGGTCGCGCTGACCATGGTCGCGGAGCACTGTACCTCGGTGACGGTGCGAAGGAAGGGTTGGGCGTTGTTCTGGTCGTCTGTTGGCACACTTGCGACGCACTGTGGGTTCCTCTTACGCGCGATACTACACTATACCACGCTTGGAGGGTGTTCGGTTGCACGGCAGCGACAATGCGCTGATCAGCGACGGGTAACCCATCAGTCAGGGATTCTAAAAGGATTTTGTGGGGAAGGTTCAGCTGTAGGCCACACACCGTCTTTTTTTGATAATATTCCTCTAACGAGGAGCGATCTGTCAACTTAATGGCCAAGAATTGGGCAAATGATGCGTTTGTGGTTTCAGGAAAGAGGTCTATCAGGGCCTGCCTTGCGTCAACGTAATATAATTTGTCTAATTTTAGGCTGCGGAAGTAGTGCAGGGCCTTACCTTGTAGGAGGTTGGGAAGCCTTCTCAGTCTGTCGGTGTAGTGTAGTTGGGCCAGATCAGCTTGGGCGTCGTAGTTGTCGAAGAAGCTCTGCGCCTCGTACGAACCATCGTAACGCGGTAGCTCCACATCCCGCGATAGTCCTGTCGCCGAGGAGAGCTGATATATCGTCCTGGCTAAACTCCCCAGGACATCTGACACCGGCGGCGGGGGTGTGACGTCTTCCTGGCCGGGGGCGATTTCCTCCGTTCTACCGAGAGTGTTTTCGTTTTCTTTCTTTGGAAAAGTGGTGCTTCCGCCACTTTCGGAGTCGGGATCGGACTCCATTGGTTCCTTGGGATTCTCCTCTCTTCCCTGTTCCATCTTTCTGTACAGACAGTGGTCTATTTGCTTACTTGTACCTTGGCGTCCACTATCCTGTCGACTCTTCGTTACGGGGGAGTCTGTGATATCTTGGGACCTCTGGGACCAGTGTTACCTGATGCTAGACGAACCTCGATGTCAACTCTACCGTGCAGTCGTGGTGGAAGGCGACACAGCTGGGCCAAAGGTGAAATAAACAAACAGAGATTCCACTAAAAGCGTCTGACGTCAAGAAGGAATGGGATGAGGGGAGAGAGAGATCTTAAGAGCAAGTGTTACCGTTGGAATCCAAGCGAAGACTGACAATTCTAGGGCCTCGATTTAACACCACGACCTTGCTTCTTTCTAATTGGCTGACCTATTTAGGTGATTCTTTCCTAATTGGTGGGACTTTTTCACGTGGCCGTAGGCTATTGGTTGACCTACTTAGGTATTGTCTTCTGATTGGACCTGGCTTATCTCTTTGACGGAAGAAATACGTCCGGTCTTGTTCCGGAAATTGGGCGTCTCTCAAACTTTTATAACTTCTGGTCACAAGATACGTCCTGTCTTGTCCGGAAATATTGGTTTAAACTTAGCTCGCAGGGTGTCCGGGGTCAGAAGGTTAACTGTGGCGTTATTAATAATTATGTTCTCTTCTAGGCCTACCTCTTAGGTTTGACTTCTACGATCCTCTAAGCCTGATTTGTTTTAACCTTAACTTTCTCCTGTCTCTCTCCATTCCTTCTATCTGTACAGTTGCAATACTTTATTAGATTCTTACGCGGTACAGATTGATGTTAGTTGAGGCTTTCTATGTGCAGTACATAAGAAGTTATATACAGTCATGGGGTGGAACATGTGGTAGTGGATATTTAGACTATTTACAACAATTCCATGGTCTTAAATCATCACATATATATTAACTATATTGTATATATATTGTATAGTTTGAAAATAGAGCAATCCATAAATAAATCTTAAATTAATATTATATAAAAGGGCGTACCTGGATCTGTAAAGAAAAAATAAAAACATTTGTTTCTTAAAATATTTCGAGAGATTGCTCCCTCTTTATCAATTTATTGCACTTTATTGATAAAGAGGGAGCAATCTCTCGAAATATTTTAAGAAAAAAAAGTTTTTATTTTTTCTTTACAGTTCCAGGTACGCCCTTTTATATAATATTGATTAATGGATCGCCTTTTAACTCAAATTAAATTAATATATTGGATCAATATTTTAAATTAATATTGTATAGTATATTAGCTAATATTAACACAAAGCAATAACTCACCATCTATATACGTAAAATGAAAGGATTTAAAATCACGAATGTTTCTTTTAATTTAAATGTAATTCTACTCTCCTATAAGCTTATGTCCATAGTTTTCCTGAATACCATTTCTAAGATTCCATTCTTCAGTGCTGCGTATATAAGCAGAATTGTCCAATACAGTATTAGAGCTCTGAGAAGCGGTCTGGTGGATTAAATTGGCGAAACCGCTGGGAGGGTTCACCACTGATGAACTTTATTTTTTCATCGCGGTAAGGACAGTAGAAGTTTTTATTGTGTATAAAAGAAACATTCATGTTTTTAAATCCTTTCATTTTATTAACTAATATGTTATGTGGGACGACACTGGAAATATCAGGTAAGATATAGGTATGAGAAAAGGTTAGGTAGAAGGTCAAAGTAGACAGCACCCACCGGGAGAAGTACACGGGCCGCGGTAGAGCAGGGCGACGGCACGCTGATGCCGGCAGCGGTACAGCCGCAGCTCACACTCCGAGGAATACGTGGTCCCGTCCGCCCCACACACGGGCACGCGGGTGTCCTCCGCCGAGCAGTGCAGGTCACACACGCAGTGGGCCCGGCGTCGTTTCTCGCGGCACCGCGCGCCGAAGCCGCAGTGGAGCTCGGAGCAGTTCCTGGCGGCTACCACTGCAGCAGCGGTGACGGTCAGTTACATGTGATATATACATTGATAGACCTACATTTATCGTGTATATCACACAATACTATAGTCTTACACTATAACATAATATCAAAATAATTTTCCTCTAGAACAGTCATTTCGATGTCATAAAGGTCGGCTTTTATAATGAAAAGGGGTTCTCTTGTATGGAAGGGAGGGTTATATGCAAATATAGATCTAATATGACCAAATAAGTAAAATATGTAACAGTATAAGCATACAGACACTACGGTTATTCTGGTATCAATGTGCTTCTACTGAAAGAGTTTACGCCATAAACAAAGTTACCTTCCCCGTCAAAATAGTTCCAAAAATCTGCTCCATCTGGCTTAATTGGGGCATCGTAGGTTTGGGGTTTATTTTGAAATTAATGACTTTTTTTCCTACAAAATTTACAACCGACATAATTTACATATTTGGCCCCCTGTTACTTTTAGGTTTGAATTTAACACTCCCTTTCATACAGGCCACATCCATTTCCATAGATCCATCCGAACTTTGTAACATTCAAGTATTAAAAGAAAATTATTCCTTTTAACTCCTCATCGACCTCAAGGTTTATCAAAACTGTGTTCAGTAAGTATTCAACTATAACTCAGCAGTAGACAAGTGTAGACAAGTACCTCTTTTTCAAATTTAAACTCCTTTGTTGATGGTCTTATGTACAATGCTAGTGTTTTGTTCGTGAGGTGACGGCAAGAAAATTTATTTCTTGGAAGATTTTCCAGGGATTCTGGGTGTTGAGGGGTTTAGGAAACTCCAAGGAAAATGACCTTCAAGACTCTTCAGTCAAAATCAGTAGGTCTTAAAAACGGCTCTAGCAATCTGATTATTTATATCGATAAAATTGGCCGAACGGCTTTCTAGATCTAAACAGCTCTCCATCCTGTTCCCACGTGGGACTGAACAAGTCATATATGATTCTTCTATCACACGGTATAATGAAGAACAGTTTAGAGATTGAAAAACCGTTGGCCCAATTTTAAATAAAATTTATTTTATCGAAGAGAATATTTTTAGCATTAAAATGGAAATTTTGCTGAGTAGATATTGATCTATCAAAATAAAGGTTACTTATACGATCAAAATCTATATTTTGGCTATAAAATTGGCCTAGCCACTTTGTCAGCTAACCACCACTTTGGAAAGTTTTGAAGGTGTCATTTAATCTCTGTGGATATCATAAAATTAAAACTCAGCCTGGACTGACGAGGGCCATTAGACCGAAATTATGGTTGTCAGGTGGGCGGTTCTCAGTTTGCCAAAGCTGGTGTTGTGGCTTTGTTACCTACCTTGTCTACCTACCTGAGTCTGCTAGTTTGCGGAGACGGTCAATAGATGGCGCTTAATTTTAGCGTCTATTTTGACGGGGGAGGCGACCTTTATAATACAATATAATACGCTGCGGCCTGTGATTGTAAAACGACACTTGAAGTTACACCGCATGAGTTTCTTTTAAACGAAAAATCAAAATTTTATTTCAAGGTAAAATATCGACTATTTCTAACCTTTTTGGATGAGGTATGAAAGGGTAAATTATGAAGAGTAATGAATAAATTTATTTTTATAGAATATTTAGAATAGGAAGGCTGAAAGAAACTGTGTCATCACATGATAGAGAGTGAATGGTACTGGAGAGTGCTGAGCTACCTCTCTTGCAGCCCCATTTGTCGAGTAGCACGGACCCCGGCGGACAGAGGTTACAGCGGCGGCCCTGGACTCCAGCACGGCACACACAGCGGCCCGTGGACTGGTCGCAGTCCTCTCGTACTGAGCCGGCCTCGGAGCATCCACACTCTGCCCTCACACTCCTCTAGTTAGTGGGACAGTGTATCACAGTAGAACACGGCTCGGCAAACTTTCGATTTGTAAGAGTCAAAAATTACAATTTACAAAATTTCAAAGTTTTTAAAGAGCCACAAAATATTTTCTTGCCAAAAAATAAATATCGTAAATATTGAGGCTGTCTGGCCGGCATTCATATTTATATAAAAAAATAGACACTTCGGCCAGTTGGAGTTTTTTTTTTCTCAACGTTTCGACAAAAATCTTTTGTCTGTGTCAGGAGAAGTAAATAAAAATAAAGCATTTGGCAAGGCGTTAAAAATTGTTCTTCAACGCCTTGCCAAATGCTTTATTTTTATTTACTTCTCCTGACATAGACAAAAGATTTTTGTCGAAACGTTGAGAAAATAAAAAACTCTAACTGGCCGAAGTGTCTATTTTTTATATTAAAAAATAAATAAATAGTACTCGCATAAATAATATTTGCGTATGGTACCATATAAAGAGCAGCAGCTTCACATCAAAAAAGCCGCATGTGTCTCGCGAAACTGAGTTTTCCGACCCCTGCAGTATTGATTACCATAGTTGAAGGTTGGTATTTGATGCTCCTGGTAGACAGTTCCTGAAGACAAGAATACAAAAGAACCACAGGGATTCAAATAAACGTGTAAAAATAAAATTAGAGTTTCCTCAGAGCATGTCTCAAGCCTATATCAGATACCCGTTGAATTATATAGTACAGTACCGTGCCATTTCTACGCCATTAAAATATATCAGTAGAACCTCCAAGAGCAGGCACTAGTGGGCATTTCTATACAACTACAAATTAGTGTCGTTAAAATTATCATTTTTGTCAATTAACTGCTCTCTGGTAAGATGAAACACATTTCTATAAAGAACACATTAGTTCTACAGTTAGGTGCTATCCCTTACACAGAGATTACTGTATGATCAATCAAATTCCATCAGCATATACGAGGCGAAAACACCTAACGCACAAATAGTATTGATGTGATACTAATGATTATAATGATTCGATGATGATAGCAATGATGTTAGAACATTAATAGTTGATCCAACATTCACACTCGGGCAGAACTCAAGTGTCATTCCGATAGTACTTTATAATAGATAGTTTTAATTAGCGCTAAAAGGTTCTTCATCAATAACATAAGGATTATTTTAAAATTACAAAATATTTTCTCACTATAAGTTTCTTTTTATTTCAAAACGCTAGCTTTCAAGTGATAATCACTCTTCAACGGGCTTAATAAAACATCGACTATATCTACAAGAAATATTTACAAAAATATAGTCGATGTTTTATTAAGCCCGTTGAAGAGCGATTATCACTTGAAAGCTAGCGTTTTGTAATAAAAAGAAACTCATTGTGAGAAAATATTTTGTAATTTTAAAACTTTTTCCACAATTTTATCATGAACATAAGGCACCTTACAAAGTAGGATATATTGGTGTGCTAGAATATACTAGATAGAAATTTCGACGGGAGGATATACAATTATAAAAATAAAGGTCACCTCTACCGTCAAAATAGACGTTTAAACTAAGCGTCGTCTATTTGCCGAGACAGTCAATATATGGTGCTTAGATTTAGCATCTATTTTGACGATAAAGGTGACATTTATTTGTGTAGATAGTAGAGTATAGAGTTATATATATATATCTATGTAAAAATAGTACAAAAGTGAATTTGTACTTGGATCAGGTAGATAAATTAAGGGGAAAAAAGTCATTTCCTGATCGTGCAACTAAAAGTTGCTGATGGCTTGCACCGTCTATCGGAATAAATATCAATTAATCGTTGATTTTTAATTATTGGCCAATATATTGGTCAATTCTGGAATAATTAAAAAATCAACGATTAATTGATATTTATTCCGATCGACGGTGCAAGCCATCTGCAACTTTTAGTTGCACGATCAGGAAATGACTTTTTTCTTAATTTATATATATGTATATTAAAAATGGCATATCCTGACCAGGAGCACATGTGCTTTACAGAAGGCAGAGCGCCATCTGGTGGAACAGAAATCAACTAAACATTGATTTAGCCTGTTCCCTGATATTTGGCCAACCCAATTTCTTGATAAATCAAGAAAAGCCATCCACGAACGCGTTTCGCGCTTTTGGCGCTCGTCAGCGTGGAGTAGGCTCCTATGTGCTCCTGGTCAGGATATGCCATTTTTAATATTGATTTCAACACCTGATCTTTTTATCTTTTATTTTTTTTATTTCGTTTTTTAATATATATATATATGTAACTCACGTAGACATCCTTGGGCTCGTAGTCCCCAGTACCCAGGGAGACAGGTGTCACAGCGCTGTCCTCCCACCCCGGGTTGACACGGACATTGCCGGGTGACAGGGTCGCACACTGAGCTGGATGATCCCCGGGGGTGACAGTGGCAAGGCTCTGTGTACCACAGTACAGAGTGGGATTGTAGAAGTGTGGATATATGAATTGTTTATAAGGAGATAACATGCCATTTATACATAAGAAATGGAAGCATTAAAACACGAATGTTTCTCTTTTTAATCATAAAACAAACTTCTACTATCCTTACTGTGATGAAAAAATATTGGGAGGGCTTGGCTCATCAGTGGTGAACCCTCCCAGCGGTTTCGCCAATTTAATCCACCAGACCGCTTCTTAGAGCTCTAATACTATATTGGACGATTCTGCTTATATATGTTGCAATGAAGGGTGGAATCTTAGAAATGGTATTTAATCATCAATGACTGCCGTATAACATGTGTAAAAGATGTAAAACAGCCGTTTATTCTTACCTCATGTTATTTTTGGGTTTAATTCCCGTTATTTGCATATCTCTTACTTACATAGTCCTCGTTAACTCGCGGAAACTTACCCTTTCTGGTCGAAAAAGCTTAATGGAAGCATTAGCGTCAGTTTAACAGATTTCCCAGACACCACTCCCCGCCCCTCTTACTATGCTAAAAAAAAAAAAAAAGGTCCTCAACAAATTGGAGAAGACAAAAATTACAATATGCATAGACAATATCAATTTGCATATTGCCCAATTAAAGAATAGAACCACTCTCTCGACACACCCAGCTGCCGCCATTTAAACGTCAAGGGTCGGTCCAAATATTTCAATATCAATGAAACCTCGAGGATTAGAAGTGAACAAAAGATGGTCCTGTGACATCTGAGAAGTTGGTCAAGAGTCCAATCAATTACCTGTAGCAGCAGCAGTCTGGCAACCGTGGGTGGAGTTATGCCCGCAGCCGACTAAAGCGGTGGTGTTGTGTAGGTTCACATCTAGACACAACGGTTGTTTGACACACTCCAAATGGATTCTATTGAGCTTTGATTCGTATCTGTTTGATCCCCCCTAATGGGTATCGGGAAGAATGCTGGAAAGCAATTACATTAATTTGCATAGAACTCTTTAATTAGGACAAACAAATAAACAAAGCCTTTATTGGGGTCCATTGACCTACACAGGATGCCTCCTGACCAAAGGAAACAGCTATTTACACATGGAGATTTTTTGCAATCTTGTAGCGTTTTGTAGTTCCTTCTTTGCGTTTGGTAGAAAATATGGGGCAGAGAATCTGTTTTCTTCTGATTAGACTATGAGTAGATATGCAACAAAGTAAACGATTTTGTGGTCGATTCTAGAAAAAAATCTTCTTGTAGTGATTTACATTCACTTACATTATGAACTAATTCTCACTTGGTGCTCATAGAACGTGTGCCAGGTTATCCTCTCCTAAACTTTTGGTACATTTTTTTAAGAAAAGAGTTTTTAAAATTCTTAAATAAGGCATATATGTTTTTTCATCGTGTCCCGATACATCTTGATCCTCTCTTTAGACCTCCTATATTACATTTCAGAAACATATTTGCATATCTCCAGTCCCTCATCCGATAGGGAAATATAGAATATATGCAAATTACATTGATATAACAGCATTAGTGTCGTTACTTATATGTGTCATATAGCTAGAGGATTATTATGATTAGTAGTTTTCTCTTCAAGTTATCAATTCCTTACAATACGTTATATTTTCGTTTAAAACACGAGGAAATGTAATATATGAGCTTTCCTCTTTATATAGTCAAAATAAAGGTAAAAATAACTTGCATTTCCGTATAACTTTTCTTTCAATATCCTGACTTTGAAAGGAATTCAAGTTCTATACTGAACTTTACGGGTGTAGAATACTATGTTGTCATAAGATTGCTTTATGTATCAGATCTGGCGGCTGTGCGAAGCTAATGTAAAACAAGTAGTATAAGCTCGGCAAAAATTTGTACATATATATGTCTGCAATATTTGCATAAATAGCAATAAAATATACATCGTTAATCTTAACTGTTGAGAACTAAAATTCTAGTTTAATAAACTGTTTTTGCGTAGTCACAGTTTAAAAGTTCTATAAGAGCGACAATAATTCCTGCTTATATCGATGAATATGCTTGCAATGGGGGTGGCACTTCTATTAATCTCATAGAATATGAGCGCTTTAGGAAGCAGTCTGTGGTACTTGTTGAGGATGCTGCTGTCGTATTGGATTGCATCTAATAAATTGAAAATCCATGACCAGTCTCTGAAATATGTTTTATAGCTTAATGATTTAATGTCCTCTTCCTTTAAAATGGACAGAAAACTTTTTGAAAGACCTGGAGAAAGTAAGAAAATCAGATTGTGCTCTCGGCGTGGGATGTCTACAGAGTTCCAAGTAACTCACCAGGGCATGGGACAACCTTCACCGGCTTCTGACGTCGACATGCTTCTTTCTTGAGGAAGCAGCGAGAGGGGTATTGCTTGCCCTCGGAAGTACAGATGGTCTCGTGGGCCGAGGGCGGCTGGCAGTGGAAGTGGCAGAAACACTGGGGGTAGCCCTCGTTGTTGTACTGGCACACTCCACCGTACAGACACAGCTTGTCGCACTTCTTGGCGTCTGCACATCCCGTGTCACAGCTGTTTATGACACAATTCGAATACCTTGTAGGATTAGTTGGAAACACAAAATCATCTAAAGATGTTAAAATAAGAATATTAAGCCTCCAGGGAAAAGTTTCTTTTAAAAATATTTTTTATTTAAAAATCTCTCCAACTTTCGGGTAAGAAAGCCTTTCTACGGGAGAAATATTTTAAATCATTAAAACGCCAATAAAATAAGATTTAAAATAAAATAAAGTGCTTTGGTTGTTTACATTTGTTTCAATTCAGAATCAACGCGGGTTCCTATTGCGCGTGCTTTCGAGTTTGCTATTCCAAGGCGATATCCTCACCTGAGGTAAAGATGTCTTTCTTGTAGATAGTTCAATAGCCTTAGTCAAACTTTCGGGCCATTTTGCACATCTACAGGATCCTGTAGGTTTTTGTGAGCAATGATATTTAAAACATCTACAAGAAACGTTTCCTTGGATGGTTCTTAGTTCAAACTGAACATAAGTTGAGACACACATTAGTGACAAAGAAATTAGAGAGTATTTAGATAGAATTTCTAGACGTTGTTTGAAGTCTCCTTTATAATCAACACCGTAGATTGACTCGGCCTAGAAGAGAGTGATGCTCTTGTTTGTGTATTGTATGGGATACACAAATTTAAAAAATGCCATAACCCTCCGATTCAAGAGGATGAAATACACAATATTACAATTCGGTCAGTTTATGCGGAGTTAAAATCCCTCTAGCTAAAGTTTAATAACCGCCTGGAGCAGTAAATTATCAAAAGTACAAAAACGTGAGACGACGACTTTCGAACATTTCTGCCCTTCTCCAGGAGTAAAAAGCTCATTTTGACTCTTGTAGAAGGGCAGAAATTCTTGAAATTTCAGCTAAACATCCAAAACATCAACAAAATCATTCATTCACAATTCATTCAAATCATTCACAATTACAAGAAACTTTGCCTCACTATTTTAGGCTTTTAAAAATATTAATAATGATGCTAAAATTATCGAAGTGTTCGATCAAACCAGGTTAGAGGACAGCTGGGGCGTGGATAGTTTAGAACCGTTGAGATGTAGAGGAGGGTCGCCAGAAGTGTATCGGAAGAAGTGAGGAAAGTGGAGATATGCAGGTCGTCGGTATTTGGCTTCCTACCCACGTAGTTAAATACGAGAGAAAGTTTAGGCGGTGTTTGTTGGCTCAGGAGGAAGAAAACGTAACACGGGGGGCAGTTTCCTCAACATTCCGGTATGTGTTGTACTCTGGTGGTGTCCTTCGTTATACCCGGGAAACATCTTTCGATCAATCATAAGGCAATATCGCGCCATCTATATACAATAAATAAAACTATCACACACACAAACATCATTTTTTTCTTGTAAATATAAACCAAACTTTGTACTATCCTTGTCTTTATCGTTTGTGAAAGAACATTACTCAATGCAAATATCTATATGTATTTCTACTCTCCTAAAAAGCTTATGTCCATACTTTACTCAAATTTCATAACGAATTTCCACACTACAGTGACGTAATTATGAGCAGGATCTTCCAATAACAGTATTAGAACTTTAAAAAACGGTATGGTGGATTAGATTGGCGACACCGCTGGGAGGGTTCACCACTGATGAGCCAGGCCCTCTCATTATTTTTCGTTACAGTAAGGAGAGTTGAAAGTTTATTTTATTTGGAAAATAGTTTAAAAATCGCGCTCAAAATGGCTTTAAAAAAAGACAAAAGTATTGTGACCTATCCCAACTATACATAATGCAGGCCTTTGTAATTATAGTGACTTGGGAGAGTTGGCGAATACTTTTACTCTAAGTACTCAACATTTTTATTTACATATCAAAAGGGTTATCTTTCTTAAAATATACACAAAAGTCTGCGTCATCTATTGGCCGCCTCTGCAATCTAGCAGAGTCGGTTCGGTGACAAAGCCACAACACACCAGCTTTGGCAAATTGAGAGCACCAACCTGGAAGCATTGTTTCGGACTAATGACCCTTGTTGTAAGCCCTTTCAAAAGTTTCGCCAATTTACATTGAATATTCACTGAGAGAGAGGATTCTCAACTGATGAACCAGGCCCCTACCAAAATCTTTTATTCAGTAAATTAGAAAAAAAACATTTTTTTACTCATTTGTATAGTCAAAAAATGGAATTTCACCCTTCATAAGGGTCTAAGACATAAAACAGAGGGTTTTACCTTCTGGACGTTCTATCCAGTTACTTCTATTAACATACTGAGTTTGAAAGTATAAAACATGCTACATACTTTTGGGCGGTCTCATCTAATCTACTTAGTACATATTTTCCCATTCGATACTTAAGAATATTCCCATCCCTGGACACTTTTATTTTTCCGTTCATCATTACTCTTCACAATTCATCCTTTCATACTTCATCCATAAGGTTAGAAAAAATCGTTATTTCTCCTTAAAATAAATTTCGATTTTTCGTTCAAAAGAATACAATTATAAGCCGCATTATATTGTATTAATATATGTTTTTATCTATTTTGTATATGCAAATTAGAACAGTTGTCATGGTACAACAGTTAACATGTCTGTATCAGAGGAGGTTCTAGGTTCAAATCCTGTCAGTTTTTTTTTTTTTTAATAGTTGTAGAAGGATATCCCCTGTTATAGAATTTCCGTGACATAATTTTAGAAGTTTAGTAACCATAAGAGAGATCATAAACAAGGCTGAAATCAAATAAGTAGCATGTTTCCATTTCTCACATATAGATGACTCTATTTATTATACTCAAATTATCCAAACTGTGCTTTAGCATTTTAGTGGGTATTTTGTTACCCAGCATTCCAACTACAGCTTTTCCAGACAGCTACACTTCTTGGACTGGCCTCATTCAATGACACTGTCCTGTTGAATCTACCAAGAAACAAACCAGCCTGGAAACACTTGGTGAATTGGTTCACTAAGGCTACCAAGACCTAAACTGCAGGACAACCCAGGTAGTTGTCGATCTATGGATACGCTCCAGGAGCCTGGGATATCCATTTGTTAATACAGTCGAACTTGGATAATTCGAACCCCAAGGGACCATAAAAAAATTCGAATTATCCAAAAATTCGAATTAAAGATGTTTTGAATAAAGGCTTAAGGCTTCTAGGGACCAAGAAAATATTCGAATTAAAGAGGTTTTCGAATTAAAGAAGTTCGAATTATCCAAGTTCTACTGTAATAATAAATATTTTGTGTGTGTTATGTGATAATGTTTCTGGTGTCTTAGAAGTGTCCTTAAGATCAAAAGTATATTTAGGGTTCCAAGCAAAGAAAAGTTTGGAGAAGATTCAAGTGATCAAAAGGAAATTGACATTTACAAGACATGTGGTGATGCTTATCTCCATGGTTAAACCAATTCCTGAAGTCCACTCCTCTCCAATTTTGCGATACAAGACATGTACTCTAAGGATCACCGTCTATTGATCATAGTGGGAAAAAATAAAAGAATGATAAAAGAGGTAGACCAAGAAAAAAAATGCAGTTAAATCTGTCTATAGCACCCCCTCTAAATAGCGTCTCCCTCTCTATAGCGCCCGATTTTAAATACGTAGTACAATACAATTTACATTAAAAGTGACCTGTCTATAGCACCCCCTCTCTATAGCACCCTATTTTGGTGAGTCCCAAGAGGGGGCGACAGGTTTAACTGTATATGATGTCTGGAATTAGAGGATGTGTACAAAACATGGTGAAATGATGTTTCATGATGGCTGCCCTCTGTATCGGAGATGAAACTATTTGATGTTGAACAGGCTTCAAAACTTTCAAAAACTACAATAATACTTCCCATAGGATATCACTATCCTGAGTTACTTCCTTTATAGTATAGTAGAGTATTCCATGAGAGACCATAGTCTAAAAACATGACTAGATTTCTCCTGGAGATGGCCTCTCATCAGAGACTGTTTCACTTGAAAGACTCCTCATAACCTGACATGATGGGAGGGACAAGCCATGTTTTAGGTCACGGTCTCTCATTGACTTAACCTTCAATGAAGGACCAGGGTTATTCATTAGTTTTGGGGCAGTCTCCTGTGGGAGGTTCTACATTATCCTATTTTAATTCAATATAAATATATTTTTTTAAAAATACTCTTTAAACACTTACTTTGATTCAACCAATTTTCAAATCCTCCAATCAAGCTACCTACTTTAATTCAACAGGAATCCCCTCTAGCTTGGGATGTTGAATTGATTGACTGTAATTATATAAGGGGAGGGTGTCTTGAGAGATTGAGGAGAAATAAGTCATTTTGTTCACACTTGGTTATCTCATGTGTCTTCAATAAAGGTCACTGTAATATCTTTCAGGGTTATTGTTTGAATCCCGAAATATATTCTAAAAGGTACAACTTTCTTAAGTTTTGTCCATGAGTGTATTGAAATAGAATGGCATGGGTGATCAGCGCTGAGCCGTACCTACAGTTGAGTCAGTAAGCTGGGAGGGTTCTCCATTGATGAGCTATGCCCTCACATTTCAATTTTTCATTATAAAAAAGGAGTGTCATACAGTAGAACTACCCCCCTGTAAAGAACAACACCTAATTTCAGAGCCAAAGTGTCCTTTAGGGAGAGGTGTCTTCTTAGCAGAGAGCTATTAAATAGTAAAAATGGCAATTTTGCAAATGAAAACTGTGCTTTGTAGAGAGGTGTCCTCTAGCGCGAGTGTCCTCTCATGGAGGTTCTACTCTATATCTATAATTAGCATAGATTTTCAGCAATATTGTTATCAAAAAGTGAGACGATGTATGATTAACCTCAATTATCTTTCAATAGAAATCCCATCAAATTCCTCCTTGGAAGACAGATTGAAGAACTGGAAGTCTGCATTCCTAATTTCTGCCAAACAAAATATCCGCAGAGTATTGAGATAAAAAAAGAAAAAGATATTTCAATATACAGTTAAACCTCTCTATAGCGCCCCCTCTAAATAGCACCTTCCTTTCTATAGCGCGATTTTAAATACGTAGTATGATGCAATTTACATTAAAAGTGACCTGTCTATAGCACCCCTTCTCTATAGCACCCTATTTTGGTGAGTCCCAAGAGGGGGCGCTATAGACAGGTTTAACTGTAAATAGCTAGATTTAATCTCTCCCAAGAATACAATTAGGAAAACACATATATTGAACTAGAAGATAATGCACCCAATTTTACAGTAGAACTTCTCTGTAAAGGACAATACATAACTTCAGAGAAACAATGTCCTTTAGGGAGAGGTATCCTCTTACCAGAGAGTTTCTAAATAGTAAAAATGGTCATTTAGGCAATGAAAAATGTCCTTTATTGAGAAGTGTCCTCTAGTGAAAGTGTCCCCTCAAGGAGGTTCTACTGTAAAGATTAATACAAAGTTCAAATAAATTGCTTGTTTATTAGATTTATAGTCTTTTCAAAGAGAATTATATTGGAAATTTATGAATCATACAATAGAAGCTTCCATGAGAAACCATCGCACAAAAAATTATAAAAATAGGCACTCCTGGTCTCTCAATGTTAATTGTGTTAAGTCACTGATTAACACAAGGTAATAAGACCAAATCCAAATAAATAAATAGTGTGTGACGTTTCGGTAACATCATTGTTACCATCTTCAGACAATACATTCAGTACTTTTGTCTTAAGATGGTAACAATGCTGTTACCGAAACATCACACACTATTTATTTATTTGGGTTTGGTCTTATTACCTTGTGTTTATAATCTATAATCCAAATTGTGCCTTATCATGTCATTGATCAAGTTCATTTTTGGTTTTACCATAAGTGGTCACTCAGGGGAAGTCTTATTTTGTTTTTTGAAATTCACACTAGCATATATTCAGAATAAAGTGGTGCAGCTTCATTCTGAAATACAGTTAAACCTGTCTATAGCACCTCCACTTGGGACTCACCAAAATAGGGTTCTATAGACAGGTCACTTTTAATGTAAATCGCATCATACTACGTATTTAAAATCGAGCGCTATAGACAGGTTTAACTGTATATTGTTGCGTTAGAAAAATAGTTTCCAGAAGTGGGAAGTAGAGCTTTATTCTTCAGTACCAAAGAACAGTCTACTACCCAAAAATTAAAGATACAAAAATTTATATAGCAATGACAATCCAAACCATTCTATGCAAATATAAATCTAACAAAATCCAAAACTTGAAATTATTTAAATTAACAAATAAACTACGCTACAATATTCTTATGTGTAACAATAGAAAACCTTGCTCCCAAGTGATGTAATGAGATTTGTATATACAGTCAAACCCAAAAGGTAACATTATTGAAATGTTTCTGATATTTCTGTAACAGCCTTGTTACCAAAACATCACTAACATTAATGATAAGGCACAATTTGGATTATCTATATTAATAAAATGGAAATTTCATAAGTGGACATCACTAAAAACTTTCGTTACAATGCATCAATTTCAACCAAATTTTCAACATTTATGTAAAACGAGATGGAGCAGGTTTTGCTTAACATCAAAATATTTTTCCTAACTTTAACATGCGTAACTTCGCTGTTATCGAATAAATACAAAAAAAAATCAACAGAGTTAATTTTATTTATATATAAATACAAAAAAAATTCAGCAATTCATTCAACTCAATCTAAAAAAATATTCAAAACAAGCAATTTTAAGATAACACCATATGTAAAACAGTCGGCCAAGAAAAAAACAACGATATTACATCTTTCTCACATATTCACACACAATCTTGATTAATAATTAAAACTAATCTTTAACATTGTTTATTATACTTCATAATATATAATATTCGTTAGGCAAACTTTCACTCGGATAAAACCCGGGCGAAGCCGGGTACACATCCGCTAGTAGATTATAAACACAAGGTAATAAGACCAAATACAAATAAATAGTGTGTGACATTTCAGTAACAGCGTTGTTACCATCTTCAGACAAAAGTACTGAATGAGAAATTTTACAACAGCATTTTGTACACTTGATAACAGGAACTATTTAAACCATGCTGTTGTAAAATTTCTCATTCAGTAATTTTGTCTGAAGATGGTAACAACGCTGTTACCGAAACGTCACACACTATTTATTTATTTGGATTTGGTCTTATTACCTTGTGTTTATCACTAACATTAATAATTTGTATTTGGGCTTGTTATCTTTTGTTTCTACCATATAATCTAAATAATTGTGTTTATTTATTATCCGCTTTTGCAAAGATTAAAAAAATTCCATGAGTCCATGATCCTTGAGCTGTGGCTTCTTCTTATAATAATATAATAAAATCCTATTATAACATCACTTAGGGCCAAGTGTATTTTCTATAACACATACACACACACAATATGCTGTTATAACCACTATAAAAAATATAAAGACTTAAAACTTGAGATCATAGAATATAACCAAGTTGGAGTTATAAAAGAAGGTGCACATATCCCGCATGTGTTTCTTTTGAACGAAAAATCAAAATTTATTTTAAGGAGAAATAACGATTATTTCCAACCTTATGGATGAAGTATGAAAGGAGATGAATTGTGAAGAGTAATGATAAACGGAAAAATAAAAGTATCCAGGGATGGGAACCCACAGTATTCCGCTTACCAGGCAGATAACATGTCCACTAGGCTACCCTGGACATATTTTTCCCGTTTGTAAAATATTATATAAAGTAATTTATAATAGGTTCTACTATATTCAATAAAATTCTGAGAGATCACACAAGGTTATGGTGTATTTTTTTACTTCTTTGTCTCTTTATTTATTTCTTCTTTTTTCTTATCTCAAAGCCATGATAATCATGGTGGGTAGTTAGCGACTGCTTTTACTGTAAGTGCACCACATGTCTACACATGTGAAAAGCAGTTAGACTTTGCACTTACAAATGTGCCAGAGCCCCATTTGGTTACTTGCACTCGCTGGTGGGGTTGGACTTTTGCAAGAATTGGGGGCCATTGGAGCATTTTTTTTTTTAAACAGAAAAAAAGTGTCCAATGCGGGAATCGAACCTGGGTCGTAGTGGTCGAAAACCAAACGGTTTAACCAGTTTAACTCTTTATTTATTATAATAAAGAATGAAGACATTTTCAGAAAAAAGTCAATTATAACTACATACTCTTAATGATAAGACACAATTTTTTAAACAGAAAAAAAGTGTCCAATGCGGGAATCGAACCCGGGTCGTAGTGGTCGAAAACCAAATGGTTTAACCAGCCTTCCACCGACCCCCCTCTTAAATTTATACAAAGCAATAATGCACCATCTATATATAACGAATGAAAACATTAAGACGCCAATGTTTCTTTTCACAAATAAATCAAACTTCTACTCTCCTTACAAAGATAAAAGTACAGTATATAAAAGCAGAATGATCCAATACAGTATTAGAGCTCTAAAGAAGCAGTCTGGTAGATTAAATTAGTGAAACCGCTGGGAGGGTTCACCACTGATGAGTAAAGCCCTCCCAATATTTTTTCATCACAGTAAGGACATTAGAAGTTTGATTTATTTGTGAAAAGAAACATTTGCCTCTTAATGTTTTGTCTTTATTTATAAATACAGTAAAACCTCTCTTTAGAGGACACCTCTCCACAAAAGACAGTTTACATTTACAAAATTACCATTTTTACAATTTAGTAACTCTCCGGTAAGAGGATACCTCTCCCTAAAGGACACTTTGGCTCTGTAATTAGGTGTTCTTTACAGGGAGGTAGTTCTACTGTCTTAAGAAATAGAGAATTGCTAGATATGTGACCATCAAGAACTACTGAGAGGGAGACCACAGTAGGAAGTGGTACAGAACAACTGGTTGGACATAGATCACTATCTCCAGAGGCTGACGGGAGATTATACAAAATGGCACTGACTGACATTTGACCTTTAAATCTATGATGACACTTGATGATAATATCCTCACATATGAAATGGAAAATCTCCAAAAATTATTAAAGATGATTGTAAACACAAGGTAATAAAACCAAATCCAAATAAATAAATAGTGTGCGACATTTCGGTAACAGCCTTGTTACCATCTTCAGACAAAAGTACTGAATGAGAAATTTAACCACAGCATGTTTTAATTTATTATTTTATTTTTGTAATTTATATTTTATTTTATTTATTTAAAACATGCTGTAGTTAAATTTCTCATTCAGTACTTTTGTCTGAAGATGGTAACAACGCTGTTACCGAAACGTCACATACTATTTATTTATTTGGATTTGGTCTTATTACCTTGTGTTTATAATCTATAATCCAAATTGTGCCTTATCAATTAAAGATGATTGTAAAATATTTGAAACTATTATAGACGCGTATGATTCTTTTTGAAAATTAAACAATTTCTACTGCTCTTACTGCAATGGAAAATTAATGGGAGGGCCTGGCTCATCGGTAGTGAACCCTCCCAGCAGATTCACCACTGATGAGCCAGGCCCTTAATTTTTCATTGCAGTAGAAATTATTTAATTTAAAAAAAAGAATCATACCCATCTATAATAGTTTCGAATTTTCATAACAGATGGTGCGCTAATGTATCATAAAGAAGATTGTAAACATTTCAGGGTTAAATTAGAGAAGAGGTTCACTGTATTCATTGGTGAGTGGTTAGCTGTTCAAATGTAATAAGTTGTTGTTGTTTCTTATCCCCTTGTGTAAAGATTACACAAATTCCATGAGTTCATGCTCCTCGAGCGTCCTGGAATGGGGTGTAGGGGTGCAGCTTTCGTTGATCATGGCACCATGATCCAGGCACACTTTGGTGAAAGTCTGACTTTGCCTGTAGTTTAAGGCCGTTCCTAACATGGAAGCAGATGCCTTTGCTGCCGACTCTAACATGAGTACAGACTCAGCTCCTCCGTATCCCTGGAGTGGGACCCTTGCTGAGGTCCATCAACCGGGTTAGTTGAAGTCAGGATTTTTAAAGAGGTCTACTCCTCTTCTAACAATGCTGCTGTTGGTCCGCGACTGCTTATTTGTCAGAGTTATTCTGCTTGTTTCGCAGCTGGCCTTCATATCTGAAGGTCGTTCCCCTATCCGCCACCTGGGGACGCGCCCTATAGCAGTCAGCTCTGCCAAGGGAAATGTAATAAGTACATCACTTGTCTACACATGAAAACATTACAAGGAGGTTAGAACCCTGCTTGCCTGGTTACTCAATTGGGAGAGACCATTGAAGCCATTTATTTTTTCTCAATTATGATAAAGCACAATATGGGTTATAGATTATAATACAAGAAAATATGACCTAATCCAAATAATATAATAGTGTGTGACGTTTCGGCAACAGCATTGTTACCATCATCCGACGAAAAAAAAATTATTCTTTTGTCTGATGATGGTAACAATGCTGTTGCCAAAACGTCAAACACTATTAAATTATTTGGAGGGGGGTCGGTGGAAGGCTGGTTAAACCGTTTGGTTTTCGACCACTACGACCCGGGTTCGATTCCCGCATTGGACACTTTTTTCTGTTAAAAAAAAAAAAATGCTCCAATGGCCCCCGATTCTTGCAAAAGTCCAACCCCACCAACGAGTGCAAGTAACCAAACGGGGCTCTGGCACATTTGTAAGTGCAAAGTCGAACTGCTTTTCACATGTGTAGACATGTGGTGCGCTTACAGTAAAAGCAGTCGCTAACTACCCACCATGATTATCATGGCCTGTACCACGTGACTAGGGGTAAGCAAAAAAAAAAAAAAAAAAAATTTGTTGGATTAGGTCTTATTTTCTTGTATTTTTCTCAATTATTAAAAATAAAAGTCAGAATTTTGTATCTAATTATTGAAAATTGACAACAAACCACTTAATATTGTTAATATAAATGGTATTATAAAACAACAAACCACCATAAACAGTAGAAGAGGCTCCAAGAGTCTCACTTGAACACACCTCTCTACAAAGGACAGTTTTCATTGTTAACACATTACCATTTTTACCAGGGGTTTAATGGACGAGCGGTCTAAACTGTTGGTTTTCACCCGCTATAACCCGGGATAAAAATTCTTATATTGAGCACTTTTTTTATAATAAAAAAAAAAAAATTCTAATGGCCCCTGATTCTTGCAAAAATCCAAACTCAAGTGAGTTGTGTGCAAGTAACCTTGTGACTCATTGTGTCAAGTAAGTGCAAATAACCAAACAGGGCTCTGAAAGACTTGTAAGTGCAAAGTCAAACTGCTTTTCACATGTGATGCACTTAGAGTAAACAGTTAAGTAAAGTTACTCTCTCTAAGGATAATTTATTTTAAAAATTGACCAATAAGCAACTCTCTGGTAAGAGGGCACCTATCCCTAAAGAATACTTTGGTTTTGCAACTAGATATCCTTTAGAGAGGTTTTATACAGGAAAACTTGTGCTGAGAGATGACACAAACAAAAATGCTACATGTACATCCTGTCAAGAGTGACACACCTGATAAGTGACCACATTTGTAAAATCAAATAAGACTTTAACTGGCACAACCCTGACTAATGAAAGATCACTTCCTGGAGAGACCCAGTCTCTCATGGGAGGTTTTACTATATTTGATCTGATTGCCCTTAAAAAAAAAGATGTTTGTATAAAAAGAAATGAGAGAGATTCATAATTAAATAATTTAGTAAAATATTAAAAACAACTATACACAATATATATTTACAGATATATAAACAAACGGTATAATACTCTTACAAACACAACAATTTGAAAATTGATCAATTTTGACATTGTGAACTCGAGAGGAATATATTGGGCAAGGTCAGAGCATCTGTTCAATTTCTCTGTTTCTTCACGGGGCAGCCATCACTGTCACTCAGGGTCACACTGAAGTTCTGCAACAGGAGTGGAAGGATGGCATCAACCACGTGGTTCACAACTTGGCGGATCTTAGCTTTATCAATGCCTGCTGTTGTCAGGGACTCAACATCCTTGTAGAGAAGTCCGAGGAGTATCTTGGACTGTTTGCTGGTCAGTCCTAGGTCCAGCCTGTGGGAGAAATAAATCCTGGACATTCTGGGCAGCAGAGGGAGGATTCTCTTCAGCTTGCGCTTACCCCCCGCGTAGGATGACAGCTGGGAGATCTGCTCAGAGTTGAAGGCCTTGTCCACCATCTCCCGTGTAAGACTGGTCCTCCGCAGGGACTTGGAGTGCGGGTTGGAGATGATGGAGTGGGCAAGATGGATGGACAGAGATGTGCGGGGAAGATCTTTCAGGAATCTCCTCTCAAAGAAAGGGTAGTTCTCTGCGACGAACTGCTGAGTCTTCTGGCTAGACTGGGTGGGTTTGATCATGATGCAGGTGTGTTCTCCGGTGAGGGCGTTGGGCTTGTTGCGGACATAGAGTGGCATGAAGCCTGATGACTTCCAGAACCTGAGGAGTTGCTGGCTGGCTCCGTAGGACACACCAAGATAGTCCACCTCCTCAGCTGGACGGTTGTGTAGTTGGTATAACAACTGGCCGCAGCTAGATGGCACAAGTCTCTGGTTGAGGTCTGTTAGTTCAGGGTCCTGTACCTCCAGCTCAGGGTTAAATGGAAACTTCCTGTTGAAGTAATCTTCAAGGAGGGTAAGAGCCTTGGTTCCGTAGCCCTTGCCTTGAAGACTTGGGTGGGTGGCGATCCGAACAATACGGACACCAAAGAGTCTGAAGAACTTGCATTTGGCCGTGTAAAAATTCTCTGTTAGAATCCATGGGATGAGGTCCCCATCCTTCCTTCTACTCTTCTGGATTCCCTGTTTGACACTCTTGGCGTGGTTCCTGCCCTCGAAACTGACGTGGACCACACAAATAGGGAAGTCTGACTGTGGACCTGGCAACAGGCAGAAGAGGTGGTGCATTGGGCCATCCATTATCATATGGAGGTCATTAGGAGAGTTGCGGTAGTGCGCTGCGCCGTAGAGACTCGTCACTCGCTGTAGGAATAGCTCAGCAGTCGGCTCAAAGCTGAACAAGGCCATTTTGTTGACGTAGCAGAGGTGGCAATCATCCGGCAGTGGAAGGTTGGGTATTGGCTCAGTCAACTCAGTGTTCAGACAGAGTAATGTGTACAGCCATTTCTCCACATCATCATCTTTGCCATAACGGATGCATTCTTCCAACGTGAGTTCCTCTAGCTTCTCACATTCAGGAGCGTCCGCTGAACTCCTGCGCAGCTCATCAATGAGTTTCAGGGAAAGAGACCGCCCTGTACCTTCATACCCACACACTGTGGAAGACATGAAAGTCGGACATCTTCCCAACATTCTCTTAACCCTCGCTAGAGGTATGGCGGCTGCTTCATCAATGATGAGCAAATCTGCGGAAAAATCTGTGTCAATCAGATATGCCTCCTTGAACTCCACTGATGCACTGGTGTTCTGCAGTAATTTGATTCCGACAATGCTCACATTCTCTGTATCATACTTTTTTGTATAATCCTCCCCTTCCTGATAACCCAGGTGATTCAAGCCATTCGCAATGAACATAAACAGCATATTCACATTTGTGGCATGTGGAGCGGTAATCAAAATGTCTAATGATTTTGAGACAATTGCATAGGCAACAGAGAGGCCTAATGTTGCTGATTTCCCTCGTCCACGAGGTGCAATTAGAGTGACAGTCTTATTGAACTTGTTTTCTATTGTTTTCATTAGTTTACTTAAGGCACTGGCTTGGTCATAAGTTTTACAACGAAGTATTAAACCTTTTTGCATATCGTCATCAATTATATCTGCTACATTCTTTGGAAGTTTTGTTGATTTAGATTTTTTGTATTTATTTTTTGGCACAAAATCTTTGAGTTTCATGAATGTGGGATGTATAGTGCCTTGGCTGTTCATTACTAGGCATTTGTGACATGAGGGGAGAGAAAGAAGAAATCTTCTGTTGAACAAGGGAACAATAGATGGATGAGAGTCAGTTTTATATTTAGAATGGATGGTCATATCCAATGCTACCAGTTCATCTAGCTGTGAAGTTTGGGGAACAATAAACAACACCATGCCTCCACCTTCAACCATTTCAATAATTTGAGCCAACAAATTTGGTGTCAGGAAATAAAAATCTTGTAAAATAACCATATTATAACTATTTCCTACTAGTTTGGGAATGGCACGGTAGTCACTAATTCGTACATTTTCACTTACAACAAACTTTTCAAGGGGGCAATAAATTTCTTTGGATTTTTTTGTGGACATTTTCTTATCTTGCTGTTTGTATTGGAGATTCAAATTAAAAATGTCCCTGTTTTCATTGAAATCTCTGAAACACCAGAGAACGGATGGTTTAGGGTTATTTAAAAAATTGGTGAGTACATTATAAAATGTTAATATTTGGTATTTCGCATCTTTCCCGTAGACATAAAAAAGAAATCTATGATTTAAGTTAAACGCTTCTTTGTGCAAGTTTTTAATTACTTGACATAATTCTTCTTTTTGTTTATAATCCATTCGTAAAATATTTAATGTTTACTCTTTTTCAAAAATGCAGCCTACAAAAACATAAACATGCTGTGTTATTTGATGATGATATATTCCGTGTATTAAATGAGAATATTTAAGAATAAAATATTTTCAAGTATATTTAGTAGTATAAAAATTAATTAATATATATAATGTAAATAATGTTTGATTTTATTATTTGGTACGTTTTATTATTCGAGAGAAATTAGTTCTTAAAAAAAAATAGTTTTGTTACAGAGTTCGAAATTTATCATCACAAACAACGTGGTGTTTGTTTATATTTTTACCGCGTTTAAAGTGAATGGTTTGGTAAAAGTTAAAATGTACAAAATATTATCTTGAATATACATTTTTAAAACAAATACTAAAATACAAGCTAAAATGTCTAAAAGTAAAACTCAAAGGTTGATCACCAAAATTATTCAAAATGGTATAAAACACAATCACCGTTCGTTATTTTTTGTACACGGTGAAAACTGCTTGACAACAGCAGCCGATATTTTTGAGATCTATAAAAACGAAGTAGGTAAAAATAAGATTACAGTTCAATGGTGTCACGAGAAGGAATCTGACTACAGTCAAAAATGGTTCAAAAAATCCAAAGAATTGAGTAAGAAGCTAAAAAATAACCTCATAAAGAACTTAGATAATAGTGTTGAACGCTTTGTAGCCCTAACTAAGCCAAAATATATTCATTATTCTGACATTGAAACCATTTTAGGTTCAACTTGTGATATATTGGTCCTTCAGGACTTTGAAATGCTAACTCCAAACATCCTTGCCCAATCCATTGAAACAGTATCTGGAGGCGGAATGATTATTTTTATAACTAAATTGACATTAGATAAGATTAAAAATATAAAAATGTTTGCCCATGCAAAATATTGTACAGAAGCCTTTCCTGAAGTAAAAAAATGCCTTTTTAGTAGAAGATTCCTTTCATCTTTATCATTGTGTAAGCAATGTTTGATTATTGATGATAACTTTACAATAACTGAAGATAGTTTGGAAAGGTTCAAATCCCTACCAGATGCAGATTCAAATATTCCTGTGCAGAAATCTGTAGTGGATATCAAGCTGAAAATAAAAAGTGAATTTGCTCAAGACATATTGAACCTGTGTAAGACGTATGATCAAGGCAAGGCATTAAAGATACTGATGAAAGCTCTACACAAAAATTATAGCAATACCATTGCCCTTACATCTGGACGAGGTAGAGGAAAATCTGCAACTTTAGGACTCGCAGCTGCTTTCGCAATTTCATCAAATTACACTCATATCTTAGTTACAGCCCCCAGTGCAACAAACCTCAGAACATTTTTTACATTTGTGGGCATAGGACTTGATGCGTTAGGTTTTAACACGCACTATACTAAATCCTTCTCGAGTGACAAAGAAATAACTGAGATAACCATCACAAAAAATTACACACAGACCATAAGATATATTCAGCCGCAGAACATCAAGAATGTACAAGTCCATCTACTGATCATTGATGAGGCAGCTGCGATTCCTCTGACCATCCTGAAGCCCTTGGTAGGGAAAACTCTGACGTTGATGTCATCAACAGTTTGTGGCTATGAGGGAACAGGAAGATCTCTCTCCCTCAAACTTATTGAAGAACTCCGGGAAGGAACACAGACAGCAAGTGAAGAACGGAAACTTCAAGAAGTCACCTTGAATGAGTGTATTCGCTACAACATGGGGGACAGTGTGGAGCAGTGGCTATATGATCTCCTTTGTCTCGAAGCCTCTGTGGAACCCAAGGACCCGCCCCCTGTGAAAGCTGCAGATTGCAACCTCTATTACGTTGATAAAAATGTGATTTTCAACTTTGAGTCAACTTCTGAGGAGTACCTTCAAGAAATCATGGGTTTGTATGTGGCCGCCCATTACCGCAATTCTCCCAATGATCTAATGATGTTGATGGATGCCCCCATGCACCAGCTCTTCTGTCTCTTGCCACCGTTTGAACCTGACTCATCAACATTACCAGAACCCCTGTGTGTCATCCATTTAAGTTTCGAAGGCCAACTTTCATGGGACAATGTGAGGAAGCAGTTGGAGTCCCGGCAGCGGGCATTCGGTGACCTGATCCCCTGGTCCGTCTCACAGCAGTACCAGCATGACTGCCGGGACTTCTATTCCTTCGCTGGAGCTCGCATTGTCCGAATAGCTACCCATCCATCCTGCCAGAAAATGGGATTCGGGAAGCAAGCTCTTCAGCTCCTCAGCGACTATTTCAGTGGCAAGATTCCCTTGGAGGATTCTAAATCCATAGGCTGGCCATCCGACAGCCCCTTTCTTATCCCATTAAGCCATAGGGTTCCAGAGAAGTTGGAATATTTAGGTGTCTCCTTTGGTCTCACTTACGGACTGGTTAAGTTCTGGAAGAGAGCGGGCTACGAGCCAGTTTACCTGCGTCAGATTGCCAACACAGTCACCGGAGAACACTCAGTGATCATGCTGAAATGTCTCAACGAACAAAGTGACTGGCTTCCATACTTCCACCACCAGTTTGAGCAGAAGTTTCTATCTCTCCTGGGCATGCCATGTTTCCGCAAACTGGGAGCTAAAACCTGCCAGGAACTAATTAGAGGCTTCCACAGCGCAACACAAACAAACAATGAAGCGGTACGTCTAGCTTTCGAAGACCATGAACTAGCAAGACTTAAACAATATTATACTCAGAAATTAGACAATGAGTACATCCTCGACCTTGTTCCCACGATAGCACAGCTCTATTTCAGACACCATCTCGGCCTGCAGCTCAATGCCATCCAATCCATGGTGTTGCTAGCAGTCGGCACACAGCGGAAGAAAGTGGAAAAGATCAATCAAGAACTGACACTGGATCCATTCCACTTCAACACCATTTTAAAAAGGATTGTTGCCAAAATAGCTCCTCTACTTCTCTCTGTTACAGACCAACAGCCTCCTTCATCTCCCTTAGAACCAAAACCCAAAAAACATAAACTTGGCTAACATATTTCCATATTTAACCCAAATTGCCTCTTTTTCTATGTCATTTGCACACCCTTTGTGTAAATATGCAAATAGAAAAAGGGGACTAATGCATGTATTTATATAATTTATGTAAATAAATAATTAATTGTTGTTTTATTTCACTTTATATTATCAATGGGTGTCAACTAATGTAGTTTTCTATCTTTTATTGAACCTTAGTTACAAGACAATATATAGTATGTGATTGATGTAACAGTATTGGGACCATCATGGTGGCATTAGGGTTAACACTTTTCACCATAATCTATCAATATTTTAAACTCTTCTCTTAGAAATAATAGGTACAATTTGCATTATCGATTAGAAACGCAATATAATAAGCTAAAATCCAAATACACTCTCATGGACAAAACTTAAGGAAGTTGTACCTTTTAGCATGTATATCGGTATTCAGACAATAACTCTGAAAGATATTACAGTGACCTTTATTGAAGACACATGAGATAACCAAGTGCAAACAAAATTGCCTCTGTCTCCTTCAAAAATATAGATGACTGGCGACATCAAAAACTTTCCACTTAAGTTTTGTCCATGATTGTAAATAATTAGTGTGCCATTTCTCGGTAAAAGCATTGTTACTGAAACATAACACACTTTATTTATTTGGATTTAGTATTACCCTAAAACCTCCATGAGAGGACACTCACGCTAGAGGACACCTTTCTATAAAGAACAGTTTTTATTTGCAAAATTACCATTTTTACTATTTAGCAACTCTCCAGTAAGAGGAAACCTCTCCCTAAAGGGCACTTTGGCTCTGCAATTAGGTGTCCTTTACAGGGAGGTTTTACTGTATTACAATTTAGATTATAGATTAGAAAACAAATATAAGACCAAATTATTCAAATGATGATGCTGTTTTGGTAAAAGTGCTGTAACCAAAATTTCACAAACATTTCAATAATTTGGTCTTGTTTGCAACCAAGTTCTACATTATCAGTGTACCATATTATATCCTATTGGCTTAGTGACCTGATATTAGCAATATAATAGAACCTCCATTAAATATTACTATGGCTAGAGAGTGGACACCTCTCTAAAACGGACAGTTTTTATCACCAAAATTACCCTTTTTACTATTTACTTGCTTTCTGGTAAGAGACCACCTCTCTCTAAAGGACAGTTTGGCTCTATAACTAGGTGTTGTCCTTTACAGAGAGGTAGTTCTACTGTTCCTAATGATGTCTTGAAGCTATTAGATACAGTTACACCTGTCTATAGCTCCCTCTCTAAATAGCACCTTCCTCTCTATAGCACCCGATTTTAAATACATTGTACGATGCGATTTACATCAAAAGTGACCTGTCTATAGCACCCTATTTTGGTGAGTCCCAAGAGGGGGCGCTGTAGACAGGTTTAACTGTATAAATTTATTTTAAATATTCATTATAATGTATCATCATTTTCTCAGTGCTAAATATATTTTGTTCTATTTTTTAAAGACAAATTTATACAAGCGCTAAATGAAAGACTTTAAATATTTTAGGAAGAGGCTTGGCTTATATCATTGATAAACCCTCCCAATGGTTTCACAAATTTCATCTACCAGACCTCTCGCTACTAGATAAAATATTTGTTTTTATTACTTAATTATAAAACTGGTGTTCACACAATTAACTTAAATTTCTAAATTTAATTGCTATCTATCGTTAAAATTTTGCACAAATAAATTTACTGGCAATGTGTTTCTTTTAAATATCATCTCAGGTTCTAAAGTCTAAAGCTTTCGCAGCTAGGCTATTTTGCCTTGGAAATAAAATATGTATGAAGATAAACACAAGATAATAAGACCAAATCCAAATAAATAAATAGTGTGTGACGTTTCGGTAACAGCGTTGTTACCATCTTCAGACAAAAGACATTCAGTACTTTTGTCTGAAGATGGTAACAATGCTGTTACCGAAACGTCACACACTATTTATTTATTTGGATTTGGTCTTATTACCTTGTGTTTATAATCTATAATCCAAATTGTGCCTTATGTATGAAGATGATATTTAAAAGAAACACATTACCAGTAAATTTATTTGTGCAAAATTTTTACGCCATCAACTATTGAGATATGCTTTTGTGAGATTGTTCAAATTTCAGTGATGATAATATTGATGAATTTTAACAGATGGAAGTTCCGATGTTTGGACAAACAGAACCTCTGAGGACACAGGGAGATTCACCGACCAAACTCTCTACTGGAAAGATTCACCACTGATGAGGGAGGGGGGTTGATGAAGTAGATGTTTAGACCATTTAATTTTGACATCCCGCTATGTGCACTTTTTTTCTGAAAAAAATTCCTTCAATGGCCCCTGATTCTTGCAAAAGTCCAACCCCACTAGTGAGTACAAGTAACCAAATGGAGTTCTGACATACTTAGAAGTACATAAGTTGAACTGTGTTTTCTACATGTGTGTAGACATGTGATGTATTTACTGTAAAAGTGATTGATAACTATCAACCATCATGATTGGGTAAAGTAAAAAGCGTCTGCCTTTGTCATTAAGACTGGGAGCACTACTCAGTGGCACCCGACTTAGCTCCAAAAGAAATGGCCACCTCTGACATGAGGAACAGATGCCATGTGCAGCCGCTCCTAACATGGAGTACAAACACTGCTCATCCTGTATCCCTGGATTAGGAGACCTTACAGGGTACTATCAGCCGGGCCAGCTGAGCCCAGGTTTTTAGTGAGCTTATTACTGCTCCCCCTCCTCCTTTTTCATCCGGGCTTGGGACTTGATGTTCAAGAACACAAGGTAAAAAGACTAAATAAATAGTGTGCGACATTTTGGTAACAACGCTGTTACTGAAATATCACACACTATTTATTTATTTGGATTTGGTCTTATTACCTTGTGTTTATAATCCAAATTGTGCCTTATTATGATGATCTTGGTATACTTAGGATAAATACCACTAGTGATGAGCCCTCACAATATTTTTCTGATTCCAGTAAGGAAACAGGAAATTATTTTGAAAAAAAAAATGATGCTAAATGAGTTTCTATATATAGATGATGAATGAACTTTTGGTGTGGAGATGAAAGAAAAATTAATTGTATTTAAAAGTGATAACTAAATGGTTACATGATCAAATTTTGACATTTTAAAATAATATTGAGGTACATTTTTATCTTGATACTTTTTTATAGTAAAAATTAGATATTATTCTTGAAGAATGGATAAAAAAATAATCATATAAAATTAATTAAATTTTGATTACATATGTGAAAAATCAAAATCACATGGGGGTAAAAAAAATATATAGTAAAAGATTTTAACATTATACCAGAGTTGAATTGTTATTATTGTCTATTGAGGGACTTTATGAAGAAGTAAAGCTTGTGTGATAGAGAAATATGGTACTTGGAGACCAAGACCTGCCCAAAGAGTTGAAGAAAAAGGCCTGTTAAAGGACTTTTTAATGACTCTCGTGTCTACTTATTTGGTACAGTAGAATCTCCATGTAAGCAGACCCTCCCCCTATCGGACACTTCTCTATAATGGACAGTTTTCATTGACATTTTTATCAATTAGCTGCTCTCTCGTGAAAAGACTCTTTAAAGAACACAGTGGTTCCAAAACTAGGTGACCTTTAGAGAAATCCCCATTTATGGACTAAAGGAAACCTACCTTCTTCTTTCTTATCTCCACTCAATCATATTAGGGTATCAAGCTTGTAGAGCTTGAGACTTTTGATGGTGTCTGCTGGGGAAGAGTAGAGCTCATCAATGGATGAGTCAATAATGTGTTTTTGGGGTTGCAGGTTGAGAATTGCACTTAGTACATAGTGGGAAAACCTTGCAACCATTCTGGAAAGTCATTGTCCGTAGATGACCAGACTTAAGTCTGGAAATCAAAGACTGTTGTTCTCTTGGGAGGACAGAACCGGTGTTTGTCCCTCCTGCTCTGTACCAGTCATGTGCCGCATTAGATTTCCATTCCTGCAGGCATTGGGTTTTGATGGTACGGAGGAGGTCTCTTTCGTCTAGTTGGGTGGTAGATTCTCTGGCTTCAGGTAGGCCAAGAGCTCCAGCCTTTGCCGGAGAGTCTGCTAGCTCATTTCCAGGAATTCCAACGTGAGCTGGAAGCCATTGCACTGTGACAAAGCTGTTGGCTGGGAGTCGGTTTACAGACTTAGCAATGCTCTTGAGGAGAGGTTCTTGACTGGAGAAGGAAACCTACCTCTAAGTGACCTCTCATATGAATGGCCCATTTCTGCAAAGTTCAATATGATTTTGTCCTGCTTTATATAAACCTCCAATGAAACAAACACCTCCTGGAGACTAGGAGTTTTGATGTTATTTGGATGGGGTCCCTCATAGAGGTATGTCATATTGAATAAAAATGTAAATCTGCTCATAGAAGGAGCTCTACCTAGGCATCATAGATAATTAAATGGACTGGTTAATGATCCAAGTAAAGCTAAATCAAAGTTTAGTTGGTACCAATTTGGCTATATGGTACTTTACCATACAATAAGGAGATAATACATAGATGACAAGTAGAAATCACTTTATAATTGTATGTAATTCTACTGTCCTCAAAGCTTATGTCCATAGTTCTTCTAAAATACCCATTCCAAGAGTCTACCAACAGTATCATTATAAAAGGAAGTTCCAAAAATGCAATATAACAGTGGTATGTTAGATTAAACTGGCGAAACCGCTGGGAGGGTTCACCACTGATGAGCCAGGCCCTCCCATTAATTTTTCAATTGCAGTAAGGGCAGTAGAAATTGTTTAATTTCAAAAAGAATCTTACGCCTTTAAAATAGTTTCGAATTTTGATAACAAATCACTGTGTTAGCACTTAAAACTCTGGGCCATATATGTTATAACCAAGTTGCTGTTATAACGAGGTTCCAGTGTGGCGCAGTGTGGTGGATTATGGGATCAAGAGGAAGGAAAGAGTAGCAGCCATGGTTTTATCTCTGTACGTTGTTGACACACCACCAATTTGGGGGATAATTAGGTGAGGAAGGGGTTCAGGCTGGAAGGGTACAGGGGTTTGTTTTCCCACACTTGGTGGTTCTGTGGCGTGAAGGGATTCCTGGAATTGTGGTTGGGCGGCTGGAACAGCACCAAGTCCCTACATGGCTCCAGGTCGCATCCTTCCGGCGGGAAGACAATGAGATCCTTGGTGGTCTGTTCTGTCACAGGGCCGTGACGCCTCGCTAGTTCCTCGAATTCATCCACTTGGTTCTCAGTGGACCACGGGTTGGGTGGTTCTTGGAGCGGCGCCGAGGGTTCCGGGCATGCTACTTGCATCGGTGGGAATAGCTGCTGCTCTTGGTCGTCGATGAAGGACGTGTCCCAGGCCTGTGGTGGCTTCTGGGAGCAACCTTCCCCGGCCTCCTTGTTGTACTTGGTTTGCTTGTGGTGGCGGGAGGATTCCTTGCGATGTTCTGCTTGTCTCGCTTCTTCTCTGCTGATCTCGATGGTTAGCTGTACTTGTAGGTCTTCCTCCTGTTTGGTCTTGGGGCGTAGATCCTGGAATCTGGTGACATAGTCCTTGTAGTGGTACTCGCTGGGGACTTCGTTCAGTCTCTTCCTCACACGGAAGGCGTGGGATCTTTCTCTCTTCAGTTTGTCTTCGTCGGTCAGCAGTGCTACCAGCTGTCTGGACTTTTCCCTGATGTTGGCGCCGTAGTCGCGGTAGTTCTCTGTGTGGCGGAAGTTCCTCAAGGCCTGGATAAGGTAGATCTTGTCCCTGGCTTGATGGAGGACCTTCTCCGAGCCGTTCTTGATGAGGTATTCCAGCAGGACGAGTCCCTTGTAGACATGTCGCCAGTTACGGCCCTCGTCAGTTAGCCGCTTCCAGATGATGGGCATGACTTCGAGGAAGGTGACTACGCTGTAGGTCATGCTGGCGATCTCGCCCATGAGCGCGGTGCAAGGACCCCAGGGGTCATTCGACGTCGCCTCGCGCACCTTCACTTGCGCCTCTGTGCAGTTGAGCAACTTATTCTTGACGTTACGTCGTAAACTCCGCGTGGCAAACATGCTCAGTTCTCCGTCATCCTGTTCAAAGCCTCCTGGACAAGTAGATCTCTTCAGATGGGCTTAATCATTTGAAGTGAATCAATTTTTTGTTTGTTGGTAGGTTAGGCTGTTTTGTTTACCTTCTCAGGGTTTGGTAGGGGCTTTGAAAACGTTCATTCCATGGTGGTGCGTGCTCACGTACGGGAACGTGATCTCCTACTGCTTCAACTCTTGGCTGAAGGCACATTTTGATAATGATATCCCGAAGTTATCTTGGAAGAGAGCAGCTTCAAGCATTTCCCTTTATCTTTCTCTTCTTGTTCCAAAAGCACTTTATTAGGTACCGCTTAAAAAGATCAACCCAGTTTATATTTGCAACAATGAATAATATGTGAGGGTTAATTTCCCTTTATTCTGTAGGAAAATCATGCGCGCTTTTTAAATATTTTGTATAGCTGTGTTTACATTTAAATATGGCTAAAATCGTGAGAGGTTACGGGAGAATTGCAAATTATTCATTACCATATCTTAACGTTCTATACTGGGGTAATGAACCACAAACTGCATTGTTTAAGACATTTTTTAAAGGGAGGGGTACTTCTTTTTGATACATAGCTAACATCGTAAAACTATTAGAACTTGTCCTCTTTGTATGAATGAATGTCTCCCCATCTAAAAACTTTTGGAATTTAGGGATCCCATGGGGAATTGTAAAGTTGGTTATTGACTTTGAAATTACTTTTAGCGTGAATTTTTCTTTTAGAAATTAATTAACTTTCTGCGAAGGAAAATATATTGAGAGTACAAACCTTGCTCATCAGTGGTGAACATTCCCAGCGGTTTCGCCAGTTTTGATCTCCCAGACCGGTCTGACATTACATTGGGATTTTTGCTTATACTGTTGAGGAATCCTTTGTAAATGTGTTTAAGAAACTGGAACAGGACACATACACTCACAGACAAAACTTAAAGAAGTTGTACCTCTTAGCATGTATATCGGGATTCAGACAATAACTCTGAAAGATAATACAGTGACCTTTATTGAAGACACACGAGATAACCAAGTGTGAACAAAATTGTCTGTCTCCTTCAAAAAGAGAAATAAAATAGTCGACTTCAAAGACTTTCCACTCCCTTAAGTTTAGACTATGAGTGTATATTGAGAGAAGAGATGAAATCATGAAGAAAGTTCTGTAAGGTAAGCTGAATCTAGAGAAGGGTAGAGAAAAAAATAGCTGAACTGAATTTGACTGGATGGGAAGCTAGAAAAAAGCTAATCGAAGTACTCAAGATGGGTAGTACACTCGTATTGCATTATTAGAGACCAGGCCCTGCTCAAGAGCCAATAAATTAAGGTATTTTAGACTCATAGACTCTGCACGTAACGCTTTTTTTTTTTCTCAATATAGTCTGGTGCACGCCCTCGCATCGCCAATAATATTTCATTCATTTTTGTAAAAATATCATTTTATTGTCGTATATAGTATTATTTGCTCGTTGAGAAGAGCAAAATTTGCTCGAAAGCTTTCAAAACCTCATAATAAAAAAAGAAACTCTTCGCCCAAAATCTAATTTTTCTCATTAAAATAGAATAGCTATATATCTATCTACTCTTATGCACTATTAATTGGAATTCTTAATAGATATTAAGTTTTATTTGCATATATTGCGTGTATTTGCATATTTACCTTTTGTTTATTTATTAGCACATATAAAATCGTGTAGAATGGGAGGTTGGTGGGTAAAAAAAGTACATACTTTGCATCTATCTACCTTTTTATTTGTATTGGGAGAATTATTAACACACCCATGTTAATTAAAAAACTAAAATCAACTAGCCTTTTTTCGTATATGAACAATTTTAACAGCAATGTGTACGCTTCTTTTTAATCATGAAATGTTACCTTTCGAGTTATCTCTAACTCTATATCACTAACTCTTCTTGGAATCGTAAAGTCCAGATATGGTCAATGATTGGTTGACTCACTAACCAATTAAATTGCCGGGTGGGGCAATCACGTGGTTTCTGGGAAGTATGCAAAAGTATGTTACCGGATTGTTATGCAACTTGTGTCATTCTGAGATTCCGAGGACCTCCGCCTACACGCATCACGTGATAACGGGCCTCAATCCCGTGAACTTCTTCTCCAACCAAGACCTCGGGTCTTACCAATATACTCTAAGCCTTTTTAAGCCATCTTTCTTAGAGATATGCATAAAAAAATTTAAGCAAGCTTGAAGGAAAATGGTATTTCACCAAAATGCAGGTATTATATAGAGAGATTGCTTTTGATAGCGAGGCAAGTGTTTTGTGGAGGATAGGTTTAATGCGTATTGAGGAAGGCACGCTGATTCAATCGAAATTCCGAGATTTAGAAAGGCTCTAAAGAATTGAAGGTAGTCCTGAAAGGATTTGTGGGACCTTGAGACCATGCGGAGTCTCTGGGGACCTTTGGCTGGCTGTCTGGCAACTTAGACCAAGGATCTGGAGGGTTGGACTCCTTCTGTGGAAAAGCCTTTTCGAAGTCCACCGGGAAATGCTGTGTTGGCTTGGCTGCCGGTGGAGGGGGGAGAACTGCCTTGTGCTGCTGCGGCTGGTGACCTGTCGTTAGCAGGTCCTGTTGGATCTTACGTGCGCCCTGCTGGCGGCTGGTCTCCTGAAGTCTGCTGAACCTATGCATCTCCTGCCGGATGGTTTTTATCTGTCCCACCCTCTGGTCCTTCTGGTCAACCTCAAATGGTATCATCTTGGTTTTGGTATCGTTCGCTTTGATTGATTCTTGAAACTTCTCGCCCAGGTTCTCGAAGAAATTGGTAACTGCTTTCTGCTTTTCGCTCTTATTATCTCTCTCCACCGTGTATTGCCAGGAATTCTTCTTGTCCTCTGTTTCTGCTCTGGATGGAGCAATCTTGAGCGTTTCGAGGATCTTCTCTACAGAGTTCTTGTTGATAGGAAGACAGAAGGGTGATGTCTTGGCTTCGTGCTGCGTGCTCAGTGTCTCCAGGACGCTCTTGGCTAGCCGCCGGATGTTCCTGCTGGGCTCAGCATGTCCTCTGATACTTGTGGACTGTAGATCGTCCACGATGAAGCGGAGACGGGCACAGTACTGATGGACTCCGGATGAGCCAGATTTGAGGATGTAATCCAGGAGGACTAGGGACTTGTAGGTATGTCGCCAGCTCTTCTGGATGTCCCTCAGTCGTGCTGTGATCACTTCGATGATGACTGGCAGATCATTAGGGTTGTAGGTCATCTGTGCCAGCTCCTGCATGAGCACCAGCGGCGGGTAGCCGGGGTCGTTGGACGTGGCCTCGCGCACCTTGGACTCGGCGTAGGACAGATGTCGGAATCTCCGGAGCATTCTCTCCATCAGCATGGTCCATCCTCGCCTCATGGATGGGGGCAAAAATTGGCGAGTTCAAACATCGCTAGGTAGGGCTGTGTGAAGGCGCGATCTCCTCGCGGAGTGCTTTCTGCACTTTTTTTTTACGAGACTCCGACGTGAATTGCGTTTTATTTCCTGTCTTTCGCTGCATTTTACCTGCCATTTTACTCCGTAATTCGTCTAACATGTTGACCTTAATAGACCATCCAGGCTCTATGATTACCAGTACCTAGAACTTGCCACACCGCTCCCTCAGTCATGCGCACCATCGCTGTCCCTCGCTGAGTGACACGGACCTGGATTTATAGACTGTGCAAGTATCCCACACACCCAATGGACCTACTGATACTGAGAATTTGAATGTACCGAACAGCTTTGTTTATTTTAAGCAAGGAGGTCTTTAGTGGATTATATTTGGATTATTTTTCCAATATTTTTCTCTACGTGCATCTTTTACGAGATGTTCTTTTGAATCGAATACAGTAGAACCTCCACGAAAAGACACTCTCGCTAGAGGATATCTCTTTACAAAGGACAGTTTTTATTGTCAAAATTACCATTTTCACTATTTAGCAACTCTCCGGTAAAAAGACAACTCCCCTAAAGGACACCTAACTACCGTCCTTACTGCGATGAAAAAAAAAATGTATATATACAAGGGTGGATCATTAAATAAGGTGAATTATCTTATTTCTTAAAAATTAAAAAAGCAAAAATAATTTAAACCACAGAATATTAAAATATAACATCGAGAGACTATTTAAGGTGTTCTGTTCTTTTTTTCCCATGCGCGGCGCGAGACTTATAAATAAACTAAAATGGAAGCTCCCTTGAAGGATTGCACCACGCTTGAACAACGTGCAGTTATTCGTTTCTTGAATGCAGAAGGTATTCAAACATCTAAAATATGCCAAAGAATGAAAAATATTTATGGTGAGTCTTGTTTGTCTCAAAAAAACATTTATAAATGGGTTAACGAGTTCAAAAATGGACGAATTACATGTACCGATATTGAGCGACCTGGACGACCAAGTGTTACAGCGACGCCAAGCACGATAAATGCGGTTGAAAACTTAATTTTGTAGGATAGAAAAATATCCATTTTTACCATAGGCAACGTATGAACAGCGACCTTTATTGTGACATTCTTGTAAATAAGCTAAAGCCCGGTATAAGAAACAAAAGAAGAGGGAAGCTTAGTAAAGGTGTTCTCTTCCTTCATGATAATGCAAGGCCGCATACATCATGTAAAACTGTATCTACAATCGTTAAATTAGGTTTTGAAGTTTTAGAACATCCTGCATATAGTTCAGACCTAGCCCCCTCTGACTATTTCCTTTTTGGAATACTAAAGAAGGAGTTAAAGGGAAAGCGATTTGACTCGGATGAAGATGTCCAGAAAGTGGTGCAAGATTTTTTTCACACGCTTCCTAAGAGGGTATTTACAAGTTGCCAGAACGATGGAGACGATGTATAGAAAGCCAAGGTGATAATTTTGAATAAATCAAGTCCTAATTTTTAATATCGTTCTTATTTTTTAAAATAAATTATAATTCACCTTATTTATTGATCCCACCTTGTATATAGTGGGAGGGATTGGCTCATCAGTGGTGAACCCTCCCACTATTTTTCATCGCAGTATGGACAGCAGAAAGTTTGTTTATTTGAAAAATCATGTTAAATAGTTGGATTTAGAACATATAGATGGCATGATATATCCTTATGTTTAATTTATACCTTTTTATCTTCATGTACCAACGGAGGTGTGGACAAACGTCAGTATTGTCACCAGTCCAAAAACTGTCAAACAAAATACGCGGAGGAAGTCAATAAAAAAAAAAAACCAACAAGATCTGTTGACCCTGACACACCACGATGGCTTTACCAGGCGTGGGATCGGTTCCCGCTCTGGCATCTCTTTTTTATATATATACCGCTCTCTCCTTGTGGATTCCTTCTTGGAGAAATATGGCTGGAAGCTGGCTACTGGGACGTTAGCAACTCGCAACTTTTTTTGGAGACACTTTTTTTACTGGATTGTTTCTTCTCTTTTTTTTTTTTTATAACACCACCTCTTTTTGTAGGCGCGGGTTTGGTTATCGGAGATATCTATTTTCAAAAGCTTCCAATACATTTAGAATAAAAGATTAAATATATTTGTAAAGAAAAAAGGCATATTTCCTGATCATGCATATAAATGCAAAGTGCTATTATTGATGTAGATATATGCAAATAGTATAAAAGTATAACAAATCTAAAGTTTTGCGGAGGAGCCTCTTTTATTATACATTTGCAAGCTTTCGAACCTTTCGGTTCTTCCACAGGCGTGGCTAGTATGACTACACTAACAGGGTATAAGCGCGCTTGAGCCATTATATACAACATATAAATTTACATGCGGAGTGATATTTCAAACGTAATAAAATAGAAATAGGAACTATGACTATAAAAATAAAACTATGTAAATGAACTTATAGATTTTTAAAATTTAGATGAAATTATGGCAAAAACTTTTAAATGCGATAAAAGTTAAGTAAAATAACGATATTCTCTGTATGTAAGCCGTGTGACACCCTAAAATTTCGTGACATTTAAAACCAGTAAAATCTCAAAACACCTCAACACAGAAAAACCAAGCTGGGGTCCACTCCTCCCGACCACACACCCCCGAGTGTATCACGGTGTAACTATTGAGATATTATATGATATATTTCCGGTAGATCTATTTTCCTATTTATCCTATAGATCTACCGGAAATATATCATATAATATCTCAATAGTTACACCGTGATACACTCGGGGGTGTGTGGTCGGGAGGAGTGGACCCCAGCTTGGTTTTTCTGTGTTGAGGTGTTTTGAGATTTTACTGGTTTTAAATGTCACGAAATTTTAGGGTGTCACACGGCTTACATACAGAGAATATCATTATTTTACTTAACTTTTATCGCATTTAAAAGTTTTTGCCATAATTTCATCTAAATTTTAAAAATCTATAAGTTCATTTACATAGTTTTATTTTTATAGTCATAGTTCCTATTTCTATTTTATTACGTTTGAAATATCACTCCGCATGTAAATTTATATGTTGTATATAATGGCTCAAGCGCGCTTATACCCTGTTAGTGTAGTCATACTAGCCACGCCTGTGGAAGAACCGAAAGGTTCGAAAGCTTGCAAATGTATAATAAAAGAGGCTCCTCCGCAAAACTTTAGATTTGTTATACTTTTATACTAATTTATACGGAGTTTACCTGTAGAATATGCAAATAGTATACACACATACACAAAGCCTTTATTAAGATCCCATTGATCTTACACAGATTCTCCAGAGTGTAAGCAACAATGATCAGGATAAGTGCAGTTTTTTATGTGCAAATAGTATATACTCATTTACATATTTCCTTCCCTAGGAATGCCGTAAAAGGAACGATATATGTTAATATGGAAGTATTACAATATTACGATGCATTAGCGCGCCATCTGTTATCAAATTACGAAACTATTTTAGACGCGTATGATTCTTTTTGAAATAAAACAATTTCTACTGCCCTTACTGCAATGGAAATTACAGGACAGTAGAAATTGTTTTATTTTAAAAAGAATATTACGCGTCTAAAATAGTTTCGTAATTTGATAAGTATTACAGTATTAAAAGATGAAAACATCAGGCCTCAGGGATAGAATTACTGTAGAATTGACTTATTAAGGTAAATTTGTATTATAATAATTATTGTCATTATATACAATCAGTATTTTTATAGCAACAGCGCCATATTCTGAAAGAAACACGCCTACTTTATTAAAATAAGAACATTAAGCTTCCAGGGAAATGTTTCTTTTTTAAATATTTTTTAAATTACAAATCTCTTAAGCTTTCAGGCAAGAAAGCCCTTCCACGGGAGAAAATATCTTGCCTTAAAGCTTGATTTGTAAATAAAAAATATTTTAAAAATAAACTTTTTCCTGGAAGCTTAATGTTCTTGTTTTAATATTGATTCAAGGGATTATTTTATTAAATTGTGAACTCAGGTTAAAACACCTACTTTAATTAACTAATTAATTATTATTATTATTATATATGATTTTTTAAAGTAAATATATGTTATAATAAATTTTATTTTGAGATAGAGATCAATTGCTTGTTCTTTTGAGTACATGGGTACGTAATGGTATCGTTTGCAGTCGTGTCATTTTGAAAGAAAAGCAGAAAAATAACTATTTACTGGTAATAGAGAGATATATGGAATGACATTAAGTATTTTTTTGTAGACATAAGATATATGTATATATTGAGAGAGATATATACACACAGTAAATTTATTAGAGTTAGAATATGTTCCAAGTAAGAGAGATATTTTAACAGAAGTTTCTAATTACCTTATGTAGAAATATTTATTTGAAATTAGTCTTATGCAATAAGCGCAACACAGATGATGGATCCAACTTGAAGAAAGGTTGATGTTAATCTCCACTTTCTATAAATAACTGCTATGTTTACTTCTGTTTACCTATCTGGGAGAATCCTGTATGGGACGGGTGTACTTAATAAAAACTTTTTGTTGTTTTTTGTACCAACAGGTGGAATAAATTTTCTTTTTTCTGCATGTTTGCTTTATAAATAATTGCTAATCCTTTTCAGAACGTAAATTCTATACATTTATGCCAAAAAAAAAAAGAGGAAAAGTCCCTTGAAACAAAACATCGCCTTTATTTCAAATAGATTCTTGCTCAAAATATTTTTATTTTTTAAATAAGTCGGATTTTTCCCAGTTAACAAAAACTGTATCAAAATATGTTTATATTCTAGGGCAGAAGATCACCGTCAGTATCGCAGACGACATCCAAATTAATCGTTTGGCAGATAATTAGGTCATGATAAAGGAATGTCTGGAGGAGCCCCACCTGTCGTTAATTTCTGGAAGTCAGCGGTCAAAAATAATTTTTCTGCCTTCATAGATGACGGAGTTGATAAGGCGCCCCACAATAATTACCGTCAAACTTTTTTATCTTTAGTTTGTTTTGAAGATTTATCGATTACACATTCGCTAGGGAATGATTACGTTCCCAGATAGTTATTATTGACCTTTATTTTTAAAAGACGATCCATTTATTTACTTTATTTTTTAATAAAATATCAAGATGGAAGCTTTCGATCACGAATTTTCTTCAAATCATACAAATTTTGTTAAATTCAGTTTTTATATCATTCTTTTAAGAACTCTTAAAAACACCTTCTGGAGATTTAGCAACCCACTGAAGAGGCTGAGAACTATTTCAGAAAAGAAAAATATAGCAATAGAACTCTATAATTTCTACAGATCAATTGTAAATAGATTCATACACAAAAGAGGTAGTGGGGAAAGTATTAGAACAGATGTGTAAATAAATCCCTTTTCAAACAAAGGCTCACGTGCACATGGGGAAAGGGAGAAAAAAATTACTGTATTATTTTGTTGTTGTATGGCGAATCCATACAGGGCAATGGGCCCTAATAAAAGCCCTTTTTGTTGTTGTTGTTATATAATTATTTTAAGAAAAATGACAAACATTTAGTGACTTGAAAACATACCTAAGTTTAATCGTAAGCCTAAAAGCAGCATAGAAGTTGATTAGGGTGTAAAATGAAAGAGAGCATCGAGCAGTCGAATATTGCTGACGGTGTACTGCTATCTATCAAATAGATTACCGTAAACCATCAGGAAAACATTGTTGCACCATCACTCTATCATTAAAAATAAATAATAAATATGTTTTTATATGTTAACACGTCTTAGCGCAACAAAGTCGGTGGATGAGTGGGTAACACGCTCGATTCCCGACAGTCATGAACCGGGAGTTAAAATTTGTTTAATATGTGAATAACCTTCACATATTATTCATTGTTTCAATTATCATGAACTAGGTTGCTCTTGTTGAGCGGTACCTATTAATGTGATTTGAACCAGATGTCTTAGAGCGCCATCTGTTATAATAAATTTAAACTATTTTTGACACGTAAGCTTCTTTTTAAAATAAAAAACAACTTTCTATTCCCCTTACTGCAATGATAAAATAATAGGAAGGCCTGACTCCTCAGTAGTGAACCCTCCCAGTAGTTTCTCCAGTTTAATAGACCTGTTGACATTGTTTTAACGCATTTTAAAGAGGATGGATCTTTTGAGGGGTATATATACATAAAGTAGGATAATAATGAGTTACTTATATATATAATACAAATGCGGCTTATGATTATAGAACAATGTTGGACAAATTTTACCGCAAATGTTTCTTTTTAAACGAAATATCGTAATTTATTTTAAGGAGAAATAACGATTATTTCTAACCTTAGGGATGAAGTATGAAAGGATGAATTGTGAAGAGTAATGATGAACGGAAAAATAAAGTGTCCAGGGATGGGAAACGAACCCACAGTGTTCTGCTTACCGGGCAGATGCCATGTCCACTAGGCTACCCTGGGCATATTTTTTCATTTCATATTTACATATGAAAGTTATGTTCTTGACGGAATAAGTTTAGCTAATCTTCCATGTAGAATTTAAAAAGAAATGTAAATGTGTAACTAAAGTTATAGAATATAAACCGAAATGTGTAGAGTATTTGATCCGCTGGAACGGTGTCAATAGACGAGTGTAAAACCGGGTGAGAAACTATTAAAGAGGAATCTTCACGCCGCCACATCTATGCAAATTTACGACGTCTATTAACCTCGAGGTTGTTACATACATTACCTTCATGAGGTGTTAGAATGATGGAGGTTGTTACGTCTCTTACCATTTCTTTAATTGCATAGCTCGTAGCGCATACTTAGTGTAGATAACCTAAATTGCATATATACATATGTCTGTAGACTATATATATATACTATAAGATATGTAAATATAGTACCTTGACGTCAAAAATATACAAAACAAATCGTTTTTTAAAGCTTTCGTGTCTATTTGTGACTGTCGATAAATCTTGTAATTAAAATTTTACATATTTTTAGATCACCTAGAAGCTTAAAAATTTGCATACTTGTTATATCTCAATGACAATCCAAATTTAAACAATATTGTAGCGTAGAAATCAAGTCTTTGTATATCTGGAGATGTGAAAGTATTTATTGATGACGTCACCACGACCTGTCGACAATTATCAACCAAACTATCTACAGCTAGAGAATATCGAGCAACCAAGCTAGGTAACTAAATGATGATTTATATATAACAATTGTAAAATTTTAAATCTGTTTCAAATATTTTCATTGAATAATTAAATTAAATAATATTTTTTTTTCTTCGCTACAATATTTAATATCGCCTTATAGATATCAACAAAGGCTTTCCTATAAAACAAAAGTTCGTGACCAGCTAATTGATGGGCAATAGCTGGATGAGAGAAATCCATTTCGGTTGATGGGATTTAAAAAATAAAGTGTAATTGAAGTGTTATATTTAATACGGTAATTTTATAAACGATCAAAACAAATCTTAATGGCTTTGAGGATTTTTCGATCATTGTTCCGAGATGGCTTCAATTTTATACCATCCTAGGAGAAGAGGTAAGATATCGGTTGAATTTGTCTAAAAGAGGTTTAAACTGGTTAAGTGGCAGGGGCCAATTTTCAGTGTAAAATTCAACATACGGGAGGATGGTATTTATTCGCCAAAAAGAGACATGTCTTCCTATAAAAATGCATTAAATCAATAAATTTCAGTTAATAACCATAGTACAGAATATGATAATCTTGTGTCGGGATAAATATTGATCTATAATTTCTAATTAAAGATTTATTTTATGATGCATTAGCGCGCTATCTGTTATCAACATTGGAAACTATTATAGACGCGTATGATTCTTTTTAAAAATAAACAATTTCTACTGTTCTTACTGTAATTGGAAAAATTAATGGGAGGGCCTGGCTCATCAGTGGTGAACCCTCCCAGCGATTTCGCCAGTTTAAAGATTTATTTATGGATTGTTCTATTTTCAAAACAATATCTCTATCTCTCTATATATAAAAGTCAATTTCTGTCTGTTTCGCGATAAACTCAAAAACTACTGAACCAATTGGTACCAAATTTTGCATGTCGCCTTTTATAAACCTGAGGAAAATTTTCGGCTGCATTTTGATTAGAATTTTTGGCTATTTCTTTTTTTCATTTGAAAAACTTTTTTTTTACGCGGACTAATCCGGAATGGAATGAATACCTAAATATGGCCATTTTTTTAAAGCATCGGTGGTTCAGTGGTAGAATGCTCGCCTGCCACGCGGGCGGCCAGGGTTCGATTCCCGGCCGATGCATTTTTTTAAACAATTTTTAAAACTCATTTATATTATATATTCTATATATATAAAAATGAATGTTTGTATGTTTGTTTGTTGGTTTGTATGTCCGGTATACAAATTCGCAGTAGTTCACTAATTCAAACCAAAATTTCCATACATAGGTAAAAAAATACCGGGAAGACGATAGGCTATTTAAAAAATATATATAAATCAATTATTAAAACTATATATTATTAGTCAGAAAATGATTATGACGATATTGCTGTATCATGTAAGATTATCAGATACAAAATTATATCGGGAAAAATTCCAAAAAGCAGAGACCACGGGTGAAACTAGCTCATTATTTTGTACGCAGGAACAAAATTCTAACAGAAAAACATTCATTCGAGCAGAAAACAAAAGCCAGATCATCTTTCTATAAAAATATCGCTTCTCAGACACAAAGTTTGGAGCGGGAAGTTTCACAAGAGTGACATCCACGCCGCCAATTTATAATTGTAATGAATAGTATTTAAATAAAAACATTTAATCGGGTAAAACCCTGGCGTTGCCCGGGTCATTCGGCTAGTTGATATATAAAAAGAAGTTTGTTTTTCTCGAATTGAAAATTGTCAAAATGGCGAAGAGTTACCCGTCGAGAAAGCTATAAAATCAGAAAGAAAGCTCTCAGTGACAATGAGGAACACAGTCTCTTGGAGCTGGCGCTATCTAGAGGCGGAATCTGGAGGAGACATTCCCCTGGAAGTCACCTGTCACGTCGCAGGACAACCTCGATACCATCTCTGCTTCCGTGAGACTATTTACATATGTGAACATGGATATTTGTCACGGTGACCTCCGAGCTGGATACCGCTGTATCGTTCTCGTGGTATGACATCACGAAGACCCGTTCATAAGCTTGATCGCTAGCTCATTTAAAAGGGACAACCTCGATCATCAGCCTGTATTTGGTTGTCCTAGGAACTCTTATTTCGTATCTAAGTTACATCATAAAAGTGTTGTTTTACTTGATGGCGAAGTTTCAAGATGTTCAAACTCCGTATCGATGATGCTTTAAAACATGCAACACACCAGGAAGCATATTTCAGACAGGAACTAAATGTATTCCACGTATGGCCTATAGTTGATACAAAGAAATGATTGCATATTTAGAAAAAAAAAAACTGCAAACTGTGGGTGGAGCAAAAAGAAAAGAGTTTTTTTCGGACTGTTGGCCATGGCAAGAGCCATTCTGAAATTGTTATATAGAGAGCACAATTGATGTAAGGATGTTTGGGAAAAGATATACCTACATCAACCAATTTTTTTTTTATTTCCCAAAGTTTTAGGGGAATCATTCAGCGATTCACTGAAATGATTCTCATGAAACTTCGGGACTAAATAAACAATTGGTTGATGTATTATTTTTTATTATTATTTTTATTATTTTTTTATTAAATAGAATAACTTTTTATTGAGTCAATAGCGTATGATAACTCAATTTCTTTTCTAATGTTAGACAGTTGGAGTCTTTCGTACACTCCAGGAGTCCAGATTACATCGGGGGAAGTGTAGTAATGAATTTCTTATCATTGTAAAAATATTCCTTACGAGAGGGGGAGGAGGGGGGATATTCGCGAGAATTAGAGAAACTTGCGCTCTTTTAATGGGGAATTCTTGACGTCCCATAGTTCTTCAAATCAGTAAGATTTCAGGACAATTGTGTTGTTGCTAGATTCAATAGCTTCAACTATTTCAATTCGGTCTCTTGAATGAAATGGAAAATAAAAGTTTTCTCGCGAGTCCAAATTCAAACCTTCATGAAGATTTTGATCAGTTATTTCAAGGACAATAGTAAAGGTGGAAAATTACTTCAAGTTATCATGGGCCAAACGAGCGAACATAATTTCTGTGGTTGATGTAGGTATATCTTTTCCCAAACAAACCTCCAACCAACAAATTATCTTCAAAAAAAGTATAGGATATATGTATAGTGGTGGCTGTGGTGGGCTTCTTGTTCATAACTCCATACTATCACTGAGTGCAACCTAGTTGTGGAAAGTCTAATGTGGTGTGTGTACTTACAGTACAAGTTGTAACGACACCATGATTATCATGGATTGTTACTACATGTGTAACATCTGGTCTACTTACAACCCTATATGTCTTGGTGCTACATGGATAGACATTTGGTGTACTTACAGCACAAGTTGTACCAACACTTTACCCCCACCATGATTATCATGGATTGTTACTACATGTGTAACATCTGGTCTACTTACAACCCTCTACCCTCTATGTCTTGGTGCTACATGGATAGACATTTGGTGTACTTTCAGCACAAGTTGTAACAACACTTTACCCCCACCATGATTATCATGGATTGTTACTACATGTGTAACATCTGGTCTACTTACAACCCTATATGTCTTGGTGCTACATGGATATACATTTGGTGTACTTACAGCACAAGTTGTAACAACACTTTACCCCCACCATGATTATCATGGATTGTTACTACATGTGTAACATCTGGTCTACTTACAACCCTATATGTCTTGGTACTACATGGATAGACATTTGGTGTACTTACAGCACAAGTTGTACCAACACTTTACCCCCACCATGATTATCATGGATTGTTACTACATGTGTAACATCTGGTCTACTTACAACCCTATATGTCTTGGTACTACATGGGTAGACATTTGGTGTACTTACAGCACAAGTTGTAACAACACTTTACCCCCACCATGATTATCATGGATTGTTACTACATGTGTAACATCTGGTCTACTTACAACCCTCTATGTCTTGGTACTACATGGATAGACATTTGGTGTACTTACAGCACAAGTTGTAACAACACTTTACCCCCACCATGATTATCATGGATTGTTACTACATGTGTAACATCTGGTCTACTTACAACCCTCTACCCTCTATGTCTTGGTACTACATGGATAGACATTTGGTGTACTTACAGCACAAGTTGTAACAACACTTTACCCCCACCATGATTATCATGGATTGTTACTACATGTGTAACATCTGGTCTACTTACAACCCTCTATGTCTTGGTACTACATGGGTAGACATTTGGTGTACTTACAGCACAAGTTGTAACAACACTTTACCCCCACCATGATTATCATGGATTGTTACTACATGTGTAACATCTGGTCTACTTACAACCCTATATGTCTTGGTGCTACATGGGTAGACATTTGGTGTACTTACAGCACAAGTTGTAACAACACTTTACCCCCACCTTGATTATCATGGATTGTTACTACATGTGTAACATCTGGTCTACTTACAACCCTCTATGCCTTGGTACTACATGGGTAGACATTTGGTGTACTTACAGCACAAGTTGTAACAACACTTTACCCCCACCTTGATTATCATGGATTGTTACTACATGTGTAACATCTGGTCTACTTACAACCCTCTATGTCTTGGTACTACATGGGTAGACATTTGGTGTACTTACAGCACAAGTTGTAACAACACTTTACCCCACCATGATTATCATGGATTGTTACTACATGTGTAACATCTGGTCTACTTACAACCCTCTATGTCTTGGTACTACATGGATAGACATTTGGTGTACTTACAGCACAAGTTGTAACAACACTTTACCCCCACCATGATTATCATGGATTGTTACTACATGTGTAACATCTGGTCTACTTACAACCCTCTACCCTCTATGTCTTGGTACTACATGGATAGACATTTGGTGTACTTACAGCACAAGTTGTAACAACACTTTACCCCCACCATGATTATCATGGATTGTTACTACATGTGTAACATCTGGTCTACTTACAACCCTCTACCCTCTATGTCTTGGTACTACATGGATAGACATTTGGTGTACTTACAGCACAAGTTGTAACAACACTTTACCCCCACCATGATTATCATGGATTGTTACTACATGTGTAACATCTGGTCTACTTACAACCCTCTATGTCTTGGTACTACATGGGTAGACATTTGGTGTACTTACAGCACAAGTTGTACCAACACTTTACCCCCACCATGATTATCATGGATTGTTACTACATGTGTAACATCTGGTCTACTTACAACCCTCTATGTCTTGGTGCTACATGGATAGACATTTGGTGTACTTACAGCACAAGTTGTAACAACACTTTACCCCCACCTTGATTATCATGGATTGTTACTACATGTGTAACATCTGGTCTACTTACAACCCTCTATGTCTTGGTGCTACATGGATAGACATTTGGTGTACTTACAGCACAAGTTGTAACAACACTTTACCCCCACCATGATTATCATGGATTGTTACTACATGGTTATATGGTCTACTTATAACCTTCTACCCTCCATGTCCTGGTATTACATGACATGTAATGTACTTACAGTTAAAAGCATTCACAAGATAATTATAATAACTATACAGACAACGTGTATTATCTGTTAGTACATGTAAATAAGTGAAAGAAAGCCGTGAAACCCCACCACACACAGACCCTATAGCGAGATGAAGATGTCGAGAGACGTCTCCCTCAAAGCGCCCGCACACACAGCGAGCGAACAAAGAACGGCGGAGAAAAAAGAAAAGAAGAGAGAATAAAAGAGGAGAAAATGAGGGAGGTGTGTGCTCTCATGGAAATGTGCGCCTCGTGACATGGCGGCGGTGTTGGACTTCGGATCTGAGGAGAAGTAGGGTAACCTCGTCTTTTTTCAAATAATATATTCGGAGAGATTTCGAGTATTGACCATTCTCAATCTATAAATTAGAAATCAAAGATAAACAAAGTAAAACCTTACAATCGCAGGATATTACTGCTGAGAAAAAAACGCTTTTACATACATTTGATCTTTTCTCAGCAAAGTAAAACCTTCTTTACGGCCACCTTTGAATTCCACATGCCAAATAAAAAAAATGCCTCAAATCCGACGCCAATAAGAGACCCCACCACCAATAAAGACCAGAGATATTATGTGACCTTTTTCATGATGGCTTCAACTGGCTATGTATATAAAATTGTAATGATTGAAATGACACGTGCCCTGAACCACTAAATTGATCTTTTTAGATGGAAAATTGACATCCTTCGGAAAAAATAGTAATAAGAATAATTGCAGACTTTGTTGGCGCTTTTCTTAATTCCTCAATAAAAGTGATTGGCCAATAGAGTGAAATAAAGTTTAAAAAATCAACATTCAGTTGATATTTATTCCGAAAGATGGCGCGATGCCATCTAAAAGTTCATTTGAGCGGCTTTTGCCTTTCCATTCATTTTAACTACAGATATGTTACTTCTCTATTCACCTATATGAAGTAAAAAAGGGCGAAACCTACGGATTTCAAAACTTTCCGAGATTCAAAATTTGATCATTTGGATACGACGAATAAGGTCTTGTGCCTATATTCCCGATTTATATATAAGAATTAACAAAAAAAATTACGTTTCATCAAGGGAAAAAGAACTGCTTTAGAAATATTTAAAAAATTGAGTTTTGTGTTCTTTTCTTCATTCTATTTGACGAACATATTTGCATACACAGAACACCGCCGAGTAGAATCACAGACAGTGGATCATCTGAATTTCAAGTACCCAGCTTAACATTTTATATGGTAGAGCGCCATCTAGCGTGATAAATATCAACTAAACGTTAATATAACTTTATTCCATAATATTTGCCAACCCATTTTCTTGATAAAACAAGAAAAACTTATCAGGGCCAGCAGCCCGAAACGCGTACTTAGTTAGGTTGGCCAATATTATGGAATAAACTTAAATCCACGTTTAGTTGATATTTATTTCGCTAGATAGCTCTCTGCCATCTGCTTGAGAAAGTGAAAGAGCCGAAAGCTTTTATTATGCAACTAAGTTTAAATCCATATTATTGCGCTAAAATACAGATCCTTACATATAGGAGATAAATATTTACATAACCGAAAACAGGTACGATGATCATAACTGGCTTCCCACTTGATGTTAGGAAGAAAAAGTAAAAAATAAATAAAGGTCAGTCAGTGTCAATAGTGATGTGCAGTAAGCCCAGAAGTCAGTGAGTGATGGTGGGGCAGGGTGGGGCGGATGTAATTGCCGCCCGGCCGTGAGGATTGTACAGATCGGGTGGGGTGGGTCTCTCCCCTGGATGTCCTTACGTATGTCCCTACATAAGTATTTATGTCCCTACGTATGTCTTTATGTCCCCCAACCTAAGTCTCTATGTCCCTACGTAAGTCTCCATGTACTTGGGTAAGTCTCTATGACCCTAAGTATGTCTTTGTGTCCCTTAATGTAAGTCTTTATGTCCCTACGTATGTTTAAATGCTCCTATGTACGTCTCTATATCCCTACGTGTCTTTATGTTCTTACGGAAGTACTGACTATTTTCTGTACGTGCTTCTCGGCACGTAAAATGGTTTTCCAAAACGATTGGGTCTTCTTTATTAGCTGTAGTTTTGATTTTTTTTTCTGACCTTCTTCGATCGCCATACTTTTGGATTATTTTCTGGCTTTCTTCAGAATCTATACTTTCTGGCCTTCGTCGGTAGCTATACTTTTGGATTATCTTCGCGGTAGCTGTTCTTTTGGAATCTTTTCTGGCTTTCTTCAGAATCTATACTTTTGGATT
>CP092869.1:69566816-69602993 GCA_030710605.1 Cordylochernes scorpioides
CCTTTCTGTCACTATTCGGTAGTTGTATTTTTAAATTCATTTCTTGCCTTATTTGATAGTCGTACTTTTGGCTTATTCTCTGGCCTTATTCGATATTTTTTTTTTTCGCATCGCCTTTTCGCGAGGTCTTTTCATACTATTTTGCTTCCACTTTCAACAAGTATATTTCTTTTTATTGTTCGTTTCAAGTTTAATCTCTCTTGTTGAAGATGAATTTACAAATACGTCATGCGAAATAATTTTATTTAGGTATCATTTTTTTACCAGCGAATTGTCTTTATATTGTTTTTTTTTTAATTGAAATTTGGGATTGTGTGTGTGTGTTGAAAAAATATATATTCGATAAAAAAAAAGTATGTAAATATATTTTCCCAGAGAAAAAGATGGTATCCAGGCCGTGGTACATTCCAACATGGAACGTCCGGCATCGTCCCCTGATATATCCCCACTTTCGAGCGGCGACTTTCAATTGTTCCCTTCTTCCTCATTACCATACCTATCTCCTGGAGGATTTCTCTTTTTTATATCGTGTCACTCTCTCTCCCACATTTTTTATGTTGTTATCTTTTCCCCCGAGTTTGTTGTCGCTCCATGCTGCTGGGTTTCCTCCACACGGCCATGATAGAGAATCACGTGGTTACTTACATTGTAGACATGGAGGGTGGTTGGTCGGCTCTCGTAGTCTCTCTCTCTTAGCTATAAACATCTATCTTCATCATTTATCGATTTCAAAGAGTATTTTATTTTCTATGACGCTTCAGTGATATTCTAATTTATCAGAGGATGGAAAATAAAAGTGTTTTTAATTAGATTTTTGTAAATTCAAATTTATTTCTCCTCCTCTTTTTTTCCCCTCTCAATTATTTTCTATGTTTCTCAGGGAAAAAAAAATTCTGTATATAAAACTAAAGGTATTAATAAAGGTTTTGATTTGATTGATAATTAGATTGTGTGTGAAAGAAAGTTGCTTTCAGAACTAAATAACCTTCCCTAACCTTTGTTTGATTGCTGAATGATCGTGTTTACATTTTAAAAATTAACATAGGCTCATAGACAAAACTTAGGGAATTGGAAAGTATTTGATGTCGCCGGTCTTTTTTTTTTTCTTCTTTTTGAAGGATACAGAGTCAATTTTGTTCACAATTGATTATCTCATGTGTCTTCAATAAAGGTCACTGTAATATCTTTCAATATCTTTCAGAGTATTATTGTCTTAATCCCGATATACATGTTAAAAGGTAAAACTTCTTTAAGTTTTTTTTTTCAATTAGTGTAGATTTTTAAATTACAGAAGAGAGACTAAGGAATTTCGTCATTTTTATAAACATTGTTAAATTTACATACCAACCTAGTTTACATATATTACGCTATTTACAACTTGTGGTATGATAACATTCTTGGTTAAAATGTGAAGTACAAACTGAATATGGCAGCAGTAAAAATGTATTTCGAAATTTTCATAGACATATTAAACACATTTACATATAGCTCTACTTACATAAATTATTATTTAATAGTTAAACGAGCCCATTGTCCTGTAGTAACAAGATGTCAACTCCAGGGTGTGTATAAGTAGAAAGTGTCAACCTTCAAATGTCAAACTGTTCGGCGCCGCTGTGAGGACATTTGACGACCTTGAGCTTTCACCCACCTATTTGCATATTGTGTCTCAGCAGCCGCCGTTAACTACCGACACTCCCACTTTACTCCTTTAGATTATTCCTTTTCGAGTTTTGTACCAATGTCTTAAGACAAATCCCCTCTGTAATGAAATATCTAGTTTTTTTTTTTTACAGTTAGATATGTAAAATAAATTGTATATAGGCTCTATTAGTTGTATATACACTTATGTACAAAAACTAAGGAGGTAAAAAGTCTTTGATGTCGCCGGTCGTCTGTTTTTTTTTTTTTTTTAGGCTGTTATTCTCTCGGTGAAATTTTAAACAAAATGCTTCAAAGTCTTTAAATAAAATTGCCATAGAGATCCAAGACAAAAACTTAAGGAAGTTGTACCTTTTAGCATGTATATCGTGATTCAGACAATAACTCTGAAAGATATTACAACGACCTTTATTGAAGACACACGAGATAACCAAGTGCGAACCAAATTTCTTGTCAATTTTATTATTATTTTTAAAGCTAATCATATTTAATGGTAATATGAAATGTATATACAGGAAAACTTATAATTCTGGGTAAATTGGAGAAAGAGACTTATACATGGATTTACCATGGGTACAAATGAAGGGAAAAAATCATAATTTTCTACTTGACAATATAATGGAATGTGGACTGTACCTTAGTGTACAGGAGCTCCATCTATTCTTCCTTTCTTCCTGTGTAAATTGACAATTAATTTATTGACATCTAGTCAACAGCAAAAAGAGAGCCTACAATTAGAGTTTAAAATAAAGAAAAATATTTACATCAGACGAAGGGACGTCTGGATCCTATCAGGAGCTTAAAACCGTCTTGAGATCAGACAGACCTTTGCCAATGACGGAGTTCTTGTCTCCAACATGCTTGATGACAATGTTGAGGAATTTGAAGAGAATAATCTTGTTTTCAGGTGAGAATATCTCGAGGAGATAATTCCTATCATTGCGGTATAGAACCGCGAACATGTTCCCTGATTAACCCTTCCTCATATAGGGAAAGTTTCATCATTCAGTTGTTCGAATATCTCCATTATCTGATTCTCGCGTTCCTTTCTTCCTGTAGTGAATCTGTATAAGACCGGTGGTCTTAATAAAGTTTTGTGTGAGTTTAAATATTCTAACAGGAGCTCCATCTACGCTTCTTTTCTTCCTGCGGTGAATCTATATAAGACCGGTAGTCTTAATAAAGTTGTGTGTGAGTTTAAATATTCTAACAGGAGCTCCATCTATACTTCCTTTCTTCCTGTGGGGAATCTATATAAGACCGGTGGTCTTAATAAAGCTGTATGTGTGTGTGAGTTTAAATATTCTAACAGGAGCTCCATCTATACTTCCTTTCTTCCTGTGGGGAATCTATATAAGACCGGTGGTCTTAATAGAGCTGTGTGTGTGTGTTTGAATATTCTAACAGGAGCTCCATCTATAGTTCCTTTCTTCCTGTGGTGAATCTATATAAGACCAGTGGTCTTAATAAAGTTGTGTGTGTGTGAGTTTAAATATTCTAACAGGAACTCCATCTATGTTTCCTTTCTTCCTGCGGTGAATCTATATAAGACCGGTAGTCTTAATAAAGTTGTGTGTGAGTTTAAATATTCTAACAGGAGCTCCATCTTTGCTTCCTTTCTTCCTGTGGTGAATCTGTATAAGACCAGTGGTCTTAATAAAGCTGTGTGTGTGACTACATTAGTGTTATACAGTTTGTGTCTTTCTGGGAGTAAGTTAGACAGACGGAGCACTATAGGGATAAAGAAAGGGTAAATGATTCTCTAAGATCTATAGATACTGATTTATAGGTGTTGGTTGTCTGGACGTAAACTTTGTTCGAGTTAATTAGGTTTAGTTAATTATACTAGTTAATAGTTTACATTGGGGGAGGTAAACTATTCCTTTGTTCGGGAAGAATCATTCAATCAATTAGTTGTGCACAGGACAGGTTCTGGTTGACCACCTTGTAGCCAATTCATTCATCCTTCAATTCACTTAAATACTCTTTCTTTTTTCATTCTTGTATTCGTTATACCTCACACCATTCACATTTTGTTCCATTTATTGTGAAGTTTCTTTAGCTACTGAAAACAACTGCTTTCATCTCTTCCACTTCGATGGCTCTCCTGGCCTCACCCGGCGATGATCCCCTGGCCACCCATCCCCAGGCCCCTCCAACAGTGCAATGTATATAGTGCTTTGTATATATTCCGCTTTATACGTCCATCGGGGCTCAAAAATCATCCATTCTGGTTATCAGCCCCGTAAATAAAGATATTTCCGTTCTTCCACTTCGATAACTTTGAGCTGTAAGTCTGTAAGTGTAACATTACACTGTAAGTGTATCATTGCAGTAAGGGAAGTAGAAAGTTGTTTTAATTCAAATAGAATCATATGTGTCAAAAATAGTTTATATTTCTTTGAACAGATGGGGCGCTAATACATCATATTAATACAAGTAGAGCACTCCATATGTTCAGGATGGTATTCAACGCCATCTCTTATTATTATTATTTTTTAATATTTGACTAGTTTTAACAATTGGTGAACTGAAGATAGAAAATATTTTGGAAGGCTTGGCTCCTCAGTGGTGATCCTTCGCAGCAATTTCGTCAATTCAATCCAAATCGCTAAATTAAATTACTGAAATCGCTGGAAAGGTTCACCAATGATGAGCCAAGCCTTCCAAAATATTTTTCATCTTCAGTTCCCAGTCGTCGGTCGTCTGTTTTTTTTTTTTTTTTTTTGAAGTAGACAGAGGCAATTTTTGTTCATACTTGGTTATGCCGTGTATCTTCAATAAAGGTCACTGTAATATCTTTCAGCGTTATTCTCTGTATCCCGATATATAAATGCATGATATAAGGTATAGCTTCCTTAAGTTTTAGTCTCTGATCTCTATGGCAATTTTATTTAAAGACTTTGAAGCATTTTGTTTGAAATTTCGGCGAGAGAATAACGACCTCAAAAAAAAAAAAAAAAGAGTAACAAAGTAACTTTTCTTCCGTTAAAAATGAACGAAAAGACCCCACATCTAGCTACCCACCATCTCTGTAAAAATTAGAAGCTATAACTTGACACCGCTTCACACACTATATAAATACTAGAATATATGTAACAATGGTGAAGGATGGTGGCCATATGCAAAAAAGGCAACTCTTCCTTATAAGAAATGGAGGGTTGGATGAAGTGACATAAACCGTCGTTTTTTTCAAAATCCCCGACAGAATTCCGCAACGGGCACTTCATTTCTTAATAAAAAAATACTTCAACGGGCCCCAATTCTTGCAGAAATTCAACATCACCAGTGAGTTCAAGTAACCAAACGAAACTCTGGCTCACTTGTAAGTGCAAAAGTCGAACTGCTTTCTACAGTAAAAGCAGTCGCTGACTTCACACCATGGTTATCGTGGCCTGTATCACGTGTACGTGGGATTGGTAAAAAAAGTGATAAATGCATTAAACCAAAACTATAAATACATTCATAGACAAAACTTAACGAAGTGGAAAGTCTTTGATTTTGCCGGTCGTCTGCATTATTATTATTATTATTATTTTTTTTTTTTTAAGGAGAGACAGAGGCAATTTTATTTACACTTGGCTATCTCTTGTGACTTGAATAAAGGTCACTATGAAAAATCGAAACTATTATAGACGCGTATGATTCTTTTAAAAGTTAAACAGTTTCTACTGTCCTTACTGCAATTTTTAAAAGAATTATACGCGTCTAAAATAGTTTCGATTTTTCATAACAGATGGCGCGCTAATGCATCATAATATAAAGGTTACTATATTTCAAATATCTTTCGGAGTTATTGTCCCGATTTACATGCTAAAAGGTACAACTTCCTTAAGTTTTGTCCTCACTCTTTTGCTCGACTAATTGGTCATTTTAAAATGGTCGTCTAGTCCTGTTAAGTTTTGTCAATGAATGTACTTGCTCTCCTCTACCCAGACCGCACAGATCCAGAACAGGGACTAAGCCACAACACCAGACACACAAAATCCTATGTATCCCATGGTTTCGAGCTATGAGCATCATTAGTACGGGGGCGGCTACCATTTCCTTGACATCCTACGAGAGAAGTGAGTCATAGAAATCGGCCCAATCTGGAAAAACAACAAGTGCTCCAGTAGACGAGGTTGTAAGGCCCATTTATGGCATAAATACGTTAGAATACTGCGGGGCATTGATTTGCATATAGAAATGGTATCTCCCTTTCTTTTATAAAATATGCAATAACATGGCATGCAGGTTGGCGATTTGTTCGAATGTACCAACAATGAAATTGTGGCTATCGATTGTGATCTGGATATTCCACGTAGAGAAAAGCAAATGAATGGATTTTTAAAATGAATTTATTGAAAAAGAGAGTTGTGCCTGTTTTGAAAAAAAAAGAAGAATGTATCAAAATTAATTAAAACAAACGAACGATATTACTCTTTATCATAAAGATAGAGGCTCCCTGGCCGGTGGCATTCATAGTTCTTAAAATTAAAGCTACTTCAGCCAGTAAATCTTTTTTATTGTCTCGACGTTTCGACAAAAATCTTTTATCCTCGTCAGGAGCGAACAAAAATTAAGACATTTGGCAAAGCGTTAAAAATTATTCTCCAGAAGAGAATTCATAGAATAATTTTTAACGCTTTGCCAAATGTTTTAATTTTTGTTCGCTCCTGACGAGGACAAAAGATTTTTGTTGAAACGTCGAGACAATAAAAAAGATTTACTGGCCGAAGTATCTTTAATTTTAAGAACTATTACTCTTTCTCTAACTCGAATAGCATCGCTAGTTAGTTATACTATTTAGGTACCGAACAGTTTCACAAATTTCAACCTAATATTTTACATGTATTTTCAAGACGTCACAGGAGCTATCTGCCGATCCTTTATCCAAAACTCGTGATAGAGTCTCCATGAAATATCTGAGAAAAAAAAAACTTCATTGAATTTACTTTCATATATATTTTTTCGGATATAAAAAACCAAGTGATATAAAATAATTAACCAAATAAAAGAAATAGCAAATACTAAATATTTTGTTTGTATATGGTGTGTGTCTGTTCGTAAAAATCTTGGATATCTTTTAATATAAGTCAATTAAATGTGTGAATTGCTCATACTTTATTTTTGCAATAGTTTAGAGTTTGTGAGCGACGGGATTACAGTAAAAACAATCTGAATAGAAGAAACACAAGTCGGGGAGAGAAGAGCTACTTTCATAAGAAGACGATAAAGCTGAATGTGTAATTATCATTTGTTTGTTATTGTAAGAGAGGACGGTTGTACAAGCTTTTGGGCAGGACCTCTTCTACGGTACAGAATGACACGAGAGGCAATGGTTATATATACACTTTCATGAAATTTTTCATATGTATTTGTAAATATTTATTGTAAGATATAATCGATGTGTTTTTTATTAAGCGAATTGAAGAGCGATTATCGCTTGAAAGCTAGCATTTTTTAAATAAAAAGAAACTCACTGTGAGAAAATATTTGTGTAGTTTTAAACGTTTTTCCCAATTTTATCTTGAATCATAAAGGTATGTTTCTGTAATTAATAAAAGTTTTCTCTTTGTTATATAAATAAAAGAAAACCGCGTTTCCTCGCGGGACACCGCAAACGAAAAAAAAAAAAAAAACAGGAATATTTTCTTCCGCATGAGACTTTCTTTTCTCGTAGATATGGGGAAAACTCTCTTTTTAAAACAAAAAGGTAAAAAAATGAAACGTATATATAAAAAATGCCTCCTTCCACCTAGTAACCTATATAACCGCACCCAGATATAATTGGCGAGTTAATTGGCCATGTTTATATTCCGTTAATTACTTCATTATGACGTCAGATACTTTATAGAGCTGGCGGTATAATTGACTCGATCCAAGGTAGCGGGGATGTGTAGAACATCTCTGGTGTCAACTTCATTGACATTCCCCCTCAACGGATAAAATAGATAATAAACCACCCCTTAGTCTCACTTTGTACTCAACTATGCAACTATATATAAGGGTAACTATGCAAGCATGTAAAAAATAATCAAATTCTTTAAAACGCACAAAAAATCATTCGGAATATTGCGTCAAAATTGGCGTTTTGGGCATTCAGTGAGGTGAAAGTTGTTGCTTTTTAAGGATTTGGTATTTTAGTTTTGTGCGTGCAGCAGTCCAACCTCGTCTTTTAAAATTATCAAACGACTCGATATGCATATATGTAAAACGCGGACGTATGCAAATATACGCTTTTGCAAATATGCAAATAGGAACGTAGGCAAATATGGAGTTATGCAAATATGGTCCTCTATGCAAATGCAGCCCTATGCAAACTGCTGAGAGGGAGGGAGTTCCCGGCCAAGATGCGCCGTGATGTCACGAGGTGTTGGACAAGAGAGTTCGTGGGAGGTTCCCCCGAGACCAGTTTCCGGGAAGCCAGCTGTGCGAGACCCCGGTGGGAAGGTGGACGTGCGAGGTACCGTCGTGACGTTTACGTCACGGCCAGGACGGTGGCGCGGGTTGCGGAGCGCTGCGGGCGACGTGGAGCCCGTGGGACGCGCGGAACGTGGCAGGTGGCGGGCCGACCTGGGCGTGAGGGGGTCACCGGCGGCGGCATTCCTGCTAGAGGTACTCGCTCGGCTCCGTTTCCCTCCAACCTGATTTGGATTTTATTGATTTGTGGGCGCCTAATTTTGTCCCACGCGCTTTGTGGTGCTTACTGGCTTCTGTTGTAGGAGACCACCTGTAGTATGTTCCCAACATGGAATAAGGTCAAGTCACATTTAACTAGAGCTTTACAATTCTGATTGATTTATAGTAGTCTAGTAGTGCCCTTAGTGATCTGTATGATACTGTTGGGACATGTAGGTACGTTAAGTTCTCCCATAGTGTCTTGTAGGATGTTTCGGAGAAGAAATAAGGTCGTCTTGCACCACGTGTACCACCACATGTCCGCTATTTCCTTCCCTCCAATTTAAAACAGCCTGGTTCTCTGACAAACGTATGGTACGTAGGTATAGACCTATGTGCACACATATATGTATATATGGACACGTAGATATGTAGATGAGGGGTCGCGTGAAATGGTAGAGCTAGAAATGAGGTCGAATAATATTGGGGCGTACTCCTCGACGATTTTGTTCTTGCACTCTATAACAACCTGGTGATTTTATTGTTGTTTAATTTATTGTTTAGATCAGGTACTGATCACGTCACCAATATTTCCGCAATAACTTTGAGCATCGGTGTTCGCGCATATACAGGGAGATTTATAATATAAATTATAACTTTCGATGTAATATATATCCCCTCAATATATTATAAAATAGAAGAGGTAACACAATATAGTTTCAACAGTAAATATGTAAATATAATTCTTACAGTTATACATAAGTTACATGCTTGTTTTGTATTTTGTGATAGACCTGTTGAAAAGCCTTATTCTCGAAATCTCGTCCGTGTTACGATTCAATAGAAGATACTTATTTCTAGTTGCTTTAATTTCTTTGAAGTTTTTCTGTGAACTTTATAGAAAATATCTAACACTTGAAGAGAGTAAGTAAACAGGTTTACAATGTAAAGTTTAAAGTTTGGATGCGTGTAGGTACTGTGGTCGAATCACCAAATTCATTCATCATAACTTAGGATAGTAGCTAGATATTCGGATTTATAAGGTAAGGTATCATGTATAGGTGTGTGTAGGTACTGTGGGGTGAAATGTTTTAAACAACAACGAATGTGGTCGAATCACCAAATTCATTCATCATAACTTAGGATAGTAGCTAGGTATTCGGATTTATAAGGTAGGTATCATGTATAGGTGTGTGTAGGTACTGTGGGGTGAAATGTTTTAAACACAACGAATGTGGTCGAATCACCAAATTCATTCATCATAACTTAGGATAGTAGCTAGGTATTCGGATTTATAAGGTAAGGTATCATGTATAGGTGTGTGTAGGTACTGTGGGGTGAAATGTTTTAAACACAACGAATGAGGTCGAATCACCAAATTCTTTCATCGTAACTTAGGATAGTAGCTAGGTATTCGGCTTTATAAGGTAAGGTATCATGTATAGGTGTGTGTAGGTACTGTGGGGTGAAATGTTTTAAACACAACGAATGAGGTCGAATCACCAAATTCATTCATCATAACTTAGGATAGTAGCTAGATATTCGGATTTATAAGGTAAGGTATCATGTATAGGTGTGTGTAGGTACTGTGGGGTGAAATGTTTTAAACACAACGAATGAGGTCGAATCACCAAATTCTTTCATCGTAACTTAGGATAGTAGCTAGGTATTCGGCTTTATAAGGTAAGGTATCATGTATAGGTGTGTGTAGGTACTGTGGGGTGAAATGTTTTAAACACAACGAATGAGGTCGAATCACCAAATTCTTTCATCGTAACTTAGGATAATAGCTAGGTATTCGGATTTATAAGGTAAGGTTTCATGTATAGGTGTGTGTAGGTACTGTACGAATAAAGAATGGCCATTTGTTTAGCAGCTTAACTGACGTTTACTAGTGTACATTATTTAGAATTCAGACTCAATTTAAATTCTAATAAACACTATTTTCGATTAGTAATTCATGTGTGTGTGTGCTTACAAAAATAAAATCCACACAATAGCTCATCCTTCTTATTCTTTTCTACTACAACACACGGTCTATTTTCTTATGTGAGGCATAGCTTCATACACACATGTCATATGGAAGGTTTTAAAACAAAAGGTAACATTGAAGTTTTTGAACATTCCACAACCTCACTTTCTTTTATCGTCTTGCATAACTTTGATATCAATCTGTGTCCAGAGAGAATCATCATCGTCAATTTGTCATTCCAGAGCGAAAGTAAGCTTGGAATCATTCCATTGGAGCTCAAACAGCCTTGTTTTGTTTCCTATTTGCATAATTCGGTCGAGTATTTAGACGACATGTTTATGTAATTTGCTCATCCCTGGGACATATACGTTCAATCTCTTTTCATCTCTTCATGCACATATGTCATATGGAAATTTTTAAAACAAAATGCAACATTGAATTTTTTGAACATTAATTTCCACACTCCCCGATTTTTTTATTGTCTTACATAACGTTGATATCAAATTGTGTCCAGAGAAAAGATTCTAAGCATCATCGTCATTCCTTAGCGAAAGTAAACGTGGCATCATCCCATTGAAGTTTTAAACAGCCTCGTTTTGTTTCCTATTTGCATAATTCGGTCGTATATATGTAACTCATGTTGTGCTTATGTAACTTGCTCATCCTGGAATATATACAATCTCTTTCCATCTCGAAATTTTATGGACTTTCAATAAATAAATGGAAAAACGAAACGTCTAATGCTTGATTTATATTCACACACACAGAAGTCTTTTTTAAAACATATTGTCCAATACATGGATTTAGTACGGAGTCTATAAATGGAAAGAATAAAAAAGTAAAATCTAATCACATTTAATGGTAATATTGAAATTTATAAACAGACAAACTTAATTAAGACAATCATGCTCATAAATAGAATGGTCTATGTAAATCCGAAGAAAATAAATTTCTTATTTTGATTTATATTCAATTTCGAACACAGAAAATTCATTTTATCGTATATATATATTATATAATCTAAAATGCAAATAGTTTATTTTTTTTAAAAAACATATATTTCATTCTCATTCATTGACTGTTCTATATTTTTTTTACCATAGATTTAGAATATACCACTTTAATTATTGCTGTAAATATGTATAGTTAACCCTACCTATTTTTTAAAATCACGATTATAGAATTCATTCTATAAATTCTATATTGTTGATAAATAATTTTTATGTGTAAATTTACTTCAAGTAATTCAAAATAAAAACTACTTGAAAGGTAACTAACAATCATTCCTTTTTTCACGACTGCACCTCCAATTCCCTACCTTTTTCAACAACAAACACAAAAATAATCATAACATATATACTACAAGAAATATGTAATATTTTCTTAAATTATATGTATATATTAATTACATATTAATTCGCACTAAACAGTGCCTATGAAATAAAACCAATCCATACACCTCTAGAATTCCCCTTTACAGATTAAAGAGAGATCAACGATCATATCCATATGGATATATGCAAATATAAATTCTATATTTTCCATTTTATAAGATTCACATATTTCTGACTAAGACAACAGCAGAGTGTGTGGATCTTATAAAATAACGGGAATAAAGTTTATATAGTTATGAAAACATTTTTTTCTGAGAATAAAAATGTATCTTTTAGAGCAAAAAAAAAAAAAAAACCTCACCTTCTAAAAAAAAAAACACTCCGTATCTATTTAAAAAAAATAAGCAAGACTACTTAATCAAACGGTTCCCCCCCCACTTTATTTCAGATTCCACAGCTGGTGGCATTTATGTAATCTTCTCCATAATTAGATAGAATGGTCAAATTCTTCTTTTTTCTCTCTCTCTCTCCTCTTTAAATCCATACAGGAACACATCATACTCCCTTCACCTACCTTCTTAAGTAGAGATAACTGTGGAGTGCGCAGATAGAATTTTGATTATTCTCTGATATTGATTTAAAATGTTTTGACCATTAACTCGCTCGTTAATTCCCTTTCCAACGAGTCGTAACTTATCTCTAGCTTCTTCTTCCTTTTTTTTTTAAATTTATTTCCTTTACGTTGACTTCCAACTAGAGAGGTGTGCGTGTTAAAATGTTTTATTTAATTGATAGATAATTGGCTAACACGTTCGTGATGGAATGAATACAAAACACATACAACTTTTCGATATAAGTAAGTACCTTTAAATGTTAAGGAATTTAACGCCATAAATTTCTTTATTTAACTTAATAGAGAGGCTTCTAATTATCATTACTATTGGATTGAAATTAATGAAGCACTAGTGAGCCAAGTCTTCTATCTTTTTATTTTATTTTTTATTTCAGTAAAATAATGGAGTTGACGTTATTTCTCTACAATCATCCATCTTGTATGTTTTCGATTCCGATTGCCTCCCCTTCTAACGATTCTTCAAGTTTCCCAATTCAACACAGTTGGAGTTTTTATAAGGATTTAGGAGAGGAAAGAGTGTCATGTGGAAATATGTAAATATGGTATAGAAAAGAAGGCTGCTGGGTATTAAGGCGGCCAAGTATAGCGTTAGTCTTCTTCTTTCTTATCTCCAATCAATCATATCAGGGTATCAAGCTTGTAGAGCTTGACAACCGTCATGATTGGGTGAAGTAGAATGCGTCTGCCTTTGTCATTAAGACTGGGAGCACTACTCAGTATCAAGCCTACTTAGCTCCAAAAGAAATGGCCGCCTCTGACATGAGGAACAGACGCCATGTGCAGCCTATCCTAACATGGAGTACAAACGCTGCTTATTCTGTATACCTGGATTAGGAGCCCTTACAGGGTACTATCCGTCGGGCCAGCTGAGCCCAGGTTTTTGAACGAGCTTATTACTGATCCCCCTCCTCCGTTAGTGGTACGGTAGAGTCTCTAATGTAAGATCATAGCTTAAAAACACAGGCTCTACTGAATGTGGTCTCTAATAAAGACTCTGTTTCGATTGAAAGACTTCTCAAGACTTTACCTGACTTGACAGTCTGCTTAGAGACCACTTACAGGAGAGACTGATGTTAGCCATATCTTCAGCTTATGGTCATTCATGGAAAACTCTATTTTGTATTCAACATTGCGTGAACTATATAAAACACGGGATATTTCAATTATAAATATAGGATAAATAATCCCAGTACAATGTCACATTTGTTCTCTTTTTTTCACAGGCTATTTTATTTAGAAATATCTGTCGCTAGGTATGGTAGACAAGGCTGTTTCGAGAAATTTGATAAGATGTAACCATGATTGATTATATCATTCTTCCAGGTAAAAATCAAGTAAAAAAGTTGATAGAGAAAAAAAAGCAGCTATGAGGAGGAAGAATCAATAAGTGGGGGGAGATAACGGAGATTATATGCAAATATGTGGAGCAGACGATGTGTGAGGTCCTGCGACAGATGGCTGTGACAGGAGGATAAGACATTGTCAAGCCGACCTCCGGCATCTCACATTTCTCTACGTGCTGGACTCACATGGGAGGAACTCTACCCCCCTCATCGCGCCCGCAAATTCAACCCCCAAAACTACTCAGTCATATTCACAAGAACACATGCCTCAAAATCGATGAAAGGGCATGAATAACCTATGAGAAATATACTTCAAAAAGACCAAATTCTAAGGAATGTAGGACTATGTTAGCTTAGAGAAATGCGAATCTGGTATACCATGGCTTCTTGCTAAGGCTTCTATCAATACAAGAGTGATTCTTTAAACTACCTAATTAAACTAACCCATATGTGTGATGCACAAATATTTAGTGTTAAGAGAATACATCGTCTCATTTTTTATCACGAACACATATCTTTTCGAACGGAAAAATATGTCCAGGGTAGACTAGTGGACATGGCATCTGCCCTGTAAGCGGAACACTGTGGGTTCGATTCCCATCCCTGGACACTTTATTTTTCCGTTTATCATTACTTTTCACAATTCATCCTATCATACTTCATCCCTAAGGTTAGAAATAGTCGTTATTTCTCCTTAAAATAAATTTCGATTTTTTGTTCAAAAGAAACATTTGCGGTATAATTGTCAAACGTCGTTCTACAATCATAAGCCGCATTATATTGTATTATATATATTTTTCTATAGATCCCCAAAAACTCTTTGTACAAGGCTTTAGTGCGATGATACAAATATATTTACATATATTCGTTGTATAGCTTGTAATTTTCATAATATAGCTATTAGCTCGTTGAAAATATAAAGCGCTAGCCGTTCAAACTAAAGAAACGCCTGGAGTCGATCGATATCTTTTGATTCCCATTTCTACTTACAGTAAGGAATTAGTTATAGAGGGCTAGGGCTGCAAGTTTTTCTAATTGATGACTCATTTACATATATGATTATGAGAAAGGAAATTCTTTTTAAGAATACTTTTATGTAATTTATGTGATGAATCTACTGTCAAAATTAGAGCCTTTGAGTTATCTGTAAAAACTGTTTTGTGTATTTAATTAGCTAACTGATCTTCCAAGCCTTTTAATTGGATGAATGCAGTCATGTTTGTATATAAAAGGTGCTCAAATTTGATACGAAGGCTCTTCCTGGAGAGTTGTGTGGAGACGTTTTAAAAGCGAGCTCTGTGCTTGGTTCGTGTCTGGTGATTTCTTCGCATACCTGGATAGCCACGGTCCGATCACCTCAACGCTGGATTGAAAGATAGGTACTGGTGTAACTTATCGTTCTTTTTTTATTTACGTCTTTTTTTATTATTATGAAAAAAGGCATCTCCTTATCGTGCAACTTTCATAATTTATGCACCTTATCCTAGTACAATATCACATTTGTACTATTTTGTTCACGTCTTTTTTATTGTTGTGGTGTATGTACTCGTATTGGTATGTTAAGCTAGTTTTTACTTTTGGCTTTTTTTTTTGTGTATGTGTATGAACCCTCAAAAGGTAACTTGTGTCACTTACAATGATCTAGAAATCATATACAAATTATTGAAAGAGAGCCTATTGATCATACGATTTAATATAGCGCGCACACTGCCATCTATCGGTAATAATACCAACTGAACGCTTTGAATTTTTTTATATTATTATTTACGAATTTATTATAATACCTTTTATTTAATTAGCAAGAAAAACCAAAACTACTAGAGAACCAGTAGTGTACTAGAAGCCAGCAGACTCTCAAGTTACTCGAGGAAGTATATATATATATAAGTAGTACATACCCCAAAAGAGGAAGCAATAGCAACAAATACGGGAAATCTTGGGAAAGTACTTCTACAAGATTGATGGCTACGGTGGGAAATTTGTAAAAACACATGTCAAGAGAAATGGCTCCTGAATTAATAGTAAAAAAAAAAAGAAGAAAAAGACTGAAGGTCATCTGGACCATTATTTTGTATCTTCTCCAAGTTCAATATTTGGCCAATAAATCTTGATGGCTTATATGGTATCTTTTTTTATTATTTTTATATAATCATTGATTGAAATAACCTAATGCACGTATTTGGCAATAATGGAAACATCTGGTAACACTGATATCTATATGCAAGACAGAACATATGCAAATTTGTTTCTAAAAAATTGTAGCTTTATTTCTCTGGTGCATATTTGCATGTATGTATGTATGAATATTCGACAATTTGTAATCAAGTTTATTTTCTAGAAATATTAAATTTCCATATATCTCTCAATTTTTTATAAGGTTAATGTTTCTGCGTTTCATGCAAATATATATAGAGTATGCAAATTTACTTCACGTATATATAAACAATATCTGGATATTTTCCATGGTAACTATATTATTTTGATTATATATTTTAATTCATTCAATTATTTTTCATTGCCTTAACCATGTTTGAAATGTATTTTTTTCAAACAAGCATGCAGAAAAAAAAATAACACTTCGACCAGAAAAAAAAAATGCATCAAAGTACAAAAACATGTTTTTTCCTCCTTAGGATCAAATGTAAGACAAATACTTTATCCTGACAAGGATGAAAGATTTTTACCGATGTCGATGTAATAACAAAACTTCTGCACTTTCTAGAAAAGAAAAAAAAAATTTTTTTTTAAATAAGAACATGTAAGGACAACTATGGATCATCTCCATTTAAAATTTTCTTTTATTGATAACACATATTCGTATTGTAATTGTTACCAAATTCAATAAAACATAATGTTCAATCGTAGATAGTATTAATTTAAAATTACACGGAATATATTAGCATAACTCGAAATATAAACGATTACAATATAGAAAGTATTTATAAATAATAGATACATATATATATATATATAGAATGTACTAAATTCCTAAGGAGAAAGGGTGAAAAAGTTGAGATAGATCACAGAATATGAAAATAGCTCAATAAAAATCATTATATGTAATCAATAAAGCTGCTAATAAATTGATAGATAAAAATCCATAAAATAATTTAAAGGTTGTCAGAGATTATATAATAGAATGGAAGAGGTGAGGTTGGTAACACAGTTTTTATACACCCCTGTGTGTTCACTGATAAAAAGATGATGATAAGCCGATGGTTAGCCTCTCCATCATTGCTAACAATCCCTTCGACAACTCATTTTGGCGCCAATTATCCGACACCGCAGCCGAAGGCGCGAAAAATCTTGCGGCAATCGTTTGGTATAAATTTCCAGTTTTTTTTTTTTTTACGAAAGGAAAAATAAACAATGATGTGAATATGAAATATTTTAATCATAATTCTTTATAATTCCTAATATTCTACATATAATTTATATTCTATGGAAATTTGGTATAATTAGATAGAGTGAGAGTGAATTTAAATTCCGAAAATAAGAGTGTTGCGCCAATTTTATTCTCAACTTTCAACGTGAAAATTATTTTTAAATTTTTAATTCTATACTGATTTTTTGCTCAAATAAAGACAGCAACTGTAGAAACAATGTATATAACTTTATTTATATATATAATATGAATAAAATATCCAATATATATAAGGCCATATATATATTCAAAACATATATTAAAATCTTAAATCAACGTTTAATTTATTTCTGTTCCACTAGATGACGTTCTGCCATCTAAAATACTCATTTCAGCGGTTAGGATATGTCTTTCTTTTTTTTTTTTTTTTTCAATTTGTAATATCAACATATTACCTTTTTGCTATTTTTTCTTTATTTGATATACATAGATGGAGATTTTGCCGGTAGGATAATGATCTATAAAAATAAAGGTCGCATCTCCTATCAAAATAGAAGCCAAAACTTATAATAAAAATCTATTTTTTAAAAAACCATTAAAAAATAACTCGTACAAACAAATTGACTAAACCTATATGAAAATAAAAACGGCCATTAATAGACTATTAATTCTCTAATTTGTTTAGCTTACCAATAGAAAACAAATTAAAATTATCCAAATGTAATTAAAGTTAATTTAAAAGTTGATAAATGAGTTTCAATTTAGCAACAATGTAATTGGAAGGAAGACGCCTAAAGCGGTCAAATACAACCATTTGTAATAACAGAATGTCTTTTCAAACCCTCTTCATCAAACTTTTGACAGCGGAGTTTTTTTTTTAACTCTTTAGGAACTGTTTTTTAAATGTCCTCTTAACCATCCTTTTTTATACATAGAGTTGAAGTAATATAAAAAATAATAAAGTGTCGTAATTGTAATTCTTTCCATTTGATTTTCGGATTCTTTATGACGGCAGACGGTCTTTTAGAAGTAGAATTCGAACAATTTCACGAAAATATCTCAAATCAAAGAGAGAATACCCTTTTAATGATAAAAAATGATGTTATAGTTTTTGTTCTTAAGTATTTAATTTATAAAATTGTTTGTAACAGAATTTATGGCTAGACTGTGTATATCGCGCTTTGCTTTTTAGCTCATGTGAGCGTGGTCATACAAGTTATGTTTTAAACATATATAGTAGAAACAAAAAAGGTATATATATCCTGACCGTTTACATGAGCATTTTAAATTGCATAGCGCTATTTAGTGCTAAACGTTCAGGATATGTCTTTATATATATTAAGGAGAGATTGATTTCTAAAAAGAGTATCTCTCCAGTTAAAAAAATGCATAAAAAAACATTTTATTGATTCTCTATGCGCAGAACGTACAGAATCTAATAAAGGCATGATCAACAACACTAGTAATGGAAAATTCAGACAAAAGCCAACAATCTGTGTACCATGGTTTTTAGGTTATGGCTTTCATTAGTAGAGAGAAGCATAACTATATCTTCATATTATTATACTCAACTAAAATTTACATATCAAACTATAAGGAGACACTTTTGACTGAGAGGCATGCTCGAAAGATCATTTTGAGTTTTTCCATAATTTTTTTTTTTTTTTTTAATATTCAATTCAATATTGACAATTTGTAAAAAAGCACGAACAAATAAACCAATACGAAAAAGGATGTTCGTTACCTTATTTAATTTCTAAGCCATTCTTGAATTGTTGAAATAAAAAACAAACTTGGCGATTAAACTTCTCCACAAAAGGATGTTCAGCGACAATATTTCTGAGAGACATTTAAAATAAGGGTTTTTATATATAAATAATATCCCCTCGGTCTAAAAGCGCCATAAAACAACATTTATCTATCTCAAAAGAACCGCTTTATAATACGAATTATAAAAAAGGGACCTCCTAAACACGAAGATTTATGTTAGATTAGTTTATCAGCGGTGGTCATCTTGATTTACAAATATTTACCAAAAGTCTCACAACGTGACGTGGCGCAATAAATAGTAATGGGAAATAGGCAAATAAGGGAACCAAGGCTTCCATACCAAATCTCTTTCCAACATTCATAAATCCAAACGATAAAAATCAAAGCAGAGGATTATAAAGAGTTTTAAGATCGCCATCTTTGTCACGATGTCCCCGCTATTTTAAAAAATGTCCTCTTCGTCCAAAAAAAAAAAAAAAAAAAGAGGGCGAGGTGTTTAATATTTTGAATGGCAGACGAACATTGAGGGTTTATCGTCTGCGTCAAAATTGACGATAGGTTTATAACCGTATTTATGAAGTTTTAATGAATTGATGAATGATGGAGATAAAATTTGATTGGGATGTTAGTATATATTGTAACTTTTGTTGTTGTATCGTAAATACTATCTCAAGAGAAATGGAAGGTGCCACTATCTTCGTTTATATAATTTTATATAAGATGCAAACACACACACACGTGAATTTTCTTATCATTATTCGATTTTATTACGAATAACTTTTTATTTGAGACTTTTTATGTAGGAATTTTATAAATTCGAGAAGTACACCTATCCCCCGATTTACACGGTACTTGTTTTACACGTTTTCGCTTTTACACGGTTTTCCAAATAAGTTTTTTGTTTTTTGTTTTTATCGCACTATACTAAAATGCGATATTCTACTCTATACTACCTATGTTGAAAAGAATATTGGGAGGCTCTGATTCATGAGGGGGCGAACAACTATTCAGATTTGACAGTTTAATATACACCTATCCCTCGATTTACACGTTTTTCTCAGGAACGTATCTACCGTGTAAATCGGGGGATAGGTGTATTATTTTTGTATAAATATTGATATGCACTTTTTTTCCAGTTTTTTTAAACATTTTAAATCTAGCTCGTGTATGGGGGCCGCAAAAAAAAAAAGGGGGGGGGGGGTCGTTTTGTCAAGTTTTAAAAAAATGTCTTACACAGGACACATATGTTATAATCTATTATTAAAAAAATAATAATAATAAAACTTGAGTAGTTTATATGCTAGCATCATCAGCATCGTAATTAATTTACAAATTTGTAATGAAAAGAAACTCCAGAAAGCTGTTTCATTATTTTAATCAAATTCAAACACTTAAACCTTGCTACTCTTCAATTCTCCTTTAACTAAGAGAACCGCAATTCTGTGCTACTGCTCAAAAACAGAACTTGTATACAAGACGTATATGTTATAATTTATATGGGTTTATACGAATTTAACTATGGCCTATCCTCCCTATGGTACACAGATAATAAAGATTTGAGTTATATTAACGTTATAAGTAATTACAGGAAAGTAGATTATGGGGGGAGAGCAGACAGGGATGATAATTAATATGGTACAAGTTTAAATGAGGGTTATTAACTTGACTATGTTCAAATATCACGATATGTATAGTTGTGATACACATTAGTAATAAATTTCAACTCATTTCTACCCTGTTCTTTAGTTGAAGAATCGTGTATTCTTTATTAAGATTTTTCGCCTCTTATGTATGTACATGTATGATAATGGAAAAAATGATAGGTATATAAAGTGAAAATAAAACAACTTGCATAAAGATGGAAATTGGTGTCTATTTCAAACAAATTCTAATTGGATTATGATTAGATGTTAACAAAGTTGATGTCAAAATGTCAAACAGAGGTCTTATTATACGAAATCTAAACTAGTTTTGACGTGTATGCTTCTTTTTATAGTTTTTTTTTTTGCGTGTGTTTGTGTGATATACAAAATCACGTTTCATTTTCATGTATTAATGAAATGTTTTATGACATTTCAGCATAAAAAGTAAATAACAATTATATATTTACTTTATATATATGTATATACTAATTCAAATTCTAAAGTTTTCAATAATTTAACGACCTATTATGGAAGATAAGCTAATATGCAAATATGTAAACATTAACGATATAGCAAAAGAACATTTATATAAAGTATTACAGAAAATACCCACTAGATGTAGTAGGTCAGTCATTTAACTTGGCAATTAATAATAAATGTGCTTAAAACACGTCGAGATATTATAATTGCCTATTTGTATTTTATTTCCAATGTTTTCATTTTTTAAAATCTTTTTACGTTTTCCTACCTTTCATATCTAAATGATATTAAGATCTCCGATTATGCAACTCAAACTATCTATCGGAATTAATAGCAACTGAACGTTGATTTTTTTTTTAATTCCGAAATTTGGTTAATACCTTCTTTATTTTTTTGTATTAACAAGAAAAATCAAACACGTACGGGCTTCGGGCTATTGGCCTTCGCAATGTGGTGCAGGCTGTACCTAAACGACTATTAAAAAGAGAATCTTTGAGCTTCTTTATAAAATGTGGAAATACATCCAAGGCTAAATGTGCGTAAATACTCTAAATCACGCTTAAAAAAACATTATTAATTTTTTTTTTAAATCCTTTTTTTTTTTCATCCACAATTTCTATTGCCCATTTATTCGTTAAAAATCCGGGATATAAAGATAAGAAAAAAATATATAAAAAGACGTAAAAACCATATAACGAAAAGGAAAATTTAACAAAAGTACTCTTAAGAAAAAAGTTCTATTTTATATATAAAAATAATAATAATAAAAAAAAACGTAAACTATCACCAAAAGGAAAAAAAACGATTTAAAAAAAAAAAAGTTCCTTAGCACACACACAAAAAAAGTCTATTATATACCAAAAAGGAAGCTAAAATAACAAATAATAAAAAAGATAGAAAGAGTGATATATACCTTAGAGATAGAGAAGCAGCAGAAGAATAAGCAGCCGATCATCTATTGCGCATGTCAATATAGGTTTAGAGCAGACGATATTTCAAACATCGCCGCCATCTTGGTCCCCTATAAAACTTTGGAATTTTGGCGCGAAGTGAGTTAGGGTTAGCTCCGGATGGGGGAGATTATCGGCTGGACATTTATTGGATGGCGGCAGGTTCCAGAATCGATAGAGACAGGGGGAGATAATAAAAAATTAAATAAAAAAAAACATAAGGGGGGTCGTACTTGAACCCTCCCCCAACACTTAAGGCCACAATTTACGAGGGAATACCACCTCTGATAAGTGTTTGCGGCTCACAAAGCTCATCCTTATATTTGGCAAACTTTTTGTCATCCCGTTTTGTGCTAAAAAAGCACTTCTTTGTGAATAACAGATTTATTGATAGAGGGAGAAAAACTCTATAATAGGTTAAGTGTGGTCATTCTGTGTTTCATCTTTTTATATCGCGTTACTCTGTGTTCTCAATATTCACATCGTCCATAGTTGCATATAAGATGACTTCTTACAAATTTTATACAAATCTTAGGCTTAAGATAATTTTTAAGTTAAACAATTCAAATAGGTAATTATATTTCAAACCTATTCCAGCAACTCTCTATCACACATAGATCTTTTTTTTTTCAAAACCATTCATGAACATATCTTTTAAAATGTTGATCAAATGAATTCCGTATTTTCTCATTTATTTCTTCCAGTAAAAAAGCCTTATATTAAAAACAAATATTCATCATCGTTTATTTTACAGTCTGTGCTTAATACGAATGGTTTCGGAACACTAACCAAAAATTCTGTATTAGTGAATATCTAAATTAAGAAAGAAAAAAGCTAAAAAAATTATATTAACAATTTAAAAAATACAGTATTTTATATATAGTTAAATAATAAAAACTACACTTTTATTTATATTAAGAATTAACCAATGATAATATAAAAACTTTGTCGATTTTGGATATAAAATGTGTACCTCTTTTTTTATGATACTATTTATTTTTGGATCAAATTCAGATACTTTGGCAGGGTCACAGAAAAAAAAATTCTAATTAGTGAAAAGAAACAACGTGAATGGTAGATGAGTACGGATTATAAGAGTTATTTCTGTGTGGATGAAGGATTGAGAAAGGAGTTACATCAGTCAATGGCTAAAGGAATAAAGAAACAAAGGTAGATATCAGCCTAGGAGACTCATCCACCGACAAAGAGTTCTCTTCCAAGCAGTGAGTCCTGGACTCCTTTCACCTCTAGATGAACCTTAGCTGAGGGCGTCATCACCTCGCCCAAAGACCTCCAGGTCATGGGGCCGCAGGATAATGATGGTAAAGACCCTGGATGAGAGGCCTGACTCAACGGGAGAACCCGTACCTATGGGCCAATACAGAAAAAAAACAAGCAAAACAGAAAATTTTTTCCCACCCAGCTTCGAACTCTAGACTGTGCGAAAGCTAATGTGTGGCTCTCTCTAGATTAGGAACTATTGATAAAATACATTTTTTAGAGTCCCCACACAAACACAATATTGTGACCATTGTTCAGAAAGAATATTGCCGCAAAGTATGTATTATTTTATTAACAGAGTATCATTTTTGATGTTTATACACTGCGTGACATTGAAAATGGAACACCAAGAAATAGTGGCCAGAAAATTATGCAAATTTCAGGGTAGACGCGCCTAACCGAGTTATGCAAATGATGTAAAATGCGCAGCCCTCGTGCGCACATGGAGTAAGATATAAGGGAAGGAACTTGCAGAAAGGACAGTATTCGTGTCGTTATTTCTTCAAGGAAATTCATTGTAGAAATTTTGTTCTTGTGTCAAAAGACACGTGTAATAACAGAGAATGCCAGGTCATCGTAAACGGAGGCAGTTCAAGCAGACAGACGCTTTTACGAGGGGCATGGTGATCGGACTGAAAAGGGCAGGTTGGTCCATACGTCAAATCGCAGCTGATACACACCTTGGTGCGTCCACGGTGCACCGACTGTGGAGAAGATGGTTGGAACAAGGAAATATGGCAATTTATAGGAATGTCGGTGCAACCAGAGTGACGTCAGCACGTGTGGATCGGCGTATCCTTCGACAAGCAGTGGCGGCCCCACAAGCCACTTGTACCGCCATCCTGAAACATGTGCAAGACACCCTAGATCATTCCATCTCGACCAGAACCATTTCCCGTCGATTGGTTGCTAATGGCTTGCACTCATGCCGTCCGCTAAGAAGACTGCCATTGACCCCACCGAATAGGCGCCAACGTTTGGAATGGTGCCGGGCTAGATCGACGTGGATGACGGAATGGCACAGGGTCGTGTTCTCAGATGAGTCGCGTTTCTGCTTGTCCAGTGATAGTCGCCGTGTACGCGTGTGGCGTCGACGTGGAGAAAGGTCCAATCCGGCAGCAATTGTGGAACGCCCCACCGTGCGACAACGTGGAATCATGGTTTGGGGCGCAATCGCGTATGATTCCAGGTCACCTTTACTTCGTATTCAGGGCACTATGACGGCCCAACGATACGTTGATGATGTGCTGCGACCGGTGACACTCCCCAACCTTCAGGGGGTACCCAATGCCCTTTATCAGCAGGATAACGCCCGACCGCACACTGCTCGCATTAGCCAACAAGCTCTGCAAGATGTACAGATGCTTCCCTGGCCACCGTACTCTCCTGATCTCTCACCAATCGAGCACGTCTGGGACATCATTGGACGCCGTTTGCATGCCTTGCCACAGCCGCGTTCAGAAGACGAACTGTGGCAAATGGTTGAGAGGGGATGGAGAGCCATCCCTCAGGACGCCATCCGTACTCTGATTGACTCTCTACCTAGACGTGTTGCTGCGTGCATCGTCGTCCGCGGTGGTCCTACTTGCTACTAAGCCGACGCCGTTCTCGCTCTGTATTATGACTATCATTTTGAAATAAAGATCACTTATTGTTCGTCCCTGTCTCTCTCTGTCTGCCGAGTTTCATCACTTTCTGGCCACTATTTCTTGGTGTTCCATTTTCAATGTCACGCAGTGTACTTTGCTACTCAGTAAACTTCCCTCTTTGCTTATCTTTTGTTTTATCATTCTTAGCTTGTCCTTGTCTTAAATAAATTACTGTCTCATCCCGAAGGTAGTCTTCCCTTATTTTCCACGTGGCAATATTTTAAAGGAAAAAAAAATGTTTTAAAACAGAAATTAACCTGTTATGGTCGTATAGAAGTAAAAAGAGGAATGGTTCTTTGAAAAGTGATTTTTATATTTATTAAATGTATATATTTCAATTCAATATATGTATAGGTGTGCTATGTCGGAAAATTATTTTGAAAAATCGCTATGCAATTCACAGATATATGTAAATACGTTAAAATAATACAACGGGTTTCTGCAGAAATGAGTTTCTTTTTATTAATGTTATCTTAAGCTTTCGGGCATCTCTGCCCTTCTTCTACAGGAGTATATAAAACCATAATAATAAACGTCCTTCCGTATATATAAATACGTACTAAGTGAGCGTTAGTAATTTAAATATATATCAGGAGAAAGTGTGAGCGTAAAATGGCAACCTAACAATACACACAACAGTAGCTGCAGGAGAATAGAGAAAGTCAAATCCTGAAAATAACATGTGAACAACAATGGAAATAAACTTGGCCGTTAAATCTCACAATAACAATGTAAACCGGCAACAGTAGCTTTAAGGAAGGGAGAAAGTGAATGTAAACAATAATAGAAAGAAGGAGCCCGACGTTTAACAATGAAGAGAGAGAGAGAAGCAACAATGGAACCTCATTGTTGAAGAAACCACCGCCCCTGAAGTGAAGAAGAAGAAAAAATTCAACTCCACTTATCCCTCCCTCCCCAGTAAACAAATATTTGTACGGACCCTAGGTTCGCTCCCACGTTAAGCTTTTTTTTTTCCGCTTACGTACGTTTGTACCGACAGTGGATTAGCCATTGTCTCATGGGATCCTTGGAAACTGCCGTAAATGGCATCACACGGCTGTCATTTGTCACCCTACGTCATTTAGTGACAAATACCTCCTGAGCTCATTCTTTTGTCCTTCGCTCAGTGAGAACAAATATTCAGGTCAAAGCTCAATCTTTTTTTTTCTTCTTTGATATTTTTTTTCTGTGAAGGAAACAATAAATTAACGCACAAACACATTTGCTACTTTATTCACTCTCTCTGTTTTTATCATTAATAAAAATAAATTATCGGTAAAAAATTAATACGATAAAAAAAACACAACAATGAAAACCTATATTGTGAGTAAAAAAAAAACTCTTTTCATTTCTTTATATATGACTATGATATTGTATCTCCCTCTGAAAAAGTTCACAAACATTCCTATGCAAAATGGAAAAAAAAAAAAAAAAAAAAAAAAAACATTTAAAAATCAATTACGCTCAAAAAAGATGGTTCTTTATATATATATATATAAAGATAGCGCGCGCCCTATATATTTTTTTTATATGTAAAAACTTTGAAAAAAAGAAAACTCCGCGAGCTAGGTAAATCCACGCGCAGTCCTATCTAGCGACAAATTTACATAATTCGGAATAATTTCCCTCCACCCAACATTTCATCTCCCGCTCGTAACTTGTGATTTACAGCTTGGAAAGGGAGTGCTGTTTTTTAAGTAAGAAATTTGTATTTTTCCTTGAATCCCTTCACCATGTCATTCGGCCGTAGCTTCCTCTTGCGCCTCCATAATTTATAGTTTCTGATTGTAGGTAGGTGGGACAGTTAGAGGTACGATTTAGCGACATTTTGTGCGTGTGTGTTCATACTATTTATCTCGCTCTAGTTTTTATATAAAAAGACACATGGTAAAGTTGGAATAATAGATTATTGTGTAAGTGTTTTGTATGCTTTTGATTTTTATTCTATGCAGGCTGTATTATGAGAAGTTGATAACATTCATTGCAATGGGCGTATTATAATTGATGAGTATAATAAAGAATGACAATATAAGAAGAAATAAGGGACTCCAGCCCATTATAAGGAATGGATTCTCCCCCGACTTTACCTATTACGTTCTCGGCCTTTTGGCTAAGATCAAAGTGTGTATTACGTTTATGGTACGTATGTATTACGAACATGGTACATGTTCTGTGTTCACATTTCTTGCCTATTTATTGTCTTGTCATATATTATCTTTTATGCTTCTTTGTTTACTTCATATATATATATTTTTTGGTTATTTTTTTCTTCACTCAGTGAATAATTTTCCATTTAATAGATAGATATTAAATTTATCACTTTGCATAGTGTTTGTGGCGTAACTCCTAACGCGTCTGATTATGGATCAGACGATTATAGGTTCGTATATTGGCTGGTTCGTTTTATATGCATTTTATTTTATAGTTTTAGGGCAATCTCTCCCCTTAACGCATTTTACCTTAATTTGGGTGACCTAATCTCGTGTGAAACCCGAACCTAATTTCGATGTTGGCATTTTTTACCGGTTAAGTCACCTACAAGAGCATGTACTATGCGCTAAAACACCGAAAGCCATCAGATAAACAATAATTTAAGTGATGTGTAATTGCATAGTTCGAATTGGTATGAGAATGCCTATGCAATTATATGCAGTATGGATACTCTCCTGGAGGTAGTCTTTCATTGAAGGTTGGATTGGATTAGTTCAAATCATTTTTTACTTTACAAAAGTGATCGCTTAGGGAGACTGTAGCTCATTGAACAATTTAAAAACATTTTTTTCCAATCAGCCAACGGTTAATGACAATATTTACAAAATGGTGATGGATACATATTTACATATTTTACAGCCAGGGAGGCCCACCTACCTTGAGAGAGTTCTTCTCTTTTCAGGGAGGGGGACCTTCTTATCTGAAGTGTAAGTCTATCACGGGAGTTCTGGCTGTAATTTGTAATATATGCATATATAGCTTTGTGGCAGTCCCTTTCTATTAATCTTTTGGAAGTAGGTATATGCAAATTTAAATATTGCTTGGAAGCCTTTTTTTTAATTAGGAGAAACACTTTAACCGTGCACAAGATGACTTCTGTTCAAAATATATTTCCATTTTCACATATTTTATATATACATTTTAGAATTGTTCATTAAAATATATTCAAATTTAAAAAAATGGTAGCCATAGAATATTTCGAAATATAATTATGATAAATTTAGGAGATAAAAAAAAAGACACAATAAAGGCAATGAATATTGAAAAAAAAGGCATTATGTAAAAATGCAGTTGAATATTGAAAAATGCATCGTAAAAGAGACTAGAGAATATATACTTGAAACTAGCGCCATCTATCTTATTACGATAAATTAAGTTGACATCTTATGCAATTCATTATTTTTTTTTTTCTAAAGGGCGGACGTTCAGCTTGCTCAGATCTCGATTTGAGATAAGTCACTACCTTTTTCAATCCGTGCAAATCATTCTTGGGGTCATCCATTCTAGACGAGATCCCAAGTCATTAAGTCCTAACCCCCCATCCCCATTTATTCTTTCCCCCCTCCCCCCAGATCCTTCAATGAAGGGAGTTCAACCAAGTAAAACACTCACAGAAGAATTCATAAATTTCAAGCATCATGCTTTATTAAAGTAGAAAATTTTAATCCCAGCATTTTCATTGATAATTTATGGGTTTTAATTTGACCACTGACTTGAATCTTTATCATTTCGTCTGTCCTTGATTTATTCACGATAATTCAAAGATTAATAATTTATGTTGTTGTTTTTTTATTTTTGACCAATGGACCACCCAGGTGATTTTAACGTTGTAGAAACAAGGATATTTATTTTTAATATTTCCATTATTAAGTGTTGATTAGTCTTCATTACATTTTAGCAGTATCGTGTGCTCATAAAATGATAAACACTCTATCGTTTGGTATGTAATTTATGGATGATTAATAGGTGTAATTACAAGCTTTATTTTTCAATTTGATTTAATGATTATTGCGCTCTCTTTTAAAATGATGAAGTCAACGATCTACATTTTTTTTTCACTGAACCGCCAGAAAAATCCAAATAGTTGATCAAATGTTATTCCCAATTTTAAATTGACATCTTGTAAATATTCTCTCAATAAAAAGAATTAAAAATTTAAGAAAAACTTTCCCATTAAAACATTTCGATAATAATATTTCATTTGAACATGTTATATACATGTTTTTAAAATACTTATTTAAATAGATCAAACGATATTGCGACTGCTATGATAGAGATGCATGGAGACATCTGAGACTCTTCATTGGACACGGCAACAACAGTAAATCGAACTTAACAAAAATATATTTAAAGCATTTTATGTATTCAAGTTCTTGTAATTTATAATAATTTATAATCACAAATATATATTATATATATATATTATATATATATATATAATATATTAAATTTAAAATATTGTATCTAAAAAATATTTTAAAAGATTAGTGAAGCATTTAATTTTCGGGGTAATAATATTTGCATATATTTTTGAAAACAATCCAAAAACATAAAAACTATTTATTAACACGAATAATAAATTCTATTTTTCTCAAATGCGAGGGAAAAAAAACATAAAAAAACTAACTAAAATGTATTTATCAGAATATTTTTAATTATTGTAACCAACAATTAGCTATAAAATATTATAATTACATCACGCTTTAAAAGTGATTTTAAATCATGAAAGTGTAAAGTGGGAGTTAGATTTTTAACGGATTTTTAACAAGTCTCCCTTAAAATATTCATTTTTCCTTTTTTTTTTGTTCAAATATTTACATAATTTAATAGTGAAATATTTACATAATTAGTGGATATAAACAAGGAACAAAAAAACTGAATTGACAAAGAGGGAGGAAAATCTTTTAAAATATTTTTAAAATTTCTTTTATAAATATAAAGATATTTTAATATAACATTTATAATTTTTTAAAATTATTATAGTTTGTTATTGTGAGTTTATAGTGAAATATTTCACACTTATTTTAATTGATTTATATTAAAAGGCAAACTATAATCTCAACAAAATATGCATTGTATTTTATCAGAAAAGTAGCAAAAAATCAGTCACGTTTTAATATTTTATATATATATATATATAGTTCAATAAATAAATACTATAAAATTGTATTTTAAAAATATATATGCATTCAAATAAATACCGTAAACATCTAAAAAATTACAGACGATCAAAACATTTAACAACATGAGCAAAAACAGACTTCCTACATTATGGTCAAATATAACTAATATCTTAATTCTCTGATTGTGTGTAAGAGATAATAAATTTTTATTGAAAATATTTCATCCTTTGATATTTGAACAATGCACACATTAGCGTCAATATTTTTTAAAATTAATTTTCTCTCTCTACAAAATATATTGACGCGTCTTCTCTTAAAGTATATACATATATTCACGTCATAAACTCAAAACCATTCATTCTAAATATAGCCTTCTTCATCTTCGTTATGTATTAAAAAGTCAAAAAGAAGATTAAATGGATTCTTTCTTGAATAGATTCCCCTCCATTTGGAGCAAGTTTTTTTTTTTTTAAGAAGTTTGTCTAGCCGGAATTGAAGAAATAAATTGGGTAGTAGAATCTGCATTTGTGATTGATTTAAACCAATCACTGATTGCAACCATAAACTGTGAGCATTCCCATCAAAATAAGGACTAACCTTTTGTTTCATGCACCAATTTATTGACAACCCAGCTCATAAATTCCATTCTCTCCTTAACAAAATAGAAAAGATAGAATTCATGGTCAAAATAATAATCTTATTTCTCTCGTTGCATATAAATATTCATTGATACTTATTCTTTAACCAGGATTTTCTTATATATTTATGATTGGGCGTTGTTGTATAAGATCTTTTGCTTTGCAATTTCCAAGAAATTGGTTTAAAAAAACTCTAATTTTCAAGTTGAAGAAGAAAGAGAGAGTGTGTTGGATATATTTTTATTTTGAAAACAATTTTTCTCTAATATTTGAGGAATATCTCTAAATAAAATAAATAGCAACATAAATTTTAGCTAAAATAATGGTTTAAAATTGCACTTGTCATTGATCATAAATGTGTGTATTAACAATTATCAATTAATAAATTAATCAATCACATCGATCGAACTAATTAATAAAATGATAAATATCCGTTTGTTTCAAGCCTCCTGCCTATAAAAAAAAATTGTCTTGTGACCTTGATGGAAGTCAATAAACTGACCCAATCAACCACACCTTATTTCTAGGAATTTTGACAAAAGAAAGACGCCCCTGCAGTTTAAAAATACTGGAAATAAAATTAATCTATTTAAGTATTTTTATGGCAATTATTAAATATATTTAGTAATTTCTGTTTGATGAGGAGGACAGAGCCAATATCCTATTATTTGTTTGGGCAGGTACGATAAGCCAACCCCCCACACCGATAAAACGGTGTTTATCTTACATCTCTGAACACTCGGATTTTCCTGGAAATTCTCTTAAAGATTACTTGAATAAAGCCATGGTCCACCTGTGCTGTGTGAGCAGAAGAGCTTAAATTGACTTGTTCCATTATATGTATGTTCCATATGTAAATACCTGTTTTCTTTCCTCTTTTCGCTCTCCACTTCTCCCACCCAATTTCAAAAAAAAAAAAAAAAATTTACAAATCCATATTCTTATTTTCTATAGGATTATTCAAATAATAATCTGTATATATTTACCATGTGTATATAATCTTTCTCCATTTTTACCCCTTTGTATATTTCCCACTTTCATGGGTTTCTCCGTCTTGTAACCTCAAGGAGAATCCTCTGTAAGACCTGTGTGTCTTAATAAAGTTTTTTTTTTGTGTGTGTGAAATATATTTAGTAAGTTTTTTTTATTTAATTGATCTTTGAACTGAATTTAGAATTTGTGCTGTAACTATGAAATATTAGTGCTATAAATAAATAGCCTCTTTAATTGGTAATTTAGGGATTAAATGTTTGAACTTTGTTTTATGCAATAAAGGCGCATACCATCTGTTTTTGTATATATATAAATAAGAAATTTCAAAATTATTTTAAAGCATTTGCCCCCTCTTTGCCCATTTATTTTCTGTTTTTTATATCCTCTAATTATGTAAATATTTCACTATTAAATTAGGTTCATATTTGAACAATAAAGGCAAAAAAAAAAAAAAGAGAAATATTTTGGAGGAGACTTTGTGTATGGCCAGGCTTATTTTACTTAGAAACCATTGGACACATAGAAGACTTCTTTGTTATTTCTTATCAGCCATGTTTTTGCCTGGCAAGTGAGTGGCTTGGCGCCAAATTTACGATGCGTTGGGAGAGCTTCTTGGACTGGGCGTCTGTTGTTATTTGGACAGATTCTGATTGGATGGTTTGTTTTATCTTTAATTGAACCTCCTGGTTGATTGGATAATTGGGTAGAGTAGTAGAATATTGGTGGGTAGAGAAATTAAGAAAGACTCCATATTGGAAACGTATTTGCCCTTTGGGTAATTTTGCATAATGGTGATTGGTATTTTGTGAGCGCACTGCTGATTGGTTTTGTTATTTACATCTTATTTATATTATCAGAGAGATAATTAAATTATCTTTTTCTCTCTTTTTGTGATTATTGAAAACATAAGCTGATAGAGGCTTATATTTAGCTATATTGGAAGTCTCTTAGTTATCTTAAATTAATTGGGAAGATCTATTAAGGGGCTATAGATAAAAGGAATTAAAAATAAAAAATTAAATCTAAGGAAATAAGGAAAAAATGATGCATGGATCTGGGTGATCTGAGTTAATTTATTTTCCCCCCAAATATTCAAGTACACATTATTTATTACTCTGTGTGTGTTTTTTTAAATAACTTACCGAAATTTTTGGACAAAATTACGTATTAATTTTTTTGTTAAAAGCATTTATTTCTTCTTTTAATGTCTGTTAATCTAGATTTTTAGCAAAATGATAAAAAATGGCATTTACAAGGCATGCTATATGTAACTCTATTTAAAGTGAATATCTATTAATAGATTTGACATGGTTAATAAACATATATAGAAATTGATTAGTAGTTTTGTTATTGGAGCCATGTTATTATATCGACATGTTTTGATTTGCATAGCGCTTATCGGCATATCGATAGGTTATTTTTAAAATTGACCTTGAAATAACGATGTCAATGTATTCGATCGCTGCCCACATTGTTGAGACTTGGTTTCGAATGTTATTGTTTTCTCTTTACAAAGTAATTCAAAAGGTAATATTTGTGTGAAGAGACAAATCAAGTCAGAGCCACGTGGCTCTGATGATGGTGTGACAATTGCTGTTAGTGAAGGAATGCGAACACCGTCGACAATCACGACACGGGATCAAATCCCGCTTTCTACACTTTTTTCTTTTCCAATGCCCCCCCGATTCTTGCATAAGTCTAATCCCACCAATGAATACAAGTAAACAAAAGAGACTTTAGAAACTTGAAAGTGAAAAAGAGCGAAATTATGTTGTTTTCTACATTTATACATGAAAAAGGCTCTTATTACAAAGTGACACATGGTTTACTCTTATTGGTTTGTTTTCCTTAGTCGAACTTGTATAATTCAAAGCCCAAGAGACCAAAAAGAAAAATTCGAATTATCCAAAAAATAGAATAAAAATGTTTTGAATAAAAGGCTTAAAATTCTAGGGACAAATATAAATATTTGAAATAAATATGTTTGAATTATCCAAGTTCTACTGTATATTGTAGATGTCATGTGAAGCTTTCAATTCAGCGCCATCTTATGTTTCCAAATAAAACAAAGCTCCTTTATCGTCCTTACTTCGATAGAAAATAATAGGAAGGCCATTAAACTATTTATCAAGAAAATGGGCTGGCCAATATTGTGGAATAAACCTGAATCACACAATATTTAATTGATTTTTATTACACTAGAATTAATGCTTATTTAAACGGTCAGGATATACCTAGTTTTTTCACATCCCTACCTGTGACCTATTTACCTTCTTTTTCTTACTTTTTATCTTTTATTTTTCAAATATTTTTTGTTTTTTACTTATATATACTGCACGATAATTTTGTGGAGCATTTTAATATTAAAATTTCACTCTCTTTTTGTTGCTTTTCCTAACTTGAAATAATTTAAAATAAAGGCTATATATTTTCTATGAAGTATAATTCAGATATAAAAAAACATTATAAATGTTATGTATGATGTCTTTATAGTTTATATACTTCGATATACTATAATAAATATAATCGTTTTAAATAACTTTTAATATATATTTCTGTGTGTGTTATATATATTGATAAAAGAAATTAATAACTGATATGGATAATTGTTGTCGCGCGTTTTTGTTTTTCCAAAGCCATTATTTTAACGATATTTTTTTTAAAACACAATTTACCAATACTTCTACTGCTATGATGAAAATATTGGGAGGATCGTCTAGCTCATCAGTGATAAAACCTCCCAGCGGTTTCGCCAGTTTAATCTATTAGACCGTATTATTATTATTATAGAAGAGATCCAGGACCTAGAGCAGAAGACAGGAGACCTGACCGACAAGAATGGATCAAGACCAGGAGACCGAGGAGTCACTAGGACATAGAAAGACTGCTGGAGGACATCAGGGGACCTTATCTGTGACGGCCAGGAGTCAAAATTGCTATTGTAAATATCTTTGTTTTCTTTTACTGTTATTATTCATTTTGATGCTGTAAATAAAAATATGTAAATAGACTGACCATTCGTTAGACCTTTTAGAGAAAAACTTGTAACCTTTTTGAAAAATAAAATTATTATTATTATTGTGCTCTCTATTTTGCATATCCTCTCATCAAATATAGAGGAATTCTTGGATGATGGTATTCATGGCAAATATATTATTGCTTAAAGATACCGTGCATTGTGTGAGTGTTCAACAAAAGCTTGGCATAAAATAAGAGAATTAATAATTTAAAAAAAATAATTTGAGTTTTAAAAAATATTGTTCTCAAATCCGATCTTAAATGTGATAGGTTTATTTCGGATTAGTTATCATACACAACTTTTATTCAGAGCCTCAGTGTTACAAAGAGGATACACGTATTCTTAGTGTTATACACGTTATACACGTATTTTAAGTGTTTTTTTTTATATATAATACAATTAAAATAAATGAGAAAAACTATAAATAGTTAGTAGCAAATTCAAAACAAAATAGGTTTGTGTTTTTAATAGTTATTAACTAATTCGATAAATTAGAATATAGAGAAAAATCCTTAGTGGATAGCTTCGGCAATTACACGTCATATGCTGGGTAGAAGAAAAAAGAATAAGCGAAGATAAAAGTTTATAGAAAAGAACAAAGACAGAATATATATATTTATATTGTTATTTGGTAGAGAATATATTGGTAACTAAATTATTTCATTATCCAATATATGCCTTTTTATTATATATATGTGTATGTGTGTGTGTATTTATATGCAATCTAGTTCTTTTGGCCTTGTAAATAATGCCCCTTGAGAAAAGCCTTGATCTTAATCTTAAACCGAGCAGGTCTTAAATCGAGAAGGAACTGTCAATAAATAAACAAACGTGAGGTATCTCCAGGCCACCATATTCTGATCAGACGATGTCTCCAGTTATAAATCGATATTGGGAAGGGGCAGAAGATGAAGGGGGATGGTTGAGGGAAAGGGCAGAAATATGTGAAGCACACATGTGGCCATAAAAAACGGAGGTTTATTACATCGTCTGATACGTCACCTTTGACCCCGTGCAGACGATCTCTGCAAAATGTTTGGCAGACGAGAGCGGAATACCTCAACTTCCGAAACAACTTGTCCTATTAAATATGTTTGGCAACAAGTGCTTCGATACTACGTTTGGCACCATGTTGCTATCTTCTGGAAGAAAATGTTTGTATCTATCTAGGAGGCTTGTTAATTTTACGATGTCTACATTTAAAATAAAAATCTAAATTCTTTCTAAAACTTCCTAAAACTTTGTATATTCGTCATCTTTCATAAAACATTGTAATCAGAATTTTTTTTACAAAATTTGTAACTAATATTGAAAACAAACAAGATTGGCTCACTTTGAAAACAAAACTCAAAGAAAAGGCCAATATGTAAATACATAGTTCCATAACAGTCCGTCGTCAATAGAGACAACGTTATGCAAATTTGGAAAATAAAACGGAAATTGAAGAGGAGTATCTTGTGCGAATTTTGTTAGCAAGCTTTCGGACGTATGTGTCCTACAGGATTTTTCAATAGAGCCTTTTTCGAAAAATCCTGTAGAAGGACGTCCGAAAGCTTGCTAACAAAATTCGCACAAGATACTCCTCTTCAATTTTCGTTTTATTTTTCTATTTTAACTCGAAGAGTTTATTTTAGTCTGTTATGCAAATTTATTTTGACATCATATTTTACAGCGTAAAATGCCGCCACCAATGTAGGTATGTAGATATATAGAAATAAAAGTAAATAT
>CP092869.1:69603093-69716596 GCA_030710605.1 Cordylochernes scorpioides
CCTCAAAGCGCCCGCACACACAGCGAGCGAACAAAGAACGGCGGAGAAAAAAAGAAAAGAGGAGAGAATAAAAGAGGAGAAAATGAGGGAGGTGTGTGCTCTCATGGAAATGTGCGCCTCGTGACATGGCGGCGGTGTTGGACTTTGGATCTGAGGAGAAGTAGGGTAACCTCTTCCTTTTTAAAAATAATATATTCTGAGAGATTTCGAGTATTGACCATTCTCAATCTATAAATCAGAAATCAAAGATAAATAAAGGGAAACCTTACAATCACAAGATATTACTGCTGAGAAAAAAACGCTTTTACATACATTTGATCTTTTCTCAGCAAAGTAAAACCTTCTTTACGGCCACCTTTGAATTCCACATGCCAAATAAAAAAAATGCCTCAAATCCGACGCCAATAAGAGACCCCACCACCAATAAAGACCAGAGATATTATGTGACCTTTTTCATGATGGCTTCAACTGGCTACGTATATAAAAGTGTAATGATTGAAATGACACGTGCCCTGAACCACTAAATTGATCTTTTTAGATGGAAAATTGACATCCTTCGGAAAAAATAGTAATAAGAATAATTGCAGACTTTGTTGGCGCTTTTCTTAATTCCTCAATAAAAGCGATTGGCCAATAGAATGGAATAAAGTTTAAAAAATCAACATTCAGTTGATATTTAATCCGAAAGATGGCGCGATGCCATCTAAAAGTTCATTTGAGTGGCTTTTGCCTTTCCATTCATTTTAACTACAGATATGTTACTTCTCTATTCACCTATTTGAAGTAAAAAAGGGCGAAACCTACGGATTTCAAAACTTGCCGAGATTCAAAATTTGACTGTTTGGATACGACGAATAAGGTCTTGTGCTATATTCCCGATTTATATATAAGAATTAGAAAATTTACGTTTCATCAAGGGAAAGAGAGCTGCTTTAGAAACAGTAAAAAAAAAGTTTTGTGTTCTTTTATTCATTCTGTTTTAACGCACATATTTGCATATACACAACACCGCCGAGTAGAATCACAGACAGTGGATCATCTGAATTTCAAGTACCCAGCTTAACATTTTATATGGCAGAGCGCCATCTAGCGTGATAAATATCAACTAAACGTTAATTTAACTTTATTCCATAATATTTGCCAACCCATTTTCTTGATAAAACAAGAAAAACTTATCAGGGCCAGCAGCCCGAAACGCGTACTTAGTTAGGTTGGCCAATATTATGGAATAAACTTAAATCAACGTTTAGTTGATATTTATTTCGCTAGATAGCTCTCTGCCATCTGCTTGAGAAAGTGAAAGAGCCGAAAGCTTTTATTATGCAACTAAGTTTAAAACCATATTCTTGCGCTAAAATACAGATCCTTACATATAGGAGATAAATATTTACCTAACCGAAAACAGGTACGATGATCATAACTGGCTTCCCACTTGATGTTAGGAAGAAAAAGTAAAAACTAAATAAAGAAGAAGGCCAGTCAGTGTCAATAGTGATGTGCAGTAAGCCCAGAAGTCAGTGAGTGATGGTGGGGCAGGGTGGGGCGGATGTAATTGCCGCCCGGCCGTGAGGATTGTACAGATCGGGTGGGGTGGGTCTCTCCCCTGGATGTCCTTACGTATGTCCCTACATAAGTATTTATGTCCCTACGTATGTCTTTATTTCCATACGTAAGTCTCTATGTCCATAAGTAAGTCTCTATGTCTTTGCGTAAGTCTCTATGACCCTAAGTATGTCTTTGTGTCCCTTAATGTAAGTATTTATGTCCCTACGTATGTTTAAATGTTCTTATGTAAGTCTCTATGTCCCTACGTAAGTCTTTATGTTCTTACGGAAGTCCTGATTATTCTCTGTACGTGCTTCAGCACGTAAAAAGGTTTTCCTAAACGATTGGGTCTTCTTTATTAGCTGTAGTTTTGAATTTTTTTCTGGTCTTCGATCGCCGTACTTTTGGATTATTTTCTGGCTTTCTTCAGAATCTATACTTTCTGGCCTTCGTCGGTAGCTATATTTTTGGATTATTTCGCGGTAGCTGATCTTTTGGAATCTTTTCTGGCTTTCTTCAGAATCTATACTTTTGTATTCCTTTCTGTCACTCTTCGGTAGTTGAATTTTTAAATTCCTTTCTTGCCTTCTTTGATAGTCGTACTTTTGGCTTATTCTCTGGCCTTATTCGATATTTTTTTTTTCGCATCGCCTTTTCGCGAGGCCTTTTTAATACTCTTTTGCTTCCACTTTCAACAAGTATATTTCCATCTATTGTTTATTTCAAGTTTAATCTCTCTTGTTGAAGATGAATTTACAAATACGTTATGCGAAATAATTTTATTTAGGTATCATTTTTTTTTACCAGCGAATTGTCTTTATATTATTTTTTGAATTGTAAATCTGTGATTGTTGAAAAAATATAAATTCGATAAAAAATATATATATATATTCCTAGAGAAAATGATGGTATCCAGGCCGTGGTACATTCCAACATGGAACGTCCGGCATCGTCCCCTGATATATCCCCACTTTCGAGCGGCGACTTTCAATTGTTCCCTTCTTCCTCATTACCATACCTATCTCCTGGAGGATTTCTCTTTTTTTATATCGTGTCACTCTCTCTCCCACATTTTTTATGTTGTTATCTTTTCCCCCGAGTTTGTTGTCGCTCCATGCTGCTGGGTTTCCTCCACACGACCATTATAGAGAATTACGCGGTTACTTACATTGTAGACATGGTGGGTGCTTGGTCGGCTCTCGTAGTCTTTCTCTCTTAGCTATAAACATCTATCTTCATCATTTATCGATTTCAAAGAGTATTTTATTTTCTATGACGCTTCAGTGATATTCTAATTTATCAGAGGATGAAAAATAAAAGTGTTTTTAATTAGATTTTTGTAAATTCAAATCTATTTCTCCTCCTCTTTTTTCTTTCCTCTCAATTATTTTCTATGTTTCTCAGGGGGGGAAATCTGTATATAAAACTGAAGGTATTAATAAAGGTATTGATTTGATTGATAATTAGATTGTGTGTGTGTGAAAGAAAGTTGCTTTCAGAACTATATAACCTCCCCTAACCTTTGTTTGATTGCTGAATGATCGTGTTTACATTTTAAAAATTAACATAGGCTCATAGACAAAACTTAGGGAATTGGAAAGTATTTGATGTCGCCGGTCTTTTTTTTTTTTTTTCTTTTTGAAGGATACAGAGTCAATTTTGTTCACAATTGATTATCTCATGTGTCTTCAATAAAGGTCACTGTAATATCTTTCAATATCTTTCAGAGTATTATTGTCTTAATCCCGATATACATGTTAAAAGGTCAAACTTCTTTTAGTTTTTTTTTTTCCATTAGTGTAGATTTTTAAATTACAGAAGAGAGACTAAGGAATTTGGTCATTTTTATAAACATTGTTAAATTTACATACCAACCTAGTTTACATATATTACGCTATTTACCACTTGTGGTATGATAACATTCTTGGTTAAAATGTGAAGTACAAACTGAATATGGCAGCAGTAAAAATGTATTTCGAAATTTGCATAGACATATTAAACACATTTACATATAGCTCTACTTACATAAATTATTATTTAATAGTTAAACGAGCCCATTGTGCTGTAGTAACCAGACTCCAGGGTGTGTATAAGTAGAAAGTGTCAACCTTCAAATGTCAAACTGTTCGGCGCCGCTGTGAGGACATTTGACGACCTTGAGCTTTCACCCACCTATTTGCATATTGTGTCTCAGCAGCCGCCGTTAACTACCGACACTCCCACTTTACTCCTTTAGATTATTGCTTTTCGAGTTTTGTGCCAATGTTTTAAGACAAATCCCCTCTGTAATGAAATATCTAGTTGTTGTTTTTTTTTTACAGTAAGATATGTAAAATAAATTGTATATAGGCTCTATTAGTTGTATATACACTTATGTACAAAAACTAAGGAGGTAAAAAGTCTTTGATGTCGCCGGTCGTCTGTTTTTTTTTTTTGAGGTTGTTATTCTCTCGGTGAAATTTTAAACAATGTGCGCTTCAAAGTCTTTAAATAAAATTGCCATAGAGATCCAAGACAAAAACTTAAGGAAGTTGTATCTTTTAGCATGTATATCGGGATTCAGACAATAATTCTGAAATATATTACAGTGACCTTTATTGAAAACACACGAGATAACCAAGTGTGAACCAAATTTCTTGTCATTCTTATTATTTTTAAAGCTAATCATATTTAATGGTAATATGAAATGTATATACAGGAAAACTTATAATTCTGGGTAAATTGGATAAAGAGACTTATACATGGATTTACCATGGGTACAAATGAAGAAAAAAAATCATAATTTTCTACTTGACAATATAATGGAATTTGGACTGTACGTTAGTGTACAGGAGCTCCATCTATGCTTCCTTTCTTCCTGTGTAAATTGACAATTAATTTATTGACATCTAGCCAACAGCAAAAAGATAGCCTACAATTAGAGTTTAAAATAAAGAAAAATATTTACATCAGACGAAGGGACGTCTGGATCCTATCAGGAGCTTAAAACCGTCTTGAGATCAGACAGACCTTTGCCAATGACGGAGTTCTTGTCTCCAACATGCTTGATGACAGTGTTGAGGAATTTGAAGAGAATAATCTTGTTTTCAGGTGAGAATATCTCGAGGAGATAATTCCTATCATTGCGGTATAGAACCGCGAACATGTTCCCTGATTAACCCTTCCTCATATAGGGGAAAGTTTCATCATTCAGTTGTTCGAATATCTCCATTATCTGATTCTCGCGTTCCTTTCTTCCTGTAGTGAATCTGTATAAGACCGGTGGTCTTAATAAAGTTTTGTGTGAGTTTAAATATTCTAACAGGAGCTCCATCTATGATTCCTTTCTTCCTGTGGTGAATCTATATAAGACCGATGGTCTTAATAAAGCTGTATGTATGTGAGTTTGAATATTCTAACAGGAGCTCCATCTATGCTTCCTTTCTTACTATGGTGAATCTGTATAAGACCAGTGGTCTTAATAAAGCTGTGTGTGAGTTTGAATATTCTAACAGGAGCTCCATCTATGCTTCCTTTCTTCCTGCGGTGAATCTATATAAGACCGGTGGTCTTAATAAAGCTGTATGTATGTGAGTTTAAATATTCTAACAGGAGCTCCATCTATGCTTCCTTTCTTCCTGCGGTGAATCTATATAAGACCGATGGTCTTAATAAAGCTGTATGTATGTGAGTTTGAATATTCTAACAGGAGCTCCATCTATGCTTCCTTTCTTACTATGGTGAATCTGTATAAGACCAGTGGTCTTAATAAAGCTGTGTGTGTGACTACGTTAGTGTTATACAGTTTGTGTCTTGCTGGGAGTAAGTTAAGTAGACAGAGCACTATAGGGATAAAGAAAGGGTAAAAATGATTCCCTAAGATCTATAGATACTGATGTATAGGTGTTGGTTGTCTGGACGTAAACTTTGTTCGAGTTAATTAGGTTTAGTTAATTATACTAGTTAATAGTTTACATGGGGGGAGGTAAACTACTCCTTTGTTCGGTAGAATCATTCAATCAATTAGTTGTGCACAGGACAGGTTCTGGTTGACCACCTTGTAGCCAATTCATTCATCCTTCAATTCACTTAAATACTCTTTCTTTTTTCATTCTTGTATTCGTTATACCTCACACCATTCACATTTTGTTCCATTTATTGTGAAGTTTCTTTAGCTACTGAAAACAACTGCTTTCATCTCTTCCACTTCGATGGCTCTCCAGGCCTCACCTGGCGATGATCCCCTGGCCACCCCAGACCCCACCAACAGTGTAATGTATATAGTGCTTTGTATATATTCTGCTTTATGTGTCCATTGGGGCTCAAAAATCATCCATTCTGGTTAGCAGGCCCGTAAATAAAGATATTTCTGTTCTTCCACTTCGATAACTTTGAACTGTAAGTCTGTAAGTGTAACATTACACTGTAAGTGTATCATTACAGTAAGGGAAGTAGAAAGTTGTTTTAATTCAAATAGAAACATACGCGTCAAAAATTTTTTATATTTATTATATCAGATGGGGCGCTAATACATCATATTAATACAAGTAGAGCACTCCATATGTTCAGGATGGTATTATATGTTCAACGCCATTTCTTTCTTTTTTTTTTTTTTTTTTAGTATTTGACTAGTTTTAACAATTAGTGAGCTGAAGATAGAAAATATTTTGGAAGGCTTGGCTCATCTGTGGTGAACCTTCAAATATTTCTCTCGTCAATTAAATCCAAATCGCTAAATTAAATTACTAAAATCGCTGGAAAGGAACACCACTGATAAGCCAAGCCTTCCAAAATCTATTTCATCTTCAGTTCCCAGTCTATGGTCGTCTTTTTTTTTTTTTGAAGGAGACAGAGGCAATTTTGTTCACACTTGGTTATCTCGTGTATTTTCAATAAAGGTCATTGTAATATATTTCAGAGTTATTGTCTGAATCCCGATATATATGCTAAAAGGTACAACTTCCTTAAGTTTTAGTCGGCGGGAGAATAGCGAACTCGAAAAAAAAAAAGAGAGAGAAAGACAAAGTAACTTTTCTTCCGTTAAAAATAAACGAAAAGACAACAATGTGTCATCTAGCTACCCACCATCTCTGTAAAAAATAGAAGATATAACTTGACACCGCTTCACACTATCAAAATAATAGAATATGTAACAATGGTGAAGGATGGTGGCCATATGCAAAAAAGGCAACTCTTCCTTATAAGAAATGGAGGGTTGGATGGAGTGACATAAACCGTCGTTTTTTTCAAAATCCCCGACCGAATTCCGCAACGGGCACTTCATTTCTCAATAAAAAATTACTTCCACGGGCCCCGATTCTTGCAGAAATTCAACATCACCAGTGAGTTCAAGTAAAAAAACGGAACTCTGGCTCACTTGTACGTGCAAAAGTCGAACTGCTTTCTACAGTAAAAGCAGTCGCTGACTTCACACCATGGTTATCGTGGCCTGTATCACGTGTACGTGGGATTGGTAAAAAAAGTGATAAATGCACTAAACCAAAACTATAAATACATTCATAGACAAAACTTAAGGAAGTGGAAAGTCTTTGATTTTGCCGGTCGTCTGCATTATTATTATTATTATTATTATTTTTTTTTTGAAGGAGAGACAGAGGCAATTTTATTCACACTTGGTTATCTCTTGTGACTTGAATAAAGGTCACTATGAAAAATCGAAACTATTATAGACGCGTATGATTCTTTTAAAAATTAAACAATTTCTACTGTCCTTACTGTAATTTTTAAAAGAATCATACGCGTCTATAATAGTTTCGATTTTTCATAACAGATGGCGCTCTAATGCATCATAATATAAAGGTTACTATATTTCAAATATCTTTCGGAGTTATTGTCCCGATATACATGCTAAAACTTCCTTAAGTTTTGTCCTCACTCTTTTGCTCGACTAATTGGCCATTTTAGAATGGTCGTCTAGACCTGTTAAGTTTTGTCCATGAATGTACTTGCTCTCCTCTACCCAGACCGCACAGATCCAGAACAGGGACTAAGCCACAACACTAGACACACAAAATCCTATGTATCCCATGGTTTCGAGCTATGAGCATCATTAGTACGGGGGCGGCTACCATTTCCTTGACATCCTACGGGCGAAGTGAGTCATAGAAATCGGCCCAATCTGGAAAAACAACAAGTGCTCCAGTAGGTGAAGTTGTAAGGCCCATTTATGGCATAAATACGTTAGAATACTGCGGGGCATTGATTTGCATATAGAAACGGTATCTCCCTTTCTTTTAGAAAATATGCATTAACATGGCATGCAGGTTGGCGCTCTTGTTCGATTGTACCAACAATGGTATTGTGGCTATCGATTGTTATCTGGATGTTCCACGTAGAGAAAATCATATGAATGGATTTTTTAAACGAATTTATTGAAAAGGAGAGTTGTACGCCTGTTTTAAAATAAAAAACAAAATTAAATAATGAAAAAGGCATCTCCTTATCGTGCAACTGAAATAATTTATGCACCTTATCCCAGTACAATATCACATTTGTACTATTTTTTTCAAAATTAAATAATGAAAAAGGCATCTCCTTATCGTGTAACTGAAATAATGTATGCACCTTATCCCAGTACAATATCACATTTGTACTATTTTTTTCAAAATTAAATAAGGTTGTCAAAATTAATTATTTTTAAAGAACGCTATAACTTTCTCTTTAACTCGAATAGCATTGCTAGCCAGTCTATATTTAGGTACTGTGAGCAGTTTTACAAATAACAACTTAATATTCTACTTTTATTTTCGATCCTTTATCTAAAACTCGCCGACACCGAGTCTCCGTCAAATATATAAGAGAAACAATATGAAAACATGAAGTTTATTGAATTTACTTTATTATTATTTAAAGATTTTTTTAAAAATCACAAGTGATATAATTTTTTTTTCTATTGTTTTTTCATGTGTTAAGCGTATTTACGCAAATTTGGCCTTAAATACCCATTTCTTGATATCTCAAGAAGCCTCTGGAGCCAAAAATCTTTTTGGTCGCAGTGGTTACAGCCTACTCCACGCTGATGAGCGCCAACAGCGCGAAACGCGTTCGTGGATGGTTTTTCTTGATTTATCAAGAAATTGGGTTGGCCAAATATCACGGAGCAAGCTAAATAAACGTTTAGTTTATTTTTGCTCCACTAGATGGCGCTCTGCCATCTAAAAAATCACATGTGCTCGTGGTCAGGAAATGCCTTCTTTATTTATAAATATATAGAATAATTAACCAAATATATAAAAAAGATGTATATAAAATGCTAAATATTTGTTTGTATAATGTTGTTTGTGGGTGTGTAAAAAAAAAAAAAAGCTTGGAAATCTTTTAAATAAAAGTCAACAAAATGTGAAATACTCGTACTTTCGTTTTCGCAATAGTTTAGATTTTGTGGGAGACGGGATTACAGTAAAAACAATCTGAATAGAAGAAACACAAGTCGGGGAGAGCTTCTTTTATAAGAGGACGATAAAGCTGAATGTGTGTAATTATCATTTGTTTGTTATTGTAAGAGAGGACGGTTGTACAAGCTTTTGGGCAAGACCTCTTCTACGGTACAGAATGACACGAGAGGCAATGGTTATATATACACTTTCATGAAATTTTTCATATGTATTTGTAAATATTTCTTGTAAGATATAGTCGATGTTTTTTATTAAGCGAATTGAAGAGCGATTGTCACTTGAAAACTAGCATTTTTTAAATAAAAAGAAACTCATTGTGAGAAATAATTTTAGTAGTTTTTAAACATTTTCCCCAATTTTATCTTGATTCATAGAGGTATGTTTCTGTAATTTATAAAAGTTTTCTCTTTGTTATAAAAAAAAAAAAAACCGCTTCGTGGCGGGATACCGCAAACAAAAAAAAAAACAAAAAAAAAACGGGAATATTTTCTTCCGCATGAGGCTTTCTTTTCCCTTAGATATGATGAAAACTCTCTTTTTAAAACAAAAAGGTAAAAAAAATCAAACGTATATATAAAAAATGCCTCCTTCCACCTAGTAACCTATTTAACCGCACCCAGATATAATTGGTGAGTTAATTGGCCATGTTTATATTCCGTTAATTACTTCATTATGACGTCAGATACTTTATAGAGCTGGCGGTATAATTGACCAGATCCAAGGTAGCGGGGATGTGTAGAACATCTCTGGTGTCAACTTCATTGACAACCCTCCTCAATGGATACAAAATATAATAAACCACTCTTAGTCTCACTTTGCACTCAACTATGCAACTATATATAAGGGTAACTATGCAAGAGAGAGGATGTAAAAAATAATCAAATTCTTTCAAACGCACAAAAAGCATTCGGAATATTGCGTCAAAATTGGCGTTTTGGGCATTCAGTGAGGTGAAAGTTGTTGCTTTTTAAGGATTTGGTATTTTAGTTTTGTGCGTGCAGCAGTCCAACCTCGTCTTTTAAAATTATCAAACGACTCGATATGCATATATGTAAAACGCGGACGTATGCAAATATACGCTTTTGCAAATATGCAAATAGGAACGTAGGCAAATATGGAGTTATGCAAATATGGTCCTCTATGCAAATGCAGCCCTATGCAATCTGCTGAGAGGGAGGGAGTTCCCGGCCAAGATGCGCCGTGATGTCACGAGGTGTTGGACAAGAGAGTTCGTGGGAGGTTCCCCCGAGACCAGTTTCCGGGAAGCCAGCTGTGCGAGACCCCGGTGGGAAGGTGGACGTGCGAGGTACCGTCGTGACGTTTACGTCACGGCCAGGACGGTGGCGCGGGTTGCGGAGCGCTGCGGGCGACGTGGAGCCCGTGGGACGCGCGGAACGTGGCAGGTGGCGGGCCGACCTGGGCGTGAGGGGGTCACCGGCGGCGGCATTCCTGCTAGAGGTACTCGCTCGGCTCCGTTTCCCTCCAACCTGATTTGGATTTTATTGATTTGTGGACGCCTAATTTTGTCCCCCGCGATTTGTGGTGCTTACTGGCTTCTGTTGTAGGCGACCACCTGTAGTATGTTCCCAACATGGAATAAGGTCAAGTCACATATAACTAGAGCTTTACAATTCTGATTGATTTATAGTAGTCTAGTAGTGCCCTTACTGATCTGTATGATACTGTTGGGACATGTAGGTACGTTAAGTTCTCCCATAATGTCTTGTAGGATGTTTCGGAGAAGAAATAAGGTCGTCTTGCACCACGTGTACCACCACATGTCCGCTATTTCTTTTCCCTCAATTTAAAACAGCCAGGTTCTCTGACAAACGTATGGTACGTAGGTATAGACCTATGTGCACACATATATGTATATATGGACACGTAGATATGTAGATGAGGGGTCGCGTGAAATGGTAGAGCAAGAAATGAGGTCGAATAATATTGGGGCGTACTCCTCGACGATTTTGTTTTTACGTTCTATAACAACCTGGCGATCTTATTGGTGTTTATTGTTTAGATGCGATCAGGTACTGTCGCGTCTCTAATTGTTCTGCAATAACTTTGAGCATCGGTGTTCGGGCATATATAGATTTATAATATGAATTATAGCACTTTTCGATGTAATATATATCCCTCAATATACTATCAAATAGAAGAGGTAACGCAATATAGTTTCAAACAGTAAATATGTAAAAATAATTCTTATAGTTGTATATAAGTTACATATTTGTTTTGTATTTTGTGATAGATCCGCTGAAAAGCCTTTTGCTCGAAATCTCGTCGTTTTACGATTCAATAAAAGGTACTTATTTCTAGTTGTTTTAATTTTTTTGAAGTTTTTCTGTGAACTTTATAGAAAATATCTAACACTTGAAGAGAGTAAGTAAACAGGTTTACAATGTAAAGTTTAAAGTTTGGATGCGTGTAGGTACTGTGGTCGAATCACCAAATTCTTTCATCGTAACTTGGGATAATAGCTAGATATTCGGATTTATAAGGTAAGATTTCATATATAGGTGTGTGTAGGTACTGTACGAATAAAGAATGGCCATTTGTTTAGCAGCTTAAATGACGTTTACTAGTGTACATTATTTAGAATTTAGACTCAATTTAAATTCTAATAAACACTATTTTCGATTTGTATTTCATGTTTACAAAAATAAAATCCACACAATAGCTCATCCTTCTTTTTTCTTTTCTACTACAACACACGGTCTATTTTCTTATGAGAGGCATAGCTTCATGCACATATGTCATATGGAAAGTTTCGAAACAAAAGGTAACATTAAAGTTTTTGAACATTCCACAACCTCAATTTCTCTTATCGTCTTGCATAACTTTGATATCAATCTGTGTCCAGAGAAAATATTTTGAGCATCATCATCGTCAATTTGTCATTCCAGAGCGAAAGTAAGCTTGGAATCATCCCATTGGAGCTTAAACAGCCCCGTATTTGCATAATTCGGTCGTGTATTTAGACGACATGTTTATGTAATTTGCTCATCCCTGGGACATATACGTACAATCTCTTTTCATCTCTTCATGCACATATGTCATATGGACATTTTCGAAACAAAATGTAACCATACATTTTTTGAACATTAATTTCTACACGCCCCGATTTTTTTTTTTTTTTATTGTCTTACATAGCGATAATATCAATTTGTGTCCCGAGAAAATATTCTAAGCATCATCGTCATTCCTGAGCGAAAGTAAACGTGGCATCATCCCATTGAAGTTTTAAACAGCCTCGTTTTGTTTCCTATTTGCATAATTCGGTCGTATATATGTAACTCATGTTGTGCTTATGTAACTTTCTCATCCTGGAACATATACAATCTCTTTCCATCTCGAAATTTTATAAACTCTCAATAAATAAATGGAAACACGAAACGTCTAAAAGCTTGATTTATATTCACACACACAGAAGTCTTTTTTAAAACATATTGTCCAATACATGGATTTAGTACGGAGTCTATAAATGGAAAGAATATAAAAAGTAAAATCTAATCACATTTGAAGGTAATAATGAAATTTATATACAGGAAAACTTAATTAAGACAATCATGCTCATAAATAGAATGGTCTGTGTAAATCTGAAGAAAAGAAATTTCTTATTTTGATTTATATTCAATTTCTGAACACAAAAAAAATCCTTTTATCGTATATATATATACTACAAGAAATATGTAATATTTTCTTAAATTGTATGTACAGTACACCAATACCTCGCTTTGCGTCGTTTCTTTTTGCGTTTTTTTTTTCGAAGTTGCGTCGCTGCTTAATTTTTACTGATTTTCACTTTGCGTCGTGTTTTTTTGGAACGTAACCCCGACTCAAAGCGAGGTATGGGTGTATATATATTAACATATTAATTCGCACTAAACAGTGCCTATGAAATAAAATCAATCCATACACTTCTAGAATTTACCATTACAGAATAAAGATATCAAGCATAATATTCACACATATGGATATATGCAAATATCAATTCTATATCTTCCATTTTCTAAGATTCAGATATTTCTGACTAAGACAACAGCAGAGTGTGTGGATCTTATAAAATAACGGGAATAAAGTTTATATAGTTATGAAAACATTTTTCTGAGAATAAAAATGTATCTTTTAGAGCAAAAAAAAAACCTTACCTTCTAAAAAAACACTCCGTATCTATTTAAAAAAAAAAAAAGCAAGACTACTTAATCAAACGGTTCCCCCCCACTTTATTTCAGATTCCACAGCTGGTGGCATTTATGTAATCTTCTCCATAATTAGATAGAATGGTCAAATTCTTCTTTTTTCTTTCTCTCTCCTCACTAAATCCATACAGGAACACATCTTACTCCCTTCACCTACCTTCTTAAGTAGAGATAACTGTGAGGCGCGCAGATAGAATTCTGATTATTCTCTGATATTGATTTAAAATGTTTTGACCATTAACTCGCTCGTTAATTCCCTTTCCAACGAGTCGTAACTTATCTCTAGCTTCTTCCTTTTTTTATTTCCTTTACGTTGACTTCCAACTAGAGAGGTGTGCGTGTTAAAATGTTTTATTTAATTGATAGATAATTGGCTAACACGTTCGTGATGGAATGAATATAAAACACATAAAACTTTTCGATATAAGTACCTGTTAAGGAATTTAACGCCATAAATTTCTTTATTTAACTTAATAGAGAGGATTCTAATTGTCATTACTATTGGATTGAAATTAATGAAGCACTAGTGAGTCAAGTCTTCTATCTTTTTATTTTATTTTTTATTTCAGTAAAATAATGGAGTTGACGTTATTTCTCTACAATCATCCATCTTGTATGTTTTCGATTCCGATTGCCCCCCCCTCCTTTTATAAGGATTTAGGAGAGGAAAGAGTGTCATGTGGAAATATGTAAATATGGTATAGCAAAGAAGGCTGCTGGGCATTAAGGCGGCCAAGTATAGCGTTAGTCTTCTTCTTTCTTATCTCCACTCAATCATATTAAGGTATCAAGCTTGTAGAGCTTGACAACCGTCATGATTGGGTGAAGAAGAATGCGTCTGCCTTTGTCATTAAGACTGGGAGCACTACTCAGTAGCAGGCCTACTTAGCTCCAAAAGAAATGGCCGCCTCTGACATGAGGAACAGACGCCATGTACAGCCGCTCCTAACATGGAGTACAGACACTGCTCATCCTGTATTCCTGGATTAGGAGCCCTTACAGGGTACTATCCGTCAGGCCAGCTGAACCCAGGTTTTTTAGTGAGCTTGTTACTGCTCCCCCTCCTCCGTTAGTGGTACGTTAGAGTCTCTAATGTGAGATCATAGTTTAAAAACACAGGCTCTACTGAATGTGGCCTCTAATAAAGACTCTGTTTCAATTGAAAGACTTCTCAAGACTTGACCTGATTTGACAGTCTGCTTAGAGACCACTTACTGAAAAGACTGATGTTAACCATGTCTTTAGTCTACGGTCATTCATGGGAAAGTCTATTTTGTAATCAACCTTGAGTGGATTATATAAAACACGGGATATTTTAATTATAAATATGGGATAAATAATCCCAGTACAATGTCACATTTGTTCTATTTTTCACAGGATATTTTATTTGAAAACCTGTCGCTAGGTATGGTAGACAGGGCTGTTTCGAGAAATTTGATAAGATGTAACCATGATTGATTATATCATTCTTCCAGGTAAAAATCAAATAAAAAAGTTGATAGAGAAAAAAAAAGTAGCTATGAGGAGGAAGAATCAATAAGTGGGGGGAGATAACGGAGATTATATGCAAATATGTGGAGCAGACGATGTGTGAGGTCCTGCGACAGATGGCTGTGACAGGAGGATAAGACATTGTCAAGCCGACCTCCGGCATCTCACATTTCTCTACGTGTTGGACTCACATGGGAGGAACTCTACCCCCCTCATCGCGCCCACAAATTCAACCCCCAAAACTACTCAGTCATATTCACAAGAACACATGCCTCAAAATCGATGAAATGACACGAAGAACCTATGAGAAATATACTTCAAAAAGACCAAATTCTAAGGAATGTAGTACTATGCTAGCTTAGAGAAATGCGACTCTGGTATACCATGGCTTCTTGCTAAGGCTCCATCAATACAAGAGTGATTCTTTAAAATACCTAATTAAACCAACCCATATGTGTGATGCACAAATATTTAGTGTTAAGAGAATACATCGTCTCATTTTTATCACGAACACATATCTTTTCTAATTAATCCCCATAAACTATTTATACAAGGCTTTAGTGCGATGATACAAACATATTTACATATATTCGTTACAAATTCTGCAAATATTCGTTATTTATTGGTAGCTTGTGTAATTTTCAGAATTCAGTGTAATTATCAGAAAGAGATAGCCGTTCAAACTAAAGAAACGCCTGGAGTCGATCGATATCTTTTGATTCCCATTTCTACTTACAGTAAGGAATTAGTTATAGAGGGCTAGGGCTGCAAGTTTTACTAATTGATGACTCATTTTCATATATGATTATGAGAAAGGAAATTCTTTTTAAGAATACTTTTATGTAATTTATGTGATGAATCTACATTCAAAATTATCTGACAAACCTAAAAATTTTAGAGCCTTTGAGTTATCTGTAAAAACTGTTTTGTGTATTTAGCTATCTGATCTCCCAAGCCTTTTCATTGGAAGAATGCAGTCATGTTTGTATATAAAAGGTGTTCAAATTTTATACGAAGGCTCTGTGTGGAGACCTTTTAAAAGCGAGCTCTGTGCTTGGTTCGTGTCTGGTGATCTCTTCGCATACCTGGATAGCCAGACCTATCCCCCCAACGCTGGATTGAAAGATAGGTACTGTTGTAACTTATCGTTATTTTTTTTTATTTACGTCTTTTTTATTGTTGTGGTGTATGTACTCGTATTGGTATGTTAATCTACTTTTTACTTTTGGCTTTTTTTTGTGTGTGTGTATGAACCCTCAAAAGGTAACTTGTGTCACTTACAATGACCTAGAAATCATATACAAATTATTGAAAGAGAGCCTATTGATCATACGTTTTAATATAGCATACTGCCATCTATCGGTAATAATACCAACTGAACGCTTTGAATTTTTTATATTATTATTATTTACGAATTTATTATACCTTTTATTTAATTAGCAAGAAAAACCAAAACTACTAGAGAACCAGTAGTGTACTAGAAGCCAGCTAATAACGATTCTCAAGTTACTCGAGGAAGTATACATAAGTAGTACATACCCCAAAAGAGGAAGCAATAGCAACAAATACGGGAAATCTTGGGAAAGTACTTCTACAAGATTGATGGCTACGGTGGGAAATTTGTAAAAACACATGTCAAGAGAAATGGCTCCTGAATTAATAGTAAAAAAGAAAAAGACTGAAGGTCATCTGGACCATTATTTTGTATCTTCTCCAAGTTCAATATTTGGCCAATAAATCTTGATGGCTTATATGGTATCTTTTTATTTTTATTTTTATATAATCATTGATTGAAATAACCTAATGCACGTATTTGGCAATAATGGAAACATTTGGTAACACTGATATCTATATGTAAGACAGAACATATGCAAATTTGTTTCTAATTGTAGCTTTTTTTCTCTGGTAAATATTTGCATGTATGTATGAATATTCGACAATTTGTAATTAAGTTTATTTTCTATAAATATTAAATTTCAATATATCTATCAATTTTTTTATAATGTTTCTGCGTTTCATACAAATATATATATAGAGTATGCAAATTTACTTTTACGTATATATAAACAATATCTGGATATTTTCATGGTAACTATATAATATTTGATTATATATTTTTAATAATTCAATTATTTTTCATTGCCTTAACCATGTTTGAAATGTTTTTTTTTTTTCAAACAAGCCCGCAGAAAAAAAAAAAGAACACTTCGACCAGAAAAAAAAATCCATCAAAATACAAAAACATATATATTTTTTTCTCCTTAGGATCAAATGTAAGACAAATACTTTATCCTGACAAGGATGAAAGATTTTTACCGATGTCGATGTAATAACAAAATTTCTGCACTTTCAAGAAAAAAAACGAATACATTTAAAAAATAAGGACATGTAAGGACAACTATGGATCATCTCCATTTAAAATTTTCTTTTATTGATAACACATATTCGTATTTTAATCGTTGTTAAATGTTAAATGTTCAATCGTAGATAGTCTTAATTTCAATCTTTCAAATTACACGGAATATATTAGCATAACTCGAAATATAAACGATTACAATATAGAAAGTATTTATTATTATAAATAATAGATACATATAGGATGTACTAAATTCCTAAGGAGAAAGGGTGAAAAAAGTTGAGATAGATCACAGAATGTGAAAATAGCTCAATAAAAATCATTATATGTAATCAATAAAGACTTGGCCAAGCTGCTAATAAATTGATAGATAAAAATCCATAAAATAATTTAAAGGTTGTCAGAGATTATATAATAGAATGGAAGAGGTGAGGTTGGTAACACAGTTTTTATACACCCCTGTGTGTTCACTGATAAAAAGATGATGATAAGGCGATGGTTAGCCTCTCCATCATTGCTAACAATCCCTTCGACAACTCATTTTGGCGCCAATTATCCGACACCACAGCCGAAGGCGCGAAAAATCTTGCGGCAATCGTTTGGTATAAATTTCCAGTTTTTTTTTTTACGAAAGGAAAAATAAACATTGATGCGAATATGAAATATTTTAATCATAATTCTTTATAATTCCTAATATTCTACATATAATTTATATTCTATAGAAATATGGTATAATTAGATAGAGTGAGAGTGAATTTAAATTTAGAAAATAAGAGTGTTGCGCCAATTTTATTCTCAACTTTCAACGTGAAAATTATTTTTAAATTTTTAATTTTATACTGATTTTTTGCTCAAATAAAGACAGCAACTGTAGAAACAATGTATATAACTTTATTTATATATATAATATGAATAAAATATCCAATATATAAGGCCATATACATTAAAAACATATATTTAAAAAGCCGTTAAACATTTTTAGTTATGCAAATTTGTGAAAACTAATTTTAAAAAGGTCAGGTGTCAAAACAATACACATCAACAAAATGGTACCTAAGAATTGCTTTTATAAACAAATGTATGTATGTTTGGTCCAAGATGTAATCTCGCTTGGTATATCAATAGAAGAATATCAAATACATCAGGGACGAGACTCCCGCCGGGTTTAGTTTTGACAAGTCCCGGCCCGGTACCAATCTCTTTCCATCCTGGTCGAACCATTATGGTTTCCAACAAAACAACACAAAAAATTTTACTCCATCTTACAATAAAATTTTGATATTTTTAAAAGTGCTTTCCACACAAAAAAATATTTTAAAAAAATTATAAAATTACACAAAATATTACTTTAAAAAATATTTAAAAATTTTCTTTCTTAATAAATTTAAATTGTTTGATAAAAAGATTACATGGTTCTGTCTTTGCTCTTTTTCCTACTCTAATATATTCAATTCTTCCTTTTTTTTCTATGTTCTGCTTCAATGACGAGTAAAGTCCGATGTAATAAGCGTGAACTTGTTATAGCCCTATATTGTTACATAAAGAATTAAAACCTTTTTGATACCCAAATAATAATATTTAATAATTTGCTTTAATCATAATCAATTTACAACGACTTTTCATATAAATTATATTTAATTCTACTATATATATATATGATAATTTAAACCAATAACCCTATATTATGTAATACGTATAACAAAATTGTCATGTTGTATATAGAACTAATTATAAACTATAACTAATTATATGCATAATTGACGTGTGTCCTTGTATCCCCATATGTAATGTACTGAGGATGAATAAATAAAAATATATAATAGATTAAAAGCTGAGTTAAGAGCCAGAGAGAGATTTACAAAGTAACTTCTAAAGATAGATTGGACCCCGACAGACTGTCGCCAGTGTCCGGTGTCCCTCGACACGTGCATGACCCAATTCTCTTTGTCAGAGCTGTCGTATAAATAAGACCGGCCTTAGCAACAGCAGTCAGTTCTAGTTCAGTTCCCCATCAGCGTCACCCCTTGCCGGTTGTCTCCAGGGACCAACTCATCGACCATGTAAAACAGTAAGAAACCTTCTCGATCTCCATCTTTGCTTTTGGCTCGACTTTTTATCTATTCAAAGAACTTTCTTTCAACTGTGTCGCTTCGTTTTGTGTGTGTGGACATTCCCAGCTTTTCCACTCTGCCTCGACCACGACTGCCTGTACTTTGGGAGAACTGTTAAAGGTCCTACAAGGTGCAGCGAGGTACTGGAAAACTCTCCACCCCTGACTGTCCCTCGCGGTTACTACAGGTTTGACCCTCGGTTGCCACAACTTATAGCGAGAGTCGACGAGGTTCTACAACAGGCTTACCAAACCTCAACGCATTATTACAGCTAGTCGACAGGATCCCTAATCACAGATAAGGATCCCAATATATTATCTCAGAGAGTCGACAGGATCCCTAATCACAGATAAGGATCCCAACCTATTATTACAGAGAGTCGACAGGATCTCAACACAATATTACAGATAGTCGACAGGATCTCAACACAATATTACAGCTAGTCGACAGGATCTCAACACATTATTACAGAGAGTCGACCAGAGCTCCAACCTAATATTACATATATATATATATATATGGCGCTTTGCCTTTTAAAATTCTCGTGTGAGCGGTCAGAATATTTCTTTTTTTGTTTTTAATATCAACATCTGTCCTTTTTTCAACTTTCTTTTTCACATGTACAGCATATTTACGCAAATTTGACTTTAAATACCCATTTCTTGATTTCTTAGGAAGCCTCTTGAGCCAAATTTTTTGGTCTTTGAGGAACAGGCTGCACAACGCTGCTCAAGGCCAACAGCCCGAAACGCGTACGTGGTAGGCTTAAAAAATATATTATCAAGATAAAGGGGTTGGCCAAATATTATGGAACAATCTTAAATTAACGTTTAATTTATTTTTGTTCCACTAGATGGCGCTCTGCCATCTAAAATACTCATTTCAGAGAGAGAGAGAGACAGAGCGGTTAGGATTTGTCTTTCTTTTTTCTTTTCAATTTTTAATATCAACATCTTACCTTTTTTCTATATTTTATATACATAGATGGAGATTTTGCCGGCAGGATATTGATCTATATATAAAAATCAATGTTTGTATGTTTGTTTGTTTGTATGTCTGGTATACAAATTCGCAGTAGTTCACTAATTCAAATCAAAATTTCCATACATAGGTAAAAAAATACGGGGAAGACGATAGGCTATTTTAAAAAATATATAAATCAATTATTAAAACTATATATTCAAATTATTCTACTTAGCTCACGAACAGCGCCCTCTATCAAAGATTAGATTAAATTATGCTGATGCAAACAAATAGATAATGCTAATAACAAACAATTATATAAAAAAATCTTATCTAAATATATATCACTCGGGTAGATATGCACACGGGTCAATCCCGGGGCGAAGCCCGGGTCACCCGTCTAGTTGATCTATAAAAATAAAGGTTGCATCTCCTATCAAAATAGAAGCCAAAACTATTAATAAAAATCTAATTTTCAAAAAACATTAAAAATAACTCGTACAAACGAATTGACTAAACCTATGTGAAAATAAAAACGGCCATTAATAGACTATTAATTCTCTAATTTGTTTAGCTTACCAATAGAAAACAAATTAAAATTATCCAAATGTAATTAAAGTTAATTTAAAAGTTGATAAATGAGTTTCAATTTAGCAACAATGTAATTGGAAGGAAGACGCCTAAAGCGGTCAAATAGAACCATTTGTAATAACAGAATGTCTTTTCAAACCCTCTTCATCAAACTTTTGACAGCGGAGTTTTTTTAAAACTCTTTAGGAACTGTTTTTTAAATGTCCTCTTAACCATCCTTTTTTATACATAGAGTTGAAGTAATAAAAAATAATAATAAAGTGTCGTAATTGTAATTCTTTCCATTTGATTTTCGGATTCCTTATGACGGCAGACGGTCTTTTAGAAGTATAATTCGAACAATTTCAATAAAATATCTAATTAAAGAGAGAATACCCTTAATAATAAATAAAAAAGTTATATATATTATATACTCTAAAATGCAAATATTTTATTTTTTAAAACATATATTTTATTTTAATTCATTGACTGTTCTACATTTTTGACCATAGATTTAGAAAATATCACTTTGAATATTTGTCGTGAATATGTATAGTTAACCTACCTATTTTTTTTTTAATTTTACGAATATAGGATTTATTTTATAAATTCTATATTACTGTGAAAAATAATTTTATGTGTAATTTGCTTCAAGTAATTCAAAATAAAAACTACTTGATGGGTAAATAATAATCTTTCCTATTTTTAAGAATGCACCTTCAATTCTCTTATCTTTTTCAACAACAAAACAAAATATAACATATACAGTAAAACCCCTCTATAGTGAACCCCAATGGGACAGAGCTTTTGGTTCACTATAGCCACGGTTTGGCTATTTTTTTTTTTTTTTTTTCTTTTCAAAATTTTTAGACCGTATAATTAAAGGACAGCCATACACACAGGAAGAGGCTGCCTCTTAATAGTGGTCACTTTGTTTTAATTCTCTTAATTGACCAATTTCCTTACATTAATACTGAATAATAAAAGAAATCATTAGATGATAGGTTCTTCTTATCATTAACATACATGTACCTCTATGTCTAATTTAAAAATCAAGACAAATCCTAGGCAAAGTTTTATTAAATATATATTCAAAGATATAAAATGATTTTGAAACATCTTTATCACATTATATAATACAATGTTTACTTGAAAAAAATGGCTCTAATACCTTGTTGCTTCAAAGCACTCTTCAAGCATTGCACCATTCAAATAAAGTTAGTGTTTTTCTTCCATTTCATGTTTCCACATATTCTTTTAGGTCTAGATTTCGTTTTTTTTTTTAAACCTGTCATGCAAAACATTGCTGCTTTTAAAATCACCATAGTTAATGGCATAAAAATATTTTTTGTTTCATCACGGGACCGTTTATTTGGACTCTTTTTTTTTTTTAGCCCCAAAAAAGTACGATCGCGATCGCCGCAAAAGTTGAGGTTGATTCCTCTTTGTAACAATTTTTAATAGCTTTATATTTTATTTTTTATAATAGAAAAGTTATATTCACTTATATTCACTTAATATGTTCTTAACATTTTGCCTGTGTTGTTTCACTTTGAAAAGTTCTGAAAATGGCCATTTTTAAAAAGAAATATACGTTTTTGTTTTCAAAATGCCTTTGTTTTCTTTATTTTGGAAGCCACTTGCATTTTTTATATTTCAAATTTAATGGATGCAAAGATATTCTATTTAATAAAAAGTATAATGTGTAAAAATTTATACAACATACAGCAAAAATAAAGAACAAAAATCAAAACAAACAATGCCGCTAAATTTATTGTTTTGAAATCGCGATCCGCGAGCTGAAACATGCTCAAAATTTTGTTGTTTTAATTTTTTTTTTAAATTACAATTCTAAGTTCGTTATAAGCATAGTATTTTAAATAGATTTTATTATTTTGGGACCGAAAATAGGTTCGTTATAGGGGTAGTTCGTTATTCTAAAAATCGCAAAGTTCGTTATAACGATGGTATTTTCAATGGAATGGAATTGGGAATCGGCGTGGGTTCGTTATAAGGGAAGGCTCGCTATATCCAGGGTTCGTATTAGCGGGGTTTTACTGTATATGGATGATGTTCTTCCATCTAAAAAGCTTATGTGAGCGTGGTCACGCGAGATATTGCCTTTTTGACATATATGTATATTAGAAACAAAAAAGGTATATCCTGACCGCTCACATAAGCATTTTAAATGGAAAGAGCACCATCTAGTGGAATAAAAATCAACTAAACGTTCAGGATATGTCTTTTTATATATATTAAGGAGAGATTGATTTCTAAAAAGAGTATCTCTCCAGTTAAAAAATGCATATAAACAATACATTTTATTGATTCTCTATGCGCAGAACGTACAGAATCTAATGAAGGCATGAGCAACAGCACCAGTAATGGAAATTTCAGACAAAAGCCAACAATCTGTATACCATTGTTTTTAGGTTATGGCTTTCATTAGTAGAGAGAAGCATAACTATATCTTCATATTATTATACTCAACTAAAATTTACATATCAAACTATAAGGAGACACTTTTAACAAAGAGACATGCTCGAAAGATCATTTTTTGAGTTTTCCATAAAAAAAAAAGTTTCAAAATATTCTATCCAATATTGACAATTTGTAAAAAAAAAAAAAAAGCACGAACAAATAAACCAATACGAAAAAGGATGTTCGTTACCTTATTTAATTTCTAAGCCATTCTTGAATTGTTGAAATAAAAAACAAACTTGGCGATTAAACTTCTCCACAAAAGGATGTTCAGCGACAATATTTCTGAGATACATTTAAAATAAGGGTTTTTATATATAAATAATATCCCCTCAGTCTAAAAGCGCCATAAAACAACATTTATCTATCTCAAAAGAACCGCTCTATAATACGAATTATAAAAAAAGGGACCTCCTCCTAAACATGAAGATTTATGTTAGATTAGTTTATCAGCGGTGGTCATCTTGATTTACAAATATTTACCAAAAGTCTCACAACGTGACGTGGCGCAATAAATAGTAATGGGAAATAGGCAAATAAGGGAACCAAGGCTTCCATACCAAATCTCTTTCCAACATTCATAAATCCAAACGATAAAAATCAAAGCAGAGGATTATAAAGAGTTTTAAGATCGCCATCTTTGTCACGATGTCCCCGCTATTTTAAAAAATGTCCTCTTCGTCCAAAAAAAAAAAAAAAAGAGGGCGAGGTGTTTAATATTTTGAATGGCAGACGAACATTGAGGGTTTATCGTCTGCGTCAAAATTGACGATAGGTTTATAACCGTATTTATGAAGTTTTAATGAATTGATGAATGATGGAGATAAAATTTGATTGGGATGTTAATATTGTAACTTTTGTTGTTGTATCGTAAATACTATCTCAACAGAAATGGAAGGTGCCACTATCTTCGTTTATATAATTTTATATAAGGTGCAACCACACACGTGAATTTTCTTATCATTATTCGAATTTATTACAAATAACTTTTTATTTGAGACTTTTTATATGTGTGAGTATTTTATAAATTTGAGAAGTAATGTTTTTGTATAAATATTGATATGCACTTTTTCCAGTTTTTTAAACCTTTTAAATATAGCTCGTATGGGCGAAAAAAAGGAGGGTAGGGGGGGGGGGTCGTTTTGTTAAGTTTAAACAAAGGTCTTACACAGGACACAGATGTTCTAATATTTTATTTAAAAAATAACAAAACTTTTGAGTAGTTGCACATCCAGAAAACTTTTGCATAATTTTAATAAAATTCAAACACTCAAACTTTGCTACTCCTCAATTCTCATTTAACTAAGAGAACCGCAATACTATGCTGCTGCTCATTAACAGTATACAATACGCATAATAGTTGTGATATACATTATTGAATAAAAAAATTATTTCAACTTATTTTTAACCTGTTCTTTAGTTGAAGAATTGTGTATATGGAACGCTTTACGATTTTGCGTGTCATCCTTGCGCAGGGGCCATGCTAATCTTCTCTGTGTTGTGTATCTACTTATATAATTGCCTTATTCTGTCTGTCTGTATGTCTGAAGCTCACGGATAGAATGCGCGCCCATTGGCTGCCAGCGAACACGTGGCCTCCCTGCCCCCCTCTAGACAACCCTGTTATCAGCTGTGTGATACATCCACCTGTCTATACAGACCACCCTGTCTATAGCGGTCACTTTAGGCAACCCTGTTATCATCAGTGTGTTACATTCACCTGTCTATACAGACCACCCTGTCTATAGCGGTCACCTTAGGCAACCCTGTTATCAGCAGTGTGATACATCCACCTGTCTATACAGACCACCCTGTCTATAGCGACCACTCTAGACAACCCTGTTATTGTTCTACCGCGTTAGGGTAAAGGTTCGAGCTGCAGTGAGAACTATAAATTAATAATTTATATTTTAATAAGTGCCCAAAAATTACATACAATTATAAGAGGCAGATGGAGTACAGTTTTTACTCCACCAGCGCCTAGAGTATTATATAATAGAAGGAACCGCTGCAGGTTGTAGCGACGCGCGGTAAACACCCGGCGACATCAGGCGGTGTTCGAAAAGTGCGCGCGCAGCCCCCGGTGCGCGCGCAGGCCGGCTGGCCAGCTCGCAGAATTCCCGGCGTCCCATGCCAGCGTCGCCCGCTGGCATCCTCTTATCTCATGCCCCCCCTGGAGATTGGGACTTGGGACCGATCCAACGTAGTTGCTATAACGCGGGTTCGGTTCTCGGGTTCGAGGGGATAAGGTCTGCTGATGTTGAGCTGAGTTGGGTGGGGTGGTGTACGGTGGAGGCACGAAAGGTCGTAAGAATCTGCGATTACGGCGAAGAAGGCGTCCGGCGTCGGTCCGGATGAGGTAGCTGCGACCGCGTGGAAGTTGTTCGAGAACCTTAGCAAGGAGGGTCCAATGTTTTGTGCGGTGATCCTGGACAAGGACTATTGCTCCCACTTCCAAATGTGAGAGTGGCTTGGCGTTGCGATTGTATCGCTTCCGGAAGGAATGTTCTCTTACATTTTGCTGCAAGAGGTACTGGGCCATCTGGATCTGCTGGGGCGTGCCAGAGATGGTGATGACCCGTTCGTTGCTACCAGGTTGAGACTCATCTATGGTGATCCCCGCACCAGACTCGCGCCGGATCTTCCTGATGCGTTGACCACCTTTCCCAATGATGGCACCGGCGAGATCATTTGGTATAGTGACTTGTGATGAGCCTTTTTTCGGGACGACTACCATAGGATGGCACCAATCGATGGCTTCGCCGACGGGTACCTGTTCGATTATCCCTTTCGCCAACATGGTATCGAGTTGAGTTTTGACGGGGTCTCTCCAGTGAAAGGGAACGTTGTATGCCCGGTAGCGTTTGCAAGGAACGGCATCTTTAACTAGTTCGATAGACATGGGGGGTCCTTGCATGGGTTTTAACACTGTGTCGTCGAACGCTCTAGCATAATGGGTAAGGATAGACTGCTTATCGATCTCATTGGCTCTCACCGGGGTCGGCGGGAACGTTAGAACTTGTCCGTTGGTTATGGCATTGACGATCATTGAATGGGGCCAGTTATCCGGCAGAAGTCCTAAGGCTTTGCATCCGCTCTTGCTCAAGAGAGGGGCGTTCAGGTGCTTGCAGACTCCAACGGTAGTACTGTATGTTTTCCCGTTGAGATGCAGTGCCGCGACGAACGATCCAAAGGACTTAAGCTGATGCCGTTGGCTCCTACGCAAGGGACGTTCTTCGGGTTGAGTGCTGATCGGGTCTGCTCATCCAGTAACAGGAATTCTGATTCTGGGATTAGATCCAGATCTGACCCCGGGTCCGCCAGCCAACGGATTTGGTGTAACTTATGGTTGATATCGGTCGTAATGGTTATGAGTTCGTTGCGTACTCCAGCTGCAACAACTGTGTTTGAGGGTCCTGGTTGGGACTGATTGTTTCTGGTTGCGGGTGGCGGGATATTAGGTTTGGTTGTGGGTTTCCGTTTCAGTTGTCGGCAAACCCTTCCGTAATGCCCGGTGATGCCGCATTTGTTACACTCTATGTCTTTTGCTGGGCACTGGTCACGGCGGTGTCTTGGGTTAGCCCCACATCCGGAGCAGGGGTCGTTAGGATCATAGGGTTTCTGAAAGAAACGGTTGGCCTTAGGTGAGGTTTCAGACGAGCTGGCTTGTTGATGCTTGTAGGTTGATGGTGCACGTCTGGTTGCAATGAAGGCTTCGGGGGAGGTGGTTGGGGAGGGTGAAAGAGTCGCGCCCACGGCGGTAGCACTCTCATGTGCGATGCAAATTGAGAGGACTCGGTCCAGGGAGAGGTCGGAGTTGTACTGCTCCGCCAGTACTTTTCGTTGGAGGTCTTTATCAAACAGGCCACATATTAACCTGTCACGGATACGGAGTTGCTGTTGATAACCAGCAAGGGCAAACGTTTTCCCACAAGCTCTTTTTGTGCATATTGTAATACACGGGTCGCCGCATGTGCTGCACTTAAAATCCAGCTCATGTGCACACGAGTCATCAAGAGCTTTAAGGGCTGCGAAGTAGCGATCCATCGATTCTCCGGTTTGTTGGTCCCTACGATGAAAATCTTGCCGATCAAGGAGGGGGTTTCGCTTCTTGCGTAGGTAGGCCTCGAGAGCATTCACGGCTTCATCGAGGGTGGTGGTGGTAGAAATATGAAGGCGGCCTGATTGCCAAAGGATGGTCCATTCGGAATGGAGGGCGGCACGCAAAGTCGCTTGCTGTGTGGATAGCGGGAAGGTGGCTACTTGTTGGGCGTCCACGTAGTCGTTCCAACGTTGTTTCCAATCGCGGAAAAAAGACATCGTTAACTCCTCCGGGGAAGCCAGTTTAGGAAGCTGGATGATTTTTGTGGCGTGGTGAGGAGGAGCTCCTAATGGGACTGTCGGTGTCGGATTCCGAGTAGCCATCTGCTGCAACAGTGCGGCTATGGACCTGAGGATGTCGGTGCTGGTCGGCGAGGCAGGGTTCTCTGGAGGGGTTTGGGATGGTCGGCGATTCCTTCTTGAGGGCATCTTGATTACAAATTGTCACTGAGCTGTCACTTAAAAAAACGGCTATAATTAACCGAATGTCGACTGCGCCATGTTCTACCGCGTTAGGGTAAAGGTTCGAGCTGCAGTGAGAACTATAAATTAATAATTTATATTTTAATAAGTGTCCAAAAATTACATACAATTATAAGAGGCAGATGGAGTACAGTTTTTACTCCACCAGCGCCTAGAGTATTATATAATAGAAGGAACCGCTGCAGGTTGTAGCGACGCGCGGTAAACACCCGGCGACATCAGGCGGTGTTCGAAAAGTGGCCAGCTCGCAGAATTCCCGGCGTCCCATGCCAGCGTCGCCCGCTGGCATCCTCTTATCTCAGTTATCAGCTGTGTGATACATCCACCTGTCTATACAGACCACCCTGTCAATAGCGACCACCCAAGACAACGTTTTTAAAATATATTCGCACTCGGGTAAACCCCGGGCGTTGCCCGGGCCATTCGTCTAGTATGTATATATGAGGCGAACAATCTTAAAGGCTTATGTATGTATGTATAATAGAACACAAATGATAAATATATATATAAAGTGAAAATAAGTTTTAGCATGAAACAACTTGCATGAATATGGAAACGGGTGTCTATTTTAAGCAAATTCTAATTGAATTATGATTATATGTTAACACAGTTAATGTCAAAGTGTCAAACAGAGGTCTTATTAAAATATATCTTAATAATTTTTTGTCACGTATGCTTATTTTAATGGTATTATTATTATTTGTGTGTTTGGTAATAGATGGTCACTTAAAAATCGCGTTTCATTTTTATCTATTAATAAAATGTTTTATGACATATCAGCATAAAAAGTAAATAACAAGTATATATTTGCTTTATATATGTAAATACTAAAGAAAATTCTAAAGGTTTCAATCATTTAACGACATATTATGGAAGATAAGCAAATATGTAAACATTAACGATATAGCAAAAGAACATTTATATAAAATACCCACTAGATGTAGTAGGTCAGTAATTTAACTTGGCAATTAGTAATAAATGTGCTTAAAACAAGTCGAGGTATTGTAATATCTATTTGTATTTTATTTCCAATGTTTTCATCTTGAAAAATCTCTTCACGTTTTCCTACCATTCATATCTTAATGATATTAAGATCTCCGATTATGCAACTCAAACTATCTATCGGAATTAATAGCAACTGAACGTTGATTTTTTTTGTATTAACAAGAAAAATCAAACACGTACGGGCTTCGGGCTATTGGTCTTTTCAATGTGGTGCAGGCTGTACCTAAATGACCATTAAAAAGAGAATATTTGAGCTTTTTTGTAAAATGTGTAAAATATATCCAAGGCTAAATGTGCGTAAATACGCTAAATCACGCTTAAAAAAAAACTTTATAATTTTTTTTTTGAAATCCTTTTTTTTTTTCATCCACAATTTATATTGCGCATTTATTCGTTAAAAATCCGGGATATAAAGATAAGAAGAAGAAAAAATAAAAAGACGTAAAACCATATAACGAAAAGGAAACTTTAACAAAAGTACTCTTAACAAAAAAGTTCTATTTTATATATAAAAATAATAATAATAAAAAAAAACGTAAACTATCACCAAAAGGAAAAAAACGATTAAAAAAAAAAAGTTCCTTAGCACACACACAAAAAAAAGTCTATTATATACCCCAAAAAGGAAGCTAAAATAACAAATAATAAAAAAGATAGAAAGAGTGATATATACCTTAGAGATAGAGAAGCAGCAGAAGAATAAGCAGCCGATCATCTATTGCGCATGTCAATATAGGTTTAGAGCAGACGATATTTCAAACATCGCCGCCATCTTGGCCCCCTATAAAACTTTGGAATTTTGGCGCGAAGTGAGTTAGGGTTAGCTCCGGATGGGGGAGATTATCGGCTGGACATTTATTGGATGGCGGCAGGTTCCAGAATCGATAGAGACAGGGGGAGATAATAAAAAATTAAATAAAAAAAACATAAGGGGGGTCGTACTTGAACCCTCCCCCAACACTTAAGGCCACAATTTACGAGGGAATACCACCTCTGATAAGTGTTTGCGGCTCACAAAGCTCATCCTTATATTTGGCCAACTTTTTTGTCATCCCGTTTTGTGCTAAAAACCACTTCTTTGTGAATAACAGATTTATTGATAGAGGGTGAAAAACTCTATAATAGGTTAAGTGTGGTCATTCTGTGTGCCATCTTTTTATATCGCCTTACTCTGTGTTCTCAATATTCACATTGTCCATAGTTGCATATAAGAGAATTTCCTACAAATTTTCGGAGTGTTTTTAGGCTTAAGATAATTTTTAAGTTAAACAATTTAAATAGGTAATTATATATCAAACCTATTCCAGCACCTCTCTAACATACATAGATCTTTTTTTTTTTTTCAAAACCATTCATGAACATATCTTTTAATAATTGTGAAAACTGTAAATATATTTGGGATTTTTAAAAGTAAAAATCTGTATATTAACATTTTTATTCATTGAATATTTTTTAAATATTGATTTCAATCATTATTTAGCGCTTATTCCATAAAGTTACAAAAGTGGGTTGAATCTACCCAACCCGTCCAGTTATATGTAAGAAAAATCCACCCGTCCAGTTAAGGGTTAAAATGTTCACTAAATGAATGTCGTATTTTCTCATTTCTTACAGTAAAAAAGCCTTATATTAAAAACAAATATTCATCATCGTTTATTTTACAGTCTGTGCTTAATACGAATGGTTTCGGAACACTAACCAAAAATTCTGTATTATTGAATATCTGAATTGAGAAAAAAAGCTAAAAAAATGATAGCTTTAAAAAAAATGGTATTAACAATTTAAAAAATACAGTATTTTATATATAGTTAAATAATAAAAACTACACTTTTATTTATATTAAGAATTAACCATTGATAATAAAAAAAACTTTTTCGATTTTGGATATAAAATGTGTACCTCTTTTTTAATTTTTATTTTTTGACCAAATTCAGATACTTTGGCAAGGTCACAGAAGAAAAAAATCGTAATTAGTGAAAAGAAACAACGTGAATGGTCGAATTATAAGAGTTATTTCTGTGTGGATGAAGGATTGAGAAAGGAGTTACATCAGTCAATGGCTAAAGGAATAAAGAAACAAAAGTAGAAATCGGCCTAGGAGGCTCATCCACCGACAAAGAGTTCTCTTCCAGGCAGTGAGTCCTGGACTCCTTTCATCTCTAGATGAACCTTAGCTGAGGGCGTCATCACCTCGCCCAAAGACCTCCAGGTCATGGGGCCGCAGGATAATGATGGTAAAGACCCTGGATGAGAGGCCTGACTCAACGGGAGAACCCGTACCTATGGGCCAATACAGAAACAAACAAGCAAAACCCGTACATTGTGGATTTTTTGGAGTCCACACACACACACACAATATTGTGACCATTGTTCAGACAGAATATTGTCGCAAAGTATGTATTCTTCTATTAACAGAGTATCATTTTTGATGTTTATACTTTGCTACTCAGTAAACTTCCCTCTTTGCTTATCTTTTGTTTATCATTCTTAGCTTGTCCTTGCCTTAAATAAATTACTGTCTCATCCCGAAGGTAGTCTTCCCTTATTTTCCACGTGGCAATATTTTAAAGGAAAAAAAAATGTTTTAAAACAGAAATTAACCTGGTATGATCGTATAGAAGTAAAAAGAGGAATGGTTCTTTGAAAAGTGATTTTTATATTTTAAATGTATATTTCAATTCAATATATGTATAGGTGTGCTATGTCGGAAAATTATTTTGAAAAATCGCTATACAATTCACAGATATATGTAAATACGTTAAAATAATACAACGGGTTTCTGGAGAGATGAATTTCTTTTTATTAATGTAATCTTAAGCTTTCGGGCATCTCTGCCCTTCTTCTACAGGAGTATATAAAACCAATAATAATAAACGCCCTTCCGTATATATAAATACGTACTAAGTGAGCGTTAGTAATTTAAATATATCAGGAGAAAGTGTGAGCGTAAAATGGCAAATAACAATACACACAACAGTAGCTGCAGGAGAATAGAGAAAGTCAAATCTCAAAAATAACATGTGAACAACAATGGAAATAAACCTGGCCGTTAAATCTCACAATAACAATGTAAACCGGCAACAGTAGCTTTAAGGAAGGGAGAAAGTGAATGTAAACAATAATAGAAAGAAGGAGCCCGACGTTTAACAATGAAGAAAGAGAGAGATGCAACAATGGAACCTCATTGTTGAAGAAACCACCGCCCCTAAAGTGAAGAAGAAGAAAAAATTCAACTCCACTTATCCCTCCCTCCCCCAGTAAACAAATATTTGTACGGACCCTAGGTTCGCTCCCACGTTAAGCTTTTTTTTTCCGCTTACGTACGTTTGTACCGACAGTGGATTAGCCATTGTCTCATGGGATCCTTGGAAACTGCCGTAAATGGCATCACATGGCTGTCATTTGTCACCCTACGTCATTTAGTGACAAATACCTCCTGAGCTCATTCTTTTGTCCTTCGCTCAGTGAGAACAAATATTCAGGTCAAAACTCAATCTTTTTTTTTTCTTCTTTAATATTTTTTTTCTGTGAGGGAAACAATAAATTAACGCACAAACACATTTGCTACTTTATTCACTTTCTCTCTCCGTTTTTATCATTAATAAAAATAAATTATCGGTAAAAAATTAATACGATAAAAAACACAACAATGAAAACCTATATTGTGAGTAAAAAAATAAAAAAAACTCTTTTCACTTCTTTATATATGACTTTGATAATGTGTCTCCCTCTGAAAAAGTTCACAAACATTCCTATGCAAAATGAAAAAAAAAAAAAAAAAAATTCCATTTAAAAATCAATTACACTCAAAAAAGATGCTTCTTTATATATATAAAGATAGCGCGTGGCCTATATATTTTTTATATGTAAAACTTTGAAAAAACTCCGCGAGCTAGGTAAATCCACGCGCAGTCCTATCTAGCGATAAATTTACATAATTCGGAATAATTTCCCTCCACCCAACATTTCATCTCCCGCTCGTAACTTGTGATTTACAGCTTGGAAAGGGAGTGCTGTTTTTTAAGTAAGAAATTTGTATTTTTCCTTGAATCCCTTCACCATGTCATTCGGCCCGTAGCTTCCTCTTGCGCCTCCATAATTTATAGTTTCTGATTGTAGGTAGGTGGGACAGTTAGGTACGATTTAGCGACATTTATGCGTGTGTGTTCATACTATTTATCTCGCTCTAGTTTTTATATAAATTATTTCATATAAAAAGACACATGGTAAAGTTGGAATATTAGATTATTGTGCCCGTGTTTTGTATGCTTCTGATTTTTTTTAAATCTATGCAAGCTATATTATGAGAAGTTGATAACATTCATTGCAATGGGCGTATTATAATTGATGAGTATAATAAAGAATGACAATATAAGAAGAAATAAAGGACTCCGCCCCATTATAAGGAGCGGATTCTCCCTCGACTTTACCTACTACGTTCTCGGCCTTTTGGCTAAGATCAAAGTGTGTATTACGTTTATGAAAGTATAAAACATGGTACAGCGCTTGTTCTGTGTTCACATCTCTTGCCTATTTATCTTGTCATATATTTTATCTTGTATGCTTCTTTGTCTACTTCATACATATATTTCTTGGTTATTTTTCTCCACTCAGCGAATAATTTTCTATTTAATAGATAGATATTAAATTTATTATTTTGCGTAGTGTTTGTTGCGCAACTCCTAACGCGTCTGATTATGGATAAGACGATTATAGGTTCGTATATTGGCTGGTTCGTTTTATATGCATTTTATTTTATAGTTGTAGGGCGATCTCTCCATTTAACGCATTTAACTTAATTTCGGTGACCTAATTTCATGTGAAACCCGAACCTAATTTCGATTTTGGCATTTTTCACCGGTTAAGTCACCTACAAGAGCATGTACTATGCGCTAAAACACCGAAAGTCATCAGATAAACAATAATTTAAGTGATGTGTAATTACATAGTTCAAATTGGTATGAGAATGCCTATGCAATTATATGCAGTATCGATACTCTCCTGGAGGTAGTCTTTCATTGGAGGTTGGATAGGATTAGTCAGTCTTTTTTTTTTTACCTTACAAAAGTGATCGCTTAGGGAGACTGTAGCTCATTGAACAATTTAAAAACATTTTTTCCAATCAGCCAACGGTTAATGATAATATTTACAAAATGGTGATGGATACATATTTACATATTTTACAGCCAGGGAGGCCCACCTACCTTGAGAGAGTTCTTCTCTTTTCAGGGAGGGGGACCTTCTTATCTGAAGTGTAAGTCTATCACGGGAGTTCTGACTGTAATTTGTAATATATGCATATATAGCTTTGTGGCAGTCCCTTTCTATTAATCTTTTGGAAGTAGGTATATGCAAATTTAAATATTGCTTGGAAGCCTTTTTTTAAATTAGGAGAAACACTTTAACCGTGCACAAGATGACTTCTGTTCAAAATATATTTCCATTTTCACATATTTTATATATACATTTTAGAATTGTTCATTAAAATATATTCAAATTAAAAAAAATGGTAGCCATAGAATATTTCGAAATATAATTATGATAAATTTAGGAGATAAAAAAAAATGACACAATAAAGGCAATGAATATTGAAAAAAAAAGGCATTATGTAAAAATGCAGTTGAATATTGAAAAATGCATCGTAAAGGAGACTAGAGAATATATACTTGAAACTAGCGCCATCTATCTTATTACGATAAATTAAGTTGACATCTTATGCAATTCATTATTTTTTTTTTCTAAAGGGCGGACGTTCAGCTTGCTCAGATCTCGATTTGAGATAAGTCACTACCTTTTTCAATCCGTGCAAATCATTCTTGGGGTCATCCATTCTAGACGAGATCCCAAGTCATTAAGTCCTAACCCCCCATCCCCATTTATTCTTTCCCCCCTCCCCCCAGATCCTTCAATGAAGGGAGTTCAACCAAGTAAAACACTCACAGAAGAATTCATAAATTTCAAGCATCATGCTTTATTAAAGTAGAAAAATTTTAATCCCAGCATTTTCATTGATAATTTATGGGTTTTAATTTGACCACTGACTTGAATCTTTATCATTTCGTCTGTCCTTGATTTATTCACGATAATTCAAAGATTAATAATTTATGTTGTTGTTTTTTTATTTTTGACCAATGGACCACCCAGGTGATTTTAACGTTGTAGAAACAAGGATATTTATTTTTAATATTTCCATTATTAAGTGTTGATTAGTCTTCATTACCTTTTAGCAGTATCGTGTGCTCATAAAATGATAAACACTCTATCGTTTGGTATGTAATTTATGGATGATTAATAGGTGTAATTACAAGCTTTATTTTTCACTTTGATTTAATGACTATTGCGCTCTATTTTAAAATGATGAAGTCAACGATCTATATTTTTTTCACTGAACCGCAAGAAAAATCCAAAATAGTTAATCAAATGTTATTCCCAATTTTAAATTGACATCTTGTAAATATTCTCTCAATAAAATGAATTCAAATTTAAAGAAAAACTTTATCATTAAAACACTTCGATAATAATAATTCATTTGAAAATATTATATATATATTTTTAAAACATTTTTTTTTTAATAGATCGAACGATATTGCGACTGATGTGATAGAGATGCATGGAGACATCTGAGGCTCTTCATTGGACACGACAACAACAATAAATCGAACTTAAGAAAAAATATATTTAAAGCATTTTTTGTATTCAAGTTCTTGTGGTTTATAATAATTTATAATCACAAATATATATTATATATATAATATATTAAATGTAAAATATTATATCTAAAATATTTTTAAAGATTAGTGAAGCATTTAATTTTCGGAGTAATAATATTTGCATATATTTTTGAAAACAATCCAAAAACACAAAAACTATTTAATAACACGAATAATAAATTCTATTTTTCTCAAATGTGAGAAACAAAATTTAAAAAAACTAACTAAAATGCATTTATTAGAATATTTTTAATTATTGTAACCAACAATTAGCTCTAAAATAATTACATCACGCTTTAAAAATGATTTTAAATCATGAAAGTGTAAAGTGGGAGTTAGATTTTTAACGGATTTTTAATAAGTCCCCCCCAAAAATATTCATTTTTCCTTTTTTTGTTCAAATATTTACATAATTTGATAGTGAAATATTTACATAATTAGTGGATATAAACAAGAAAAAAAAAAACTGAATTGACAAAGAGGGAGGAAAATCTTTTAAAATATTTTTAAAATTTCTTTTATAAATATAAAGATATTTTAATATAACATTTATATTTTTTAAAAATCATTATAGTTTGTTATTGTGAGTTTATAGTGAAATATTTCACACTTATTTTAATTGATTTATATTAAAAGGCAAACTATATGCAACAAAATATGCATTGTATTTTATCAGAAAGGTAGCAAAAAATCACTCACATGTTAAAATTTTATATATATAGTTCAATAAATATATACTATAAAATTGTATTTTGAAAATATATATGCATTTAAATAAATACCGTAAACATCTAAAAAATTACAGACGATCAAAACATTTAACAACATGAGCAAAAACAAACTTCCTACATTATGGTCAAATTTAACTAATATCTTAATTTTCTGATTGTGCGTGAAAGAGAATACATTTTTATTGAAAATATTTCATCCTTTGATATTTGAACAATGCACACATTAGCGTCAATATTTTTTAAAATAAATTTTCTCTCTCTACAAAATATATCGACGCGTCTTCTCTTAAAAGTATATACATATATTCACGTCATAAACTCAAAACCATTCATTCTAAATATAGCCTTCTTTATCTTCGTTATGTATTAAAGAGTCAAAAAGAAGATTAAATGGATTCTTTCTTGAAAAGATTCCCCTCCATTTGGAGCAAGTTTTTTTTTTTTTAAGTGGTTTGTCTAGCCGGAATTGAAGAAATAAATTGGGTAGTAGAATCTGCATTTGTGATTGATTTAAACCAATCACTGATTGCAACCATAAACTGTGAGCATTCCCATCAAAATAAGGACTAACCTTTTGTTTCATGCACCAATTTATTGACAACCCAGCTCATAAATTCCATTCTCTCCTTAACAAAATAGAAAAGATAGAATTCATGGTCAAAATAAATAATCTTATTTCTCTCGTTGCATATAAATATTCATTGATACTTATTCTTTAACCAGGATTTTCTTATATATTTATGATTGGGCGTTGTTGTATAAGATCTTTTACTTTGCAATTTCCAAGAAATTGGTTTAAAAAACTCTAATTTTCAAGTTGAAGAAGAAAGAGAGAGTGTGTTGGATATATTTTTATTTTGAAAACAATTTTTCTCTAATATTTGAGGAATATCTCTAAATAAAATAAATAGCAACATAAATTTTAGCTAAAATAATGGTTTAAAATTGCACTTGTCATTGATCATACATGTGTGTGTATTAACAATTATCAATTAATAAATTAATCAATCACATCCATCGAACTAATTAATAAAATGATAAATATTCGTTTGTTTCAAGCCTCCTGCCTATAAAAAATTGTCTTGTGACCTTGATGGAAGTCAATAAACTGACCCATTCAACCACACCTTATTTCTAGGAATTTTGACAAAAGAAAGACGCCCCTGCAGTTAAAAATTACCATAAAATATATTTAGTAAGTTTTTTATTTTATTTAATTGATCTTTGAATTGAATTTAGGATCTGTGTTGTAACTATGAAATATTAGTGCTATAAATAAAAAAAATAGCGCCATTAAAAATTTTAAATTAAAATGTTTGGTAATTAGGGATTAAATGTTTGAACTTTGTTTTATGCAACAGAGGCGCACACCATCTTTATCTGTATGTATATAAAAATAAGAAATTCCAAAATTATTTTAAAGCATTTGCTCCCTCTTTGCCCATTTATTTTCTGTTTTTTTTTTATATATTCTAATTATGTAAATATTTCACTATTAAATTAGGTTCATATTTTTTTTTTCGATAAAGGCAAAAAAAAAATATATATATATATTTTGGAGGAGACTTTGTGTATGGCCAGGCTTATTTTACTTAGAAACCATTGGACACATAGAAGACTTCTTTGTTATTTCTTATCAGCCATGTTTTTGCCTGGCAAGTGAGTGGCTTGGCGCCAAATTTACGATGCGTTGGGAGAGCTTCTTGGACTGGGCGTCTGTTGTTATTTGGACAGATTCTGATTGGATGGTTTGTTTTATCTTTAATTGAACCTCCTGGTTGATTGGATAATTGGGTAAAGTAGTAGAATATTGGTGGGTAGAGAAATTAAGAAAGACTCAATATTGGAAACGTATTTGCCCTTTGGGTAATTTTGCATAATGGTGATTGGTATTTTGTGAGCGCACAACTGATTGGTTTTGTTATTTACATCTTTATTTATATTATCAGAGAGATAATTATCTTTCTCTCTCTCTTTTTGATTATTGAAAACGTAAGCTGATAGGCCTATTCGATGTTTAGCTATATATGAAGTATCTTAGTTATCTTGAGTTAATTTTGGCGATCTATTAAATCTCTAAGGATAGGAAATTAAAAATAAAAAATTAAATCTGAGTAAATAACGAGAAAATGATGCATGAATCTCTGTGTAATCCGAGTTAATTTTTTTTTTGCACATTTACCCAGGTACATATTATTTAATACTCTCTTTGTATGTTCTAATTGTTTTAATAAAACTCATCGAAATTTTGACAAAATTCCGGCTTAATTTTTTTGTTAAAAGCATTTATTTCTTCTTTTAATGTCTGTTAATCTAGATTTTTAGTAAAAAAAAAAAAAAGAAAAAAGGCATTTACAAGGTATGCTATATGTAACTCTAAATAAAGAATATCTATTAATAGATTTGACATGGTTAATAAACATATATAGAAATTGCTTAGTAGTTTTGTTATTGGAGACATGTTATTATATCGACATGTTTTGATTTGCATAGCGCTTATCGGCATATCGATAGGTTATTTTTAAAATTGACCTTGAAATAACGATGTCAATGTATCCAATCGCTGCTTACATACTCGAGATTTGGTTTCGAATGTTATTGTTTTCTCTTTACAGTGTGACCCTAGATAACCCTCATAGTGCAACCTGGTTGGAGGGACCCCTGCTTACCGTTCGTTTCCAATTTTTAGCGTGTATAAATGTAGTTCCCGAATTTTATCAAACTTTAAAAAATGTTTAAATTTTATTTGCATAGTTTTATATTTTATAGTCATAATTCTTATTTCTATTTTAATTATATTTGAAATATTGCTTCGTATGTAAATGTGTATATATGTATATAATGGCTCAAACGCGTATAAATCCTGTTAGTATATTCATGCTATCCATGCCTGTAGAAGAACCGAAAGGTTCGAAAGCTAGCAATAAACCGCAAAAGAAGCTCCTCATGTAATCTTTTATTCATATATAGTTAAACAAAGTAATTCACAAGGTAATATGCGTGTGAAGAGGCAAATCAAGTCAGAGCCACCTGTCTATGATGATGGTGTGACAATTGTCATTGGTGGAGAAATGCGAACACCGTCGACAATCACGACACGGGATCGAATCCCGCTTTCTACACTTTTTTTCTTCTCCAATGGCCCCCGATTCTTGCATAAGTCTAATCCCACCAATAAATACAAGTAAACAAAAGCGATTTTAGAAACTTGAAAGTGAAAAAGACGAAATTGTGCTGTTTTCTACATTTCTATATAAAAAAGGCTCTTATTGCAAAGTGACACATGGTTTACTCTTATTGGTGTGTTTTCCTTAGTCGAACTTGGGAAATTCAAAGCCCAAGAGACAAAAAAGAAAAAATCGAATTATTCAAAATATTGAATTAAAAACGTTTTGAATAAAAGGCTTAAAATTCTAGGGACCAAGATAAATATTTGAATTGAAGATGTTTGGCGAAATAAATAACTTAGTCCCTATTTCTGCTCCGCGCTTATGAAATTGAAGACTTGGGGCGATGGCGTCGACCTTTCATATTAAATCTTACTTTTCCTTATTACTAATAATTGTATATAGTTGCGGAACTAATGGTTTCCTGTGCTGCTCTTTTTCTGATATTGCACCTTGTACGGAGAATCTGTATAAGACTAACGTCTTAATAAAGGCTTTGTGTGTGTGTGTGAATTGAAGATGTTTGAATAATCCAAGTTCTACTGTATATTGTAGATGCCATGTGAAGATTTCTATTTATCGCCATCTTATGTTTCCAAATAAAACAAAGCTCTTTTAGCGTCCTTACTTCGATAGAAAATAATAGGAAGGCCACTAAACTATTTATCAAGAAAATGGGCTGGCCAATATTGTGGAATAAACCTGAATCACACAATATTCTGTTGATATTTATTACACTAGAATTAATGCTTATTTAAACGGTCAGGATATACCTAGTTTTTTCATATCCCTACCTGTGACCTACTTCCCTTCTTTTTCTTACTTCTTTCCTTTTTTTCTTTTTACATATTTTTTCGTTTTTTACTTATATATACTGCACGATAATTTTGTGGAGAATTTTAATATTAAAATTTCACTATCTTTTTGTTTCTTTTCCTAACTTGAAATAATTTTAAATAAAGGCTATATAATGGTTCTTTATTATCTCTATATAAATGTTATGTATGATGTCTTTATAGTTTATATACTTCGATATACTATAATAAATATAATCGTTTTAAATAACTTTTAATATATATTTCTGTAATAACGCGCCATCTATATATATAAAATAAAAGGATTTAAAAGCGCGAATGTTTCTTTTATACATAAAACGAACTTTTACTGTCCTTACTGCGATGAAAAATATATATTGGGAGGGCTTGGCTCATCAGTGGTGAACCCTCCCAGCGGTTTCGCCAATTTAATCCACCAGACCGCTTCTCAGAGCTCTAATACTGTATTGGATCATTCTGCTTTTATATGCTACACTGAAGGATGGAATCTTAGAAATGGTTTTCAAGTAAACAATGGACATAAGCTTATAGGACAGTAGAATTACATTCAAATATTTTTATATCAATATATTTTATATATATAGATGGCGCGTTATTGCTTTGTGTTAATTTATGCCTAACTGGCCTTGTCTTTATAGTTTGCTGAAGAGCATTGCTCAAAGCAAATATTTGAATGTAATTCTACTGTCCTATAAGCTTTTGTCCATAGTTTACTTGAAAATCATTTCTAAGATTCCATCCTTTAGTGTAGCATATAAAAGCAGAATGATCCAATACAGTATTAGAGCTCTGAGAAGCGGTCTGGTGGATTAAATTGGCGAAACCGCTGGGAGGGTTCACCACTGATGAGCCAAGCCCTCCCAATATATATTTTTCATCGCAGTAAGGACAGTAAAAGTTCGTTTTATGTATAAAAGAAACATTCGCGCTTTTAAATCCTTTTATTTTATATATATTTCTGTGTTATATATATTGATAAAAGAAATCAATAACTGATATGGATAATTGTTATCGCGCGTTTTTGTTTTTCCAAAGCCATTATTTTAACGATATTTTTTTAAACACAATTTACCAATACTTCTACTGCTATGATGAAAATATTGGGAGGATCGTCTAGCTCATCAGTGATAAAACCTCCCAGCGGTTTCGCTAGTTTAATCTATTAGACCGTATTACTATTATTATAGAAGAGATCCAGGACCTAGAACAGATGACAGGAGACCTGACAGACAAGAATGGATCAAGACCAGGGGACCGAGGAACCACCAGGACATAGAAAGACTGCTGCAGGACATCAGGGGACCTTATCTGTGAGGGCCAGGTGTCAAAATTGCTATTGTAAATATCTTTGTTTTCTTTTACTGTTATTATTCATTTTGATGCTGTAAATAAAAATATGTAAATAGACTGACCATTCGTTACACTTTTTAGAGAAAAACTTGTAACCTTTTTGAAAAATAAAATTATTATTATTATTGCGCTCTCTATTTTGCATATTTACTTTCATCAATATGGAGGAATTCTTGGACGATGGTATTCATGCCAAATATATTATTGCTTAAAGATACCGTGCATGTGTGTCTGTTCAACAAAAGCTTGGCATAAAATAAAAGAATTAATAATTTTTTAAAATAATTTGAGTTTTAAAAAATCTTGTTCTTAAATCCGGTCTTAAATGTGTTAGGTTTTATTTAGGATTAGTTATCATACACAACATTTATTCAGAGCCTCAGTGTTACAAAGAGGATACACGTATTCTTAGTGTTAAACACGTTATACATGTATTTTAAGTGTTTTTTTCTTATATATAATACAATTAAAATAAATGTGAAAACTATAAATAGTTAGTAGCAAATTCAAAACAAAATAGGTTTGTGTTTTAAATAGTTATTAAATAATTCGATAAATTAAAATATAGAGAAAAATCCTTAGTGGATAGCTTCGGCAATTACACGTCATATGCTGGGTAGAAGAAAAAAGAATAAGCGAAGATAAAAGTTTATAGAAAAGAACAAAGACAGAATATATATATTTATATTGTTATTTGGTAGAATATATTGATAAATACATTATTTTTTGATCCAATATATGCCTTTTTATTATATATATGTGTATGTGTGTGTGTATTTATATGCAATCTAGTTCTTTTGGCCTTGTAAATAATGCCCCTTGAGAAAAGCCTTGATCTTAATCTTAAACCGAGCAGGTCTTAAATCGAGAAGGAACTGTCAATAAATAAACAAACGTGAGGTATCTCCAGGCCACCATATTCTGATCAGACGATATCTCCAGTTTTAAATCGATATTGGGAAGGAGCAGAAGATGAAGGGGGATGGTTGAGGGAAAGGGCAGAAATATGTGAAGCACATATGTGGCCATAAAAAACGGAGGTTTATTACATCGTCTGATACGTCACCTTTGACCCCGTGCAGACGATCTCTGCAAAATGTTTGGCAGACGAGAGCGGAATACCTCAACTTCCGAAACAACTTGTCCTATTAAATATGTTTGGCAACAAGTACTTTGATACTACGTTTGGCACCATGTTGTTATCTTCTGGAAGAGAATGTTTGTATTTATCCAAGAGGCTTGTTAATTTTACGATGTCTACATTTAAAATAAAAATCTAAATTCTTTCTAAAACTTCCTAAAACTTTGTATATTCGTCATCTTTCATAAAACATTGTAACCAGAATTTTTTTTTACTAAATTTGTAACTAATATTGAAAACAAACAAGATTGGCTCACTTTGAAACCAAAACTCAAAGAAAAGGCCAATATGTAAATACATAGTTCCATAACAGTCCGTCGTCAATAGAGACAACGTTATGCAAATTTGGAAACTAAAACGGAAATTGAAGAGGAGTATCTTGTGCGAATTTTGTTAGCAAGCTTTCGGACGTATGCGTCCTTCTACAGGCTTTTTCAATAGAGCCTTTTTCGAAAAAGCCTGTAGAAGGACGCATATGTCCGAAAGCTTGCTAACAAAATTCGCACAAGATACTCCTCTTCAATTTCCGTTTTATTTTTCTATTTTAACTCGAAGAGTTTATTTTAATCTGTTATGCAAATTTATTTTGACATCATATTTTACAGCGTAAAATGCCGCCACCAACAAATGTAGGTATGTAGATATAGAAATAAAAGTAAATATACTATAAAGCTCCTATAAACATTTTCAATATTGCTAAAGTAAAATAGAAAAGCTAAGTACTGTACAAACACATCTAATAACAATCATCCAACAATTACACCCATTTCTCACACGTGAGTTATAAAAAATGATCCTCACGACCTATAATTCCGAGGTCATAAAATGAATATTAATATTTTTTATGTACCAGGAAAATACTTTGCAATGCTAATTGTAATGGGAAAATAACGAAGCGTAACAATATCGTCCAACAATGTAAATTAATCGTGTAGAATAATCGTTTATTTGTATATACTCCATATTTATTAACACTGTGTATCCTTCAGAATACAATGGAGGAAGTCATTGTTAAACACTTATACCTTGAAGAGCATAACGAAAATATTGTTTTTATATATATGGTTTAATATGGTTTGTAAAATATTGAGAATTTTTTTTTATATATGTCCTCTTATAACAATAGTTCATATTCAAATACAGAGAGGTGATTGCCACTCGAAATATTGGAAGAAAATAAATTTTATTATAAATAAATATACAGTAAACTATAACGCGATTAATGTGTTCCGTGTTGTATGAAATCGCGTTATAGGAATTCGCGTTGTACGAAATAAAACTTGTATAACGCGAATGTTGTTAGGGTAAATTGTTTTATTTTATAACGTGTTATACGAAAATTCGCGTTGTATAAATAAATTTGTCGCAATTTTTTTATCGCTTTGTACGAAATCGCGTTGTAAAAACTCGCGTTATAGGAGAGTCTACTGTATGATAATAGTATATTTATATGTAAATATGTAAGTATATATATTTGTTGCTATATATTTACATATCTGAATAATAATAGCGTTAAGTATTTTGCATATATATCAATTGGAGACTATTGTTCGAAGTATATATTCACAATAGGGCAGAGAGCGTGTCTAGAAATTTATAACAATCATACAACAATGTCGTTATAGCCATGTATAATGGAGTTTAATAACTATAAGCATATTATAATATAATATAATGCGGCTTATAATTGTAGAACGACATTTGAAAATATCCCGCATGTGTTTCTTTAGAACGAAAAATCGAAATTTATTTTAAAGAGAAATAACGATTATTTCTAACCTTAGGGATGAAGTATGAAAGGATGAATTGTGAAGAGTAATGATGAACGGAAAAATAAAAGTGTCCAGGGATGGGAATCTTCTGGAATCTTGTTCTTTCCAATGTTATGTAAATATATGTCAACGGTAGGAATTCCTCGCTCAATAAAAGTTACGTCCTTAATGCAATTGTACGAAATATATCAATATGGAAGCGCAACAATCGTCCAACAATGTAGAATTTAATACAGCAGAAGTCTCACCTATATCTTTTAATTTACACAATAAGCATTAATACTAAAGTCAATAAAATGGAATCTCTCGTTCTCAATAAAAGTTACTGCCATGAAGATAATTGTACGAAGATTCCAACAATGAGGGTTACAATCGTCCAACAATGTTGAATTTCATACAGAAAGAAAATCTCTCACCTATATTTCTTAATTTACACAAAACGCAATAATACTAAAGCCAATAAAGTGTTCACAGGAAACTCTCGTTCTCAATAAAGGTTACTGCCGTGATTCCAACGTACGAAGATTCCAACAATGAGGAGCAACAATCGTCCAACAATGCAGAATTTGATACAGTAGAAATATCTTTCTTATATATATTTCTTAATTTACACAATAAGCATTAATGATAAATCCAATAAGTTTTCACAGTAATCTTTCCTCCTCAAAGTTTCTGCCGTAAAATGTATAGGAAGATTCCAACAATGAGGGGTAACAATCGTCCAACAATACGCCGATATATACTGCATGGATATCTCACATATATTTTATTAATTTACAATAATGCTTGATTCATTTTTTTATTATTATCCCATGTACACGTGTGGTTCAGGCCACGATAATCGTGGTGGGTAGTTGGCGACTGCTTACACTTGTGGAAAGCAGTTCGAATATTGCACTTAAAAGTGTGTCAGTGCTCCATTTGGTTACTTGTACTCACTGGTGGGGTTGGACTTTTGCAAAAATAAGACGCTATTGAAGTAATTTTTCTTCAGAAAAAAGTGACCCATGCAGGATTCGATCCTGGGTCATGGCTTTCGACAGTTTATACCAATCCTTCACCTACCTCTAACTTGATACTGAAGATCCTAAGTTATTATATAAACCCAGGAATCTCGCATTCTTAATTAAAGTTACGCCCGAGAAGTTAATTGTACGAAGATTCCAACAATGAAGGTAACAATCGTCCAACAATGAAAATAACCATTCTGTACATAAATATCGAATATATTTCAATTTTGAACTTTTTCTAGAAGTGTTATTGAATATTTAATGTTAAACTAATGTTACATATTTCTTTCTCTCCTAAAAATAAAACGCTATATCGTTTATGATGTAATTATTAGTACATGAAGAATAACAATGATAATGCAGCATAACAATCATCCAACACGATTCAAGTTACCCATATTGCATAAATATCGCTAATGCAAATTTTTTACGCCACTTCCAAGCATCTTATGGAATATTTAATACCAAATTAATTAATATATTCATCCCTCCCACATAAGGGAAAAAATGGTTTAATGAAATTACCCGTGCATGAAGGATGACAATAATGAGGCGTAACAATCATCCAACAATGGAAAGAGGCTTATCCATAGATAATGAATCTGTGGCATTAATTAACTGTCAATGAATAATAGACCTGCCCCAACAATGCTCGGTGAATATATAATGTTACAAGTTCAGGCGTGTGAGGGAGAAAGCTTGCAACAATGAAGAAACTGCTGCAACAATCATGCAACAATGCCAACGTTTAAATCATCATGACTTACACTCCCGCCCTTGTAATAAATGTTTAATTCCAGGAATAGACCGCTTCCTTGCTCGTTCTTCTATGGATGGTCCAGGATCTTCTGCTTTCTTTCTTTCTTTTTCAAGATTTGGCCATTACCTATATTCCAAATTGAGTTTCAAAAGAGAGAAAAAGTTATGCAAATTAATAATATTCTAATCAAAACATATTGAAAGAATGGAAACTTTAAAAATCTCCTCTTTATACACTCATGGACAAAACCTAAGAAGTTGTACCTTTTGCCATGTATATCGGGATTAAGACAATAACTTAAGATATTACAGTGACCTTTATTGAAGACATACGAGATAACCAAGTGTAAACAAAATTTCTAAAACAGTCGACCGGAGACATCAAAGACTTAACACTTCCTTAAGTTTTGTCCATGGTTGAAAATAGAGTACATACTCAGCATTCTATGCAACACAAATCGTTGGTGTAAGCAATTGACTGTATTCTGTGGTGTCAGGAAAGTGTCAATATTTCATAGCATCTTTCCCTCTATTTCAAGAAAGTTTATCAAATGTTGATTGCTTGTCAAATAGGTGTTTTGAGCCCAGATGGATATAATACTGTCTAGAGAAGAAATTACATACGATTCCTACATCTATATATATATAAATCAATGTTTGTATGTTTGTTTGTTTGTATGTCCGGTATACAAATTCGCAGTAGTTCACTAATTCAAACCAAAATTTCCATACATAGGTAAAAAAATACGTAGAAGACGATAAGCTATTTTAAAAATATATAAATCAATTATTAAAACTATATATTCAAATTATTCTACTTAGCTCACGAACAGAGCTCTCTATCAAATAGTAGATTAAATTATGCTGATGCAAACAAATAGATAATGCTAATAACAAACAATTATAAAAAAAATCTTATCTAAATATATATCACTCGGGTAGATATGCACACGGGTCAAACCCGGGGCGAAGCCCGGGTCACCCGTCTAGTTTAAAATAAAATCAAAATTCTTTCTAAAACATCTGCAAACTTTGCATATTCGTTATCTTTCATAAAACATTGCAACCAGAGATACTTTGCACAACTTGTAACTAATATTGAAAACAAACAAGATTGACTTACTTGGAGAAAAAAACTCACAGAAAAGGCCAATATGTAAATACAGAATTCCATAACAGACCGTTGTTGTTAGACAGCGTTATGCAAATTTATCTGAACATCATATTTTACAGAGTAAAATGGCGCCACCCACGTAGGTATGTAAATATAGAAATAAAAGTAATATACTCTAAATCTCCTATAAACTTTAAACAAAAAGGTTATAAAATGGTTCCTACACAATAGCGCAGAGGTTATAAAAGTACAAAAAGAAATTAAAGTCCATACTCGGCAATAACTAATACCAAGTAGGTTCAATGGGAGGTTATGTAAATCAGGAACTATTTGTGACACACACGACAGGTGTTGACAATTTCACGCCAAATCTGAGCCGTTATTTACAAAAGGAGCATGACCGAAGCTAGGACTAACAAATGCATTGTGGGTCGAATTATGGCAGGCTAAATATACATTTCGTCTGCTGCCGATTGTTCGAGAATTTTTCCTTCAACCTTCGCAAGTTTTGGTCGTTGTTGTAGATACATGGTCGCTGAGCTAAAACATCTTTTTTAGAAATGGTCGTTGAAATACAGCTTGCACCATGCTGATGAGGGTCAACAGCCCAAAAGCGTACATGGTTAGCTTTTCTTGATTAATAAAGAATGGGTATTTGACCAATTCGGTAATAATTGAAAATCAACGATCAGTTGATATTTATTCCGAAAGATGGCGCAAATCATCAGCAACTTTTATTTGCACAATCAGATGCCTTTCTCTTAATATATATTGTAGAATTAATATAAAACATATAGTAGAAGTATATGGGAGGTTTATATATTTTGCTAAATATTCTCATGCTTGGGAATGAAGGATCATAATCAGAAAAAGATGACAAATAGAGAGGACGTCATTTATATCGGCATAGTTTTCAAACTTATGCAATAAAATGTATTTACATATTTTCTTTCTTAAAAAATATGCAAATAAACAGGACTTTTATGTATAAATGTATTAAATTATAATTGTAATCAAATTCCAATAATTTTTTCATTTTAAAATATCTATTTTAATCTATATATACTTTTAAAAATATTCTAGAATAATCATGTATATGACTACAATGTTTTTATATTGGCTTTGGGTAGGTATTTGCATATTTGCATATACAATATTTACATATTTGTATATAAGCACTATCTAGAGAAAGTACCTTTATATATTTTCCCCTCCTACATTTATTAAAATATCTTAAAATATATTTTCGCTTATTTATTAAGAGAATTCTCTCTTCGCCACCCAAGTAAATCATTGAGGTACAGCCTGAACCACACTGATAAAGGCCAATAGCCCGAAACGCGTATGTATGCTTTTTTAAATTTATTAAGAGAGATAGAAAGTAGTAAGCTATTATTTATGTCAGAATATCGATGTTTAATTGATATTTATTCCGATAGATGGTACTAATCCATCAAGGAGCTATTCGATCAGATGTCCTCATTTTACCGATACGATCCTTATCGTTATTTTTTTTATGGTATCCATTTGTTCCCTACGTGTTGGTTACATTACACAATTGTGTATATCTACAATAGCAGAGTACGGCTTGGTAGATTAAATTCGATAAGAGGGTTCACCACTGATTAATCAGGCCATCTAAAACACTTTATATTTATAAATAAATTAATCGAGAATTTTTTTAAATTTGAAAATGAAAAAGTAGCGCTAAATAGTTTATTTTCTTATACATAGATGGCGCGCTTCATTCATTATATTTAAAAATTATATATGCAAATCAAATGGGGAAATGAAAACATTAAGATATGAATGTTTCTTTCACACATAAAACAAACTTCTACTGTCCTTACTGCGATGAAAAAATATATTGGGAAGTCTTGGCTTATCTGTGGTGAAGTCTCCCAGCGGTTTCACCAATTTAATCTACCAGACCAGTTTCTTAGAGCTCTAATACTGTATTGGATCATTCTACTTATATATGCTACACTTAAGGGTAGAATCTCAGAAATGGTATTTGAGCAAACTACGGATATAGGCTTTACAATAGGGATTACAATACTAATCAGATTTGACACCTAATAAAGCTATTTTTGAAATGTTGTTGAGTTAGATCTTGACTTAAATGTGATTTTTGGAAACATATTCCATGTGTCCAGGGTAGCCTAGTGGACATGGCATCTGTCCGGTAAGCGGAACATTGTGGGTTCGATTCCCATCCCTGGACACTTTTATTTTTCCGTTCGTCATTACTCTTCATATTTCACCCTTTCATACTTCATCCAAAAATGTTAGAAATAGTCAATATTTCTCCTTGAAATAAATGTTGATTTTTCACAGAAAAGAAACTCATGCGGTGAAACTTCAAGTGTCGTTTTATATTCCATGTGTATTCGTATTATGATGTCATGGTGTGATTACTGAAGGTTTGTGACAGTCTCTCTGTGGTTGGAATTATTCCATTGTAGCACAAAACTTCAGGATCTTTGAGAAAAACCAAGTAAAATAATAAAATTTCTAAGACATCACCAACTTATGGATATTCCACTAGATTGTGGGAATATTTAACAGCCGAACACTAAACATCCAAGTAATTTCTTCAACAAATTCTCAATTGTGCAAGAAATTGAAAAAGAAGAATCAATCCCTCGTAATATTTTGAGAAAAAAATAATGTTTTTTTTCTTTCGCCGATCCAGGTATGCTTTTATATCACTGGTCACAGTGGTACAGCCTACTCCACGCTGACGAGCACCAAAAGCGCGAAACGCGTTCGTGGATGGCTTTTCTTGATTTATCAAGAAATTGGGTTGGCCAAATATCAGGGAACAGTCTAAATCAATGTTTAGTTGATTTCTGTTCCACCAGATGGCGCTCTGCCTTCTGTAAAGCACATGTCCTCCTGTTCAGGATATTCTTTTTTTATTTTAATATCAACACCCGACCTTTTTATTTTTTATTTTTTTCTATCATTTTTTTCATATATATGGATGCAATGGATCGCCTTTTGTGTCACTCGACCTAAACTTCGAATTGTTACAGTTACCGACCACGTATTGACCAAGGATGTAACCTGATTTCGACCAAAATGGCCTCTGGAAAATTGTAACTTCAAACACTTCAGCTATGTAAACACGCGACGTGTAAACACATGGCGGTACCTCGGGATGGGATACGGCCTGGACACTTGGGGTAGTTCCACAATATTGGTAGTAGTTCTTATCCTCTTAAATACGTCATCATGGTGGATAGTTAGCGACTGCATTACCTGTAAGTACACCACATTTCTACACATATAGAAAGAAGTTAGAACTTATCCCAAATATGCCATGATAATCATGGTGGGTAGTAAACAACTGTTTTTATTGTAAGTACACCACATTTCTACACATATAGAAAGAAGTTCGAACTTATCCCAAATACGTCATGATAATCATGGTGGGTAGTAAACAACTGTTTTTACTGTAAGTACACCACATGTCTACATATATAGAAAGAAGTTCGAACTTATCCCAAATATGTCATGATAATCATGGTGGGTAGTAAACAACTGTTTTTACTGTAAGTACACCACATTTCTACACATATAGAAAGAAGTTCGAACTTATCCCAAATATGTCATGATAATCATGGTGGGTAGTAAACAACTGTTTTTATTGTAAGTACACCACATGTCTACACATATAGAAAGAAGTTCGAACTTATCCCAAATACGTCATGAAAATCATGGTGGGTAGTAAACAACTGTTTTTACTGTAAGTACACCACATGTCTACACATATAGAAAGAAGTTCGACTTTTTACACCTACCGTTAGGTTTACTTTGCACTCACTGGTGGAATTGGACTTTCACAAGAATCGAGGACCATTGAGGTAATTTGATTTTTTTTTTAGAAAAAGTGTCCACTGTGGGATTCGAACCCGGGTTCTGACTGTCTAAAATGGGAGTTTGTACCACTCCTCCACCCCGGCTTCCAATATTACCTATTAAGAATGTTTATGAGATGTGTCCCTTTCACATACAATTTAAGAACCGAGTAATTTATCAAAGTGAAAACATCAGTCTTCCGGGGATAAATTTCTTTTAAAAGATTTAAACTAACAATTCTCTAGTTTTCAGGTACGAAATCCCTTCTACAGGAGAAAACACTTCACATTTATCAAGAAAAAGGCTTCTTCTTATCGAGCAACTGAAAGTTGCTGATGTCTTGCGCCATCTATCGGAATAAATATCAACTATTTTCGTTGATTTTTAATTATTCCAGAATTGGCCAAATACCCATTCTTGATTAATCAAGAAAAGCTTAATCAAGAATGGGTATTTGGCCAAATCTGGAATAATTAAAAATCAACGAGAATAGTTGATATTTATTCCGATAGATGGCGCAAGCCATCAGCAACTTTCAGTTGCTCGATAAGAAGAAGCCTTTTTCTTAATTTATGCACCTTATCCCAGTACAATATTACATTTGTACTATTACTTCACATTTAATGTCGCCAATAGAAATAGAATTTTAATATTGTAGCGAAGTATTTTTTTAAATTTTAATAACAGATTATCAATTTCTATATTTACTCTGTAAACTTCCCTTATTACTTATCTTTTGTTTATATCCTTCATAGTTTGTTCTTGCCTGAAATAAATTGCTGTGTCATCCTGAAGTTTGTCTTTTCTAAATTTCTACGTGGCAATATGATACATTAGCGTGGCATCTGTTATGATTTTTTGAAACTATTATAGATGCGTATGATTCTTTTAATAATTAAACAATATCTACTGCCCTTACTGTAATAAAAATACTCCCATTAATTTTCCATTACAATAAGGGCAGAAATCTGTTTAATTTTTTTGAAAGAATCATACGCGCCTATAATAGTTTCGAATTCCCAGAAATAGAGTTAAAATACAATACATAGGGTGTTTATAGGTATTTGAATACAGATTTAATTTGTCCCGAGATATAAGTCGATGCTAGGTTGAAGTTTTTCATCTATGTCCAGAGAATGTCACACAGGCTAAAAGCAGATTTGTTTGTTGGCCAAAATTCTATACTCATTCAGCCAGCGCTATCTGTCAATTACTAAACGTTCCATGTCAATTTGTTGTTGTTGTCGTGTCCAATAAAGAGCCTCAGATGTCTCCATGCAGTGTTCTATAACAGCAGTCGCATTGTCCTCTATCTTGGGTGTGTAAAGCTGCTGTTCTGGGTTCATGTCAATTTTCTGATGTTGTTGTCGTGTCCAATGAAGAGCCTCAGATATCTCCATACATCTCTATCACAGAAGTTACAATGTTCTCTATCTTGGGTGTGTAAAGCTGCTGTTCTGGATCCATGTCAATTTGTTGTTGTTGTCGTGTCCAATAAAGAGCCTCAGATGTCTCCATGCAGCGCGCGCGCTCTATAACAGCAGTCGCATTGTCCTCTATCTTGGGTGTGTAAAGCTGCTGTTCTGGATCCATGTCAATTTGTTGTTGTTGTCGTGCCAAATGAAGAGCCTCAGATGTCTCCATGCAGTGTTCTATAACAGCAGTCGCATTGTCCTCTATCTTGGGTGTGTAAAGCTGCTGTTCTGGATCCATGGCAATTTGTTGTTGTTGTCGTGCCAAATGAAGAGCCTCAGATGTCTCCATACATATCTATCACAGCAATGTCCACTATCTGTGTAAAGTTGCTGTTCTGGGTCCATGTCAATTTCTGTTGTTGTTGTCGTGTCCAATGAAGAGCCTCAGATGTCTACATACATCTCTATCACAGCAATGTCCACTATCTTAGGTGTGTAAAGCTGCTGCTCTGGGTCCATGTTAATTTTTGAAAGGCTGCGGCCATTGCTGAGCATGGGAATATGTGGGTAGGTGTTAGTTCCACACCTTGATTGCACACTTTAAAATTCTATGAAATTCTAGTAAATATAATCTCTCTCGCACGAGATAACCTATATAATGAATGCGGATGGAGGAGCGGTATAATCCCTCAATTTCTGTCTGCCATGACCCGGAATCAAATCCCACATTAAACATTTTTTTTTAAAGTTTAAATGACTCCCGATTCTTGCAAAAACCCAATGAGTGCAAGTAAACAAACACAAACGTAACCAAAAGGAGAAATTACTTTATAAAAATACAAATATAAGATTTTTGGTAGCATAGGTAATCCTCTAGATATCATGATAATCATGGCCTAGCACGATAATATATGGACACTGTGGAATGATAACAAAAGATGACGCAGTAAACTTTACAAACAGCTTAGAGATGCTACGATAGAATGAGTATTTGTAATGCTGCGAGCTTTCGACTAAGTTACATTTCTCTGAAAGCGGGAGTTTTGTTGAGGAAAATCAAAGAGAACTAGGTTTTGCATTGAAGCCCAAAAAAGGCTGTTGAGCTTTCAATGAGGCAATCTTTCTCAGATACTGAAACACATGTATATAAGCTTTGTTTAGGACGATTATAAAACCATGTTTTGCATTGAAGGTTAAAAAGGCTAGTGAGCTTTCGAATAGGTTATCTTTCTCAGATAATAGAATGTGTGACCACACAGGAATTTTTATTCAGGAATATTTATTGGTAGAAAGAGCTTTTGCGCTCTGTATGAAGGGGAAAAAATTACTGAACATTCGAATAGGTTATTTTTTCCTCAGGTAATGAATAATGTGATCAGGGCTTTTTTTTTTTTTTTTTTTTGAGGGGGAGTACTATGGGGTTTTGCATTGAAGTTTAAAAATAGGATGCCGAGTTGTTTTCGGCTAGGTGTCCTTACTCAGGTGAGTGCTGATTGTTTTGTTTGTGTGAGTATTGGGTATAAATAGGGTGGGCGACGTTCCAAGGACCCACCTGCCAGAGCAGCCTGCGCACGCGCCAGGGATCCCGCGGACAGTCTCCACGGGGGGCCGGCCAGGGAGAGCCACGAGGGACCCCGGTGGAGCGGGAAGATGCGTCGGTCCCCCACCCGCAACCTGCCCCCGCATCGGTCCATCGCGGTCACCATCACCACCGTATCGGTCAGCGAAGGATCGCCTCGTAGTACGCGGGAAACCTTTACGGACGCTCGTGCCGCCTGACGATAGGAACGTTCTACGGTCCCGGCTAGCACGACGTCCGCCGCACGTAACGAGGGCCGTCGCCGGTCGCATCTCCGACAGGACGTCACAGCGGCCAGGCCTAACAACCACGCCAGCAACCACCACCGCCTCATCCCGCTGACTGCCAGCTTGTCGTGCCGTCCGCTAGGCGGCGTTCGCCGTCCCTCGTCGCCCCTAACATACCACCACCCACCCCCCTATATCTTCTAATAGAGACACTTTCAGGACAAATCTGTCGGAATTGTCGGAGACAACAAATCTACATCGAATCTTAGTAAGAAGAGGTAAAAACTACTTTATTACAACGTCCATTAAAAGTTATATATACATAATTGAATAGATATTAATAAGTTAGATTATATAAGGAAAGTATATGTTTAAAATATAAATATATCCATAAATAATTGATAAATATACATAATATATACAAGGTCTTCATTGGTAGCGCCCATTGCGGGAAAGACTCCGCCACCGATGGACTGCGAGAGTTCTTTCCCACAGAGTGGGCAGGTCGATGTGTTGGCTGGCATTACCCAACTCAAGACCAAGATGGTACTTGTAGATGGTAGCCTTCGCCACACTTGTTAGCTTCACTGCCTCGGGATGGAGGCCGACGCCGAAGAGCCAGGCCTGCAGATCCAGAGAGAGATAAAAATATTAACATCTTACAAGTCACACACAACAATGAGGTAGCATAGATAAAATAAATAATAGTTAAACCAGTTTATAGCGCCCCCCTCTTGGGACTCACCAAAATAGGGTACTATAGAGAGGGGGTGCTATAGACAGGTCACTTTTAATGTAAATCGCATCGTACTACGTATTTAAAATCGGGCGCTATAGAGAGGGAGGCGCTATTTAGAGGGCGCGCTATAGACAGGTTTAACTGTATATATATAAAGAGAGAGAATTAAAAAAATAAAAATAAAATAAAAGAGTAAACTAGATACAGTTATGTCCAGGAGACTCCCCCAACGACCAAGAGTCCTCCTCCAGACAGTAAGTCACGTTCTCCTCTATCTCAAGGCACAGTCTGTGTATGGATGACTTGGCAGGATGGCGAGGGCGTTGTAGAGAGAGAGAGGCTATCTCAATAACCCGAAAAAAAAAACCAATCTTCTATTTTAATTCTGAAAACCTTGAAGACCCAACCCCATTATCTAAGCCGACAACTCAGAAATAAAGGATGAACAGAAATCTTAAATGGAAGCATCATTTTACCAACTCAGCCAAATTAACAAATAGTTGACAGTATAAAAAGAAACTACAGTAAAACCTAAGAACTAACGGCTCTCAAATAATTTTTCTAAAAAATTTCAACAAAATCATAAATCCTATTGAAATATAACAAAACTCCCATAACACACCACATATTGCCCTTCCAGGGATAATTTTCTTTGGCAGATTTTATTAACTCTAAGCTTTCGGGATTATTCGATTTTTGACGGGTGACTAGTTATTGTATACCGTCAAAGATCAGATAAGACCAGAAGCCTGAGTTAATAAAAACTGTACTAAATCAAGAAGCAATCCAGGGCCAAGTTTCTCTAACTACTTTTTTCGGCGTGTTGGCTGGAAGTCATAGTTCTGGGTCTCCTGTTGAAGGGCATGTTGGCCTGAAATCTGGAGAAATAATAAAAAGAAAGTAGTTAAAGAAACCTGGTCCTAGAAAACTTGTTTTTTCTTATCCCTAGTACACGTGGTACAGGACATGATAATCATGGTGGGTAGTTAGCCACTGCTTTTACTGTAAGCGCACCACATGTCTACACATGTGAAAAGCAGTTCGACTTTGCACTTACAAATGTGCTAGAGCCCCGTTTGCTTACTTACACTCGCTGGTGGTGTTGGACTTTTGCAAGAATCGGAGGCCATTGGAGCATTTTTTTTTAAATCAGAAAAAAGTGTCCAATGTGGGAATCGAACCCGGGTCGTAATGGTCGAAAACCAAACGGTTTAACCAGCCTTCCACCGACCCCAAGAAAACTTGTTGATTTTGTTAAATTGTGAAGGCAGAGATAAATATGTGTTGATAAAATATGATAAACTTATTCCCGGATAGATCTTCCAATTATTTAATTGAGCATAGGGCAAAAAAGTCAAAATTTAAATAGTAAATATGATTTCCCCCCACAAGTATCACCTGTAGCTGTAGAAATATGGATTTAGTCAAATCTATAATTTCATTTTAAAGGGTTTTTCAAATAAATACATTTTTCAAATGACCCTTTAAAATTTGTTAATATAAAATCTTACAACACTTAGCGCGATTCTATTTATTTTCCAGAATAAAACAACTATCTTTACTGCGATGGAAAATATTAGAAGGAATAACTCATCAGCGGTGAACCCTCCAAGCGGTTTCGCCAGTTTAATAGGTTTTTCTCGATTTGGGGGAAAAATCGCGCGCTAGATAGTTTCGTTTCTTATTGACAGACGGCGTTCAATATGCCATATATGTAAAAAAAAAACGTTCACCAGGTGATCAGGAATATATCTCTCTCAAGCCTTAAGAATAAGTTATCCAAAGACTAAAGATTCAAAAAAAAAAAAAACTATGTAAATATAAAAATACATATGCAAATGATATTAATCCATATAAATAACATGAAATATCGTTGGATGATTTAACGTGGGGGAGAAAGGGAACATTATAAAAATAATATATTATCAATAAACATGGATAGAATGATGAGAATCTGATTATGCATCTAAACCTTGATGATAGTTTTTGCCATCTACCACTTCTCCCATCCATATTTCCATTTTTTTCTTTCTTATTTATTTTTTTATTTTTTCTTATAATCTGTATATATTTACCATATGTATATAATCTTTATCCATTTTTTATTTCCCACTTTCATAGGTTTCTCCGTCTTGTAACCCCAAGGAGAATCCTCTGTAAGACCTGTGTGTCTTAATTAAGGCTTTTGTGTGTGTGTGTGTTTTTGCCATATATCGGATTAAACGGCAGAAACGTTCATTTGAACGATCAGGAGATTGTTTTTTTAATCGTGATTACTTGAACTGATATTTTTTCAAAGCGGAACCTAGAAAAGTTAAACTAGCGTTCTAGTAGATAACAGATACCAGCCGGGTTGAATAGAAGATACTGATGGGAGGGAGTATATCGGGATTGAGAACTCTGAAAGATATTTGATACATAGTGACCTTTAAAAATACAAAGATATTTTATCAAAATGAGTTTATTTTTATTTTAAAATGCTATCTTTCAAGTGATAATCTCTCTTCAACGGACTTAATAAAACATCGACTATATCTTATAAGAAATATTTACAAATATAATATACGCGCGTTATTAAATATTTCTTGTTAGATATAGTCGATGTTTTTTTATTAAGTCCGTTGAAGAGCGATTATAGCTTGAAAGCTTGCATTCTAAAATAAAAAGAAACTCATTTTTATCAAATATTTTTGTATTTTTCGAACGTTTTTCACAATTTTATCGTGAACAATGACCTTTATTGAAGACACACGAGATAATCAAGTGTGAACAAAATTGATTCTGTCTACTTAAAAAAAAAAATATATATATATATACGACCGGCAAAATCAAAGACTTTCCACTTCCTAAAGTTTGGTCCCTTAGTATATATATATGTTATATTAATATATTTTACTTAAAATGTTATATAAAAATATTATTTTATTTCAAATTATAATTTCATAGATTCAAATACTCTGCTAAATCGACCGCCAGAGGTCACGCTTTGCATATAAAAACTCGTTGCTGTTTCATCCCAACGGCCGGCTTAAAACCTTTGTACATTATGTAAATAATCTTTTGTTTTCCTTATTCTACTCGCCTTAAGCCAGGCAGTGCTTTTAACAAATTATGTTTATTATATTTTCCTAAAGCTCAATTAAAACAATCTCTGATCAAAACCATTTTTTTTATTATACTTTCAAGATTCTGGCCATGACTGCATCACCAATATCATTTAGTACCAAAAAGAACCAGCAAATAACTCCATGACATGAACCTCAACATAATCTAAATACAAGCAGAATATCTTTTTATTTATATAACATATATATATATATCATCGATGAGCAAAGTTCTCCATGAGATTTTTCTATTCAGAAACTGATTCAAAAATTAAATCGCAATTTTTTTTTCTGTTTTCATCTCGAATTTAATAGCTAGAGAAGAAGAAACAGGGGTTCATGCCACGCAAGGGACTCTATCTTATGAAAGAGGGAGTGTATCTTCTGACATGGATCGAATCCCACACATTGGAAACTTTTTCTGAATAAAAAATTTCTCCCGATTCTTGCAAAAGTCCAATTCCGCCTGTGAATGCAAGAAACCAAACGGGGCTCTGGCACACTTGTAAGTGCATAAGTTGAACTGCTTTCGACATGCGTAGACATGTGGTGTACCAACTCAAGCAGTAAAGTATAGCTCTACGTATGATACCTAAGAAGAAATCTCTCCCAGTTCAACTTTGTCCCCATCCTTCATGGTTTACTCAAGGCCCCGTATTTTCTTTAGGTTACGTCTACAAGGGTCAGTACAAAAGTTTTTGCAATCACTTATTTTTATTAAAGATACAAGTTTCAAATTTTCAGAGTTTCTCAAAATATTCACCCTTAGCACCTATGTAAAATTTCATCCGTGAAAACCAATTATCGAAGCACTTACACCAGTCATCTTCGGGGATGGAATTTACGGTATTGATAAAGGCTTGCTGTGCTTCATCATCAGTGTCCAATTTTATCCCTTTGAAAATGTTCGTGTTAGGTAAAAATGCATGTGGATTTTAATGGTATAATTTATTTTTTAATATTTTAATTATTTAATATTGATTGCAAAAACTTTTGGAGTGATCCTTTGTAAATCTGTTGGTTTTTCTGATTCAACCGTCTCATTTTTAGAAATGTATATGTTTAAAAACCTTCTTGTTTATAAAAAGCTGGGTAATATGATAATTTGTTTTGATTTGCATAAGCACCATATACGAGGTGTGTTCAAAAAGTATAGCGACTTTTGAATTTTCACGGGTTACGTATATTCGAATTTCGATCTTTTTGTGGCTTTATGTTGGTACTCATGTCTCTCACTTATGCCGACAAGCTCGGCCATTTTGAATGTTCGCTTAATTGTTGACAGCTGCTTTGCTTGCAGGTGTTTTGGATCGTCTTCGATTTTTACCTATTAAAAAAATGGATCAAAGAACCTGTATCAAATTTTGTGTGAAAAACGAAATTAAGTGCGCGGATGCATTCCGAATGTTGACTGTGGCATACGGAGAAGCTACCTTGGACCGAAGCAACGTTTATCGGTGGTACAAAATGTTCTCAGAAGGCCGAGAAGATGTGAAAGACGAAGAGCGTGCCGGACGCCCGAGCACTTCAACAACAGACGAAAAAATTAATGAAGTGGAGAAAATGATATTGGCCAATCGTCGAATCACCGTTAGAGAAGTTGCTGAGGACCTAAACATATCGATTGGCTCGTGCCATTCGATTTTTATCAATGATTTGGGCATGAGACTGGTCGCCGCGAAATTCGTACCAAAATTGCTCAATTGCGACCAAAAACAGCATCGCATGAACATTGCTAATGAGATGTTGGACTCTGTCCGCGACGACCCAAATTTGCTCCAGAGGGTCATAACTGGTGACGAAGCGTGGGTTTATGGTTATGACGTGGAAACCAAAGCTCAATCATCTCAATGGAAGCTGCCGCACGAACCAAGACCGAAAAAAGCGCGCCAAGTTCGGTCGAATGTGAAAGTTTTGCTGACAGTTTTATTCGATTGCAGGGGCGTGGTGCATCATGAGTTCTTGCCACAGGGTAGAACGGTCAATAAGGAATATTACCTGCAAGTTATGCGCAATTTGCGCGAAGCAATCCGCCAGAAACGCCCGAATTTGTGGAAGAACAAAAATTGGCTTTTGCACCACGATAACGCCCCTGCTCACACATCGTTGCTTGTGCGCGACTTTTTGGCCAAAAACAACACACTAATGATGCCGCAGCCACCGTATTCCCCAGATCCGGCCCCCTGTGACTTTTTCTTGTTCCCTAAACTGAAGAGGCCCATGAAAGGACGACGTTACGCTACGCTTGACGAGATAAAGACGGCATCGAAGGAGGAGCTGAAAAAGATTAAAAAAAAAATGATTTTTTGAAGTGCTTCGAAGATTGGAAAAACCGTTGGCACAAGTGTATAATATCTCATGGGGATTACTTTGAAGGGGACAAAATAGGTATTCATGAATAAATAAATAATTTTTGAAAAAACACAAAAGTCGCGATACTTTTTGAACACACCTCGTATTCTACCTCAACATCTGGCATGTGAAACGACTTTTTATGGTTGGATAACAGTACTCCATGAAGTCAAATGTTACAAACACCTGCCAAGACAATATCCTGATCATAAGGAGAACACAAGATGTATAGACGATCATATAATATAAACTTATGGATAGAATATATTAATTAAAATAAATATATATTTGTGTGTGAAAAAAAAAGTCAGGTGTTGGTAATAAAATCAAAGAGAGCATATCCTGACCACGAGCCCGAAACACGTTCATGGTTGACTTTTCTTGACTTATCAAGAAATTGGGTTGGCCAAATATCAGGGAACAGACTAAAATTAATGTTTAGTTGATTTCTGTTCCACTAGATGGCGCTCTGCCATCTAAAAACACATGTGCTCATGGTCAGGACATGCCTTTTCTTTGATATATATATATAACGCACCACCTATACACAATAAATAAAAACCACCAAGCACGAAAACTTACAAATAATACAAGCTTCAACCATCTTTACTGAGCAGCTGTGTATAAATGGTCCGTTAGTGTCTTGAATTAATATAGGCCTAACTGGCCTTGTACTTATTGTTTACAGAAGAGCATTGCTGGATTCAAATCTTTATATGTAATTCTACTGTCTTAAAAGGTTATGTCCATAGTTTGCTAACATGCCAAAGATTCATAACGGCTTGTGGAGCAATTTTCGATCAATAACAAAGTTCTGAATGTCCAATACCACCATATTTTACAGATTTCTACTTTTTCCACTTTCCTGAAATTAAGTCCTACTTAAAAATAAGAAGATCTTTCAATTTGATGAGGAAATTCAATATACATGGTAGGATCAAAAAGTTCCCGCGAACTTAAAAAAAATATATATATAAAACAACTTTTGAAAAATGTAAAATCAATTTTACTGTAAAAGAACAAAGCCTAAATTATAATTTAATTTAGCAACGCTAGTAAATGCGCATGCGTAGTTTTCATTTTAGGCATATTTTTGTTGTAAGTATTTAGTATATTGAGATGGCTCTAGGTCATTTGTAGCAAACCCTCTCAGCGGTTTCTCTAGCTTAAAATTTAATGAGCCAAACTTTCCCAATATTTTCCCATCGCAGTAAGAACAGTTGGATGTGTTTTATTTTTTAAAAAATCGAGCTAAATGGTTTCCTTGTATTCAAACTCAAATATTATTTTTTAAAAATCAATATTACATAATTATATTATGTGAATATGTTTATTCTATTTTGATTTATTTTTAAGAAAACGTACAAAGTGTTTGTAGTACCAATGACAAATAAATTCAAGAAAAGAAATGGGTCGCTAAAAAACGTGCAGAAGATTGTTTGTGGAGCCATTATAAACCCTCAGACGATACTATGATGGCGTCCACCAATATTGACCACTCATTGACTAGAGTGGGGGACCCGGGTCAACTGGTCATTCTAAGATTATATCTTTCACAGAGTGGGGGCCAAAAATTCGTCTGTTTCAATATTTACATCTTTACTGATGACCTCCCGCTATTGTTTTAAACACAAAATTCTTCTGGTAAATTTTATTTCAAATTGGATCTTTTTAAAGTACATTCATGTTCAGCGCTCTATCGTTTGTGATTTCTTATTGAAATAATGAAATTGATGAAAGTAAATAATGGTAGAATATTTGTTTTAGACGAAAAACATGGTGAAGGAAGACGAGTTTCTTTTATTGATGCATAGGTGCAAGCTTTCGGGTAAAAACCCTTCAACAGGCGAGCAATGAAGCGCGACTTATAAGAAATATGGTACAAATGGTAGGAAGGAATATATATATATATATAAAGGAAAGTTTTTAAACTATTTATATAGGTTAATATTAACAGAAGACCGGTTTGTGCCATATTTCTTATAAGTCGCGCTTCATTGCTCGCCTGTTGAAGGGTTTTTACCCGAAAGCTTGCACCTATGCATCAATAAAAGAAACTCGTCTTCCTTCACCATGTTTTTCGTCTAATTTCAATTCAGGAAGAATTCTTTTTCTATATTTGCAAATTCGTTATTACTCCATATCTAAGAATATTTGTTTGTTTATTGACCATTGTGTTTATATGTGTTATTATTATAAAATAAATGAAGCTTCCAGGGTTAAGTTTCTTGTGCAACTTTTTATTTTCAAGCTTTCGGACTTGTCAGTCCTTCAACAGGATTATCACATTAAAAATTTAATAATAAATACAATTTTTATATACACATTATTATATACATATTTTAAATACTTATTATATATTGAGAGAAACATTGTACACTGTTATACAGGCCGAAATACCCGGTATTATTCGAATAACAACTAAACAAAGCATTCAAAATGACAATTCGCAAATCTTAAATACCTCTTATTATAGTCACTTTAAATAATTTAACAATTCAATAAAAGCAGAACTATATCTACTCACAAATACTCTTCTGGTAATTAAATTGCTTTTTGCGCAACTGAGACTCATATGGGCGCTGGAAGACTGACTGTCCTTTAACTTGTGATCTATGTAATAGCAGAATACAAGATGATATCATACATATACTATTTGGTTGCTTTAGCTTGGAGAAACAGAGAGGGAGACTCTAATGTTCTGTTCTTTAGATAACTTGAGAATTCTAAAGAGAAAAGGGTCGCCTCTCCCGTAAAAATAGACGTCAAAACCAGACGCCATCTATTGACCGTCACCGCAAACTAGCGGTCTCGGGTCAGTGACAAAGCTACAACACCTGCTTTGGCAAACTGAAAAGCGTTCACCTAGAGACCATGGTTTCGGGCTAATGGCCCTCGTCAGCCTAGGGTGGACTTTATTCCATGAGATCCACACCGACCCGAGGCCGCTAGTTTGCGGCGACGGTCAATAGATGGCGTCTGGTTTTGACGTCTATTTTGACGGGAGAGGCGACATTTGTCTTTTTAGATCAATATCCTCCCGGCAAAATTTCCACCTTGGGAATTGTGATTTGACGAACGCAAAACTAGGATGTTTAGAAAAGTTTTGTTGGTTTGGGGGGGTTTGTCGTTAGTCACTTTCGACAATTTCACGGCCATCTTGGGAAGGTTTAAGACACCCCGTGTGACCTATGTAGTTTTCCTTCCTCTAAATAACAACATTGCATAGGTCTGGTAGCGCAGGAAGCGTCAAGGATTTGTCAGATTTTTTATATTTTTTATTTCCTGTTCAACTTTCTCCGCCATGTTGAATACGACGATAGTTCAATACACTTTTGGTGACGATTTCTTAGTGATTTATATTTCTTTGTTCCCCTTGTATTTATTTTCCTTTAAAAAAGATAATTATATATATGCATCATACTATGTACAATGAACATGGCGCCTCTGCCAGCGCTGCAGAGTTTGGTGGAGAATCACCAGCGGGTCTCCAGCGACACCACGTATTTCGTGATCTACGAAGAATACGTAGATCGCGTACTTCGCCACTGAGGAGATGGCGTGGTTCTCGAGACTTTCCTCTTTCTATGAACGAAAATACTATAAATAAGTTTCGCTTCAAATTTTTATAAACTTCATTCTTCAGCCAAGGAATATTTGGATAAGACGAAAGAGAGAGACGCGGGGCCTAGTGCGGACATACGGTCTACATAGGAAGGGAAGACTCCCCGCCTCAAGCCGTCCACCAACTCTAAGTAGCTGGATTACAGGAGCACACCACGGCTCCCAGCCGAGTGAGAGAGCGAGATATCTTAGTAAAGGCTTATGTATGCATCATATGAAACTCCAGTATTTTTATTATTTTATTTATTTTGTATCTTTCTCTTTCCCTCGGTTTTACCCAGACTAATCTGTTTATGAGCTTGATTGTCTTAAGTTTTCATGTATATGAATTTCATTATTACCATTATAAATGTGATTATCTTTTACTTTTTATTCTTTTCATTTATAGACTCCGTAGTAAATTCATGTATAGGACAATATGTTTTAGAAAAGACTTCTGTGTGTGATTTCTTAGTGCATGAACTTTTAAAGCTAATACATGGATGAGTAAGTGTATGTTTATCAAAAGCTAAAAACGAGAAAATCCTTTGAACGAAAATCATATCTTTGACTGGATTTTCAAATTAGAGATTATTTTAGAGAAATGAGACAAATAAAAGTTAGTTTCTAGATACAATCTTTATAAGTGCTCTTATAAATATTGTTTATTAAAAAACTGAGTTTTATTTATTTTTTAATTTAAAAGTTTTTAAGAGTTTTTCTGTGGGCAAGAGCCAATTTTAGCTCAAAGGGTTGCTCATTCTAGCTTTTAATAAAGATACTGCTCTCTATTCTATGACATGATAGTAGTAAAACATTTTCTAAAAATATTATTAATTTTTATGCCAAAAAAGGTCAAGTTCTTTTAATAAGTTAGTTTATAAACATTTGTATTTTAGAGTGCAATTTTCTCGAAAGTTCAAACAGATTTAATAAAATAATTTGCAATTATAAAAAATAACTTGAGGGTTTACATACAAACATGAGTTAGTCTCCTCAAAGTTGGGAGAGGTGACGAGTGTTTTGACCTTGTTGTTCTCAGCAGTGGGTGTAAGGTCAGTATCTGCCAAGTGGAGATTCCTTCCTTCATGCTGCGTGTTTTTATACACAAGACCCCATATATATACAGTAGAACCTTCCTGTAAAGGACACCTAATTTCAGAGCCAAAGTGTCCTTTAATGAGAGGTGTCCTCTCATATATATATAATAAATATTATTTTGGGATAGTAATTAATTGCTGGTTCTTTTGAGTACATGAGTACTTAATGGTATCGTTTGCAGTTGTTAGAGTTTATTTTGATTATTACTCTGTGTAAATGTTTTATTATATTTGACCAGGAGTGCCTGGTCACGTGTGTGTGTTTGATTATATATATAGTGTGCTTGGAAATAAAATGTGTGTTAAGTTGAGCTTTGTGAGACTGGTGATTTCACAATAGTTAGAGCTCGGAAAGCCTGCTTCATTTTAGAAGAAGACCTCTGCGCTGCCTATACCTCTAGGCAGAAGAGTGAGCATAAGAGAACCAGCCAGAAGAAGATTGGCGAACAGCAGTCGTGTCATTTTGAAAGAAAAACAGAAAAATAACTATTTACTATCAAGTAGTTTTTATTTTAAATTACTTGAAGAAAATTACAATAAGACATTTTTCACAGTTATATAGAATTTATGAAATGAATTCTATATCAGTGAATTTCAAAAATAGGTTAGATAACTACATATTTACAACAAGTATTAAAAATCGGCGTATTCTAAAACTATGGTAAAAAAAACAAGTAGAATTATCAATGAATGAAAATAAAATATATATATATTTTTAATTATAGAATATTTTTATATTTCTATTATATAATATATATATATATATTGTATGTGTGTAAAAATTAGAAAAAAAAGGAAACTTGTTTTGATATTAAATGAGCATTTTGAGATGGCAGAACGCTGTCTAGAGCAATGTGAACGGTCAGAATATGACTTTTTTAAAATTTATTTTAATACCGCCGCCTGATCTTTTCCCCTTTTCATCCTTACTTTTCCACATGTTCAACATTACCACTTCTTCATTTCTCGGGAAACCTCTTGGATACAATATTTGGTCGTTGAGGTATTGCCTGAACTACACTGACGAGGGCCAACAACCTGTAACGCGTACGTGGTTGGCCTTTTCTTGATTTATATAAAAAAATGGGTTGGTCAAAAATAGTATTGAATAAACCTAAATTAATATAAAGCAATAACGCTGACGAATGTTTCTATTACACACAAAACAAACTTCTACTGTCCTTACTGAGATGAAGCCTTGTCTTTATTGTTTGCGGAAGACCACTGCTTGATACAAATATGTATATGTAATTCTACTGTTCAAAAAGCTTATGTCCATAGTTTTCTTAAAAACCATTTCTAAAATTCCACCCTTCATTGCAGTATATATTACCACGTGGAAAATTAGGGAAGACAAAAAAAACTTCAGGAGGACACAACAATTTATTTAAGGCATGAACAAACTATGAGTGATAAACAAAAGATAAGTAATGTGGAAAGATCACAGAGTAGAAAAATATAAACATAAAAAATAATACTCTATCATTAAAATAAAATAAAATATACTTTGCTACAATATATCAGAATGATCCAATACAGTATTAGAGCTCTAACAAGCGGTCTGGTAGATTAAATTGGTGAAACTGCTGGGAGGGTTCACCACTGATGAGTAAAGCCCTTCCACTATTTTTTTCATCGCAGTAAGAACAGTAGAAGTTTGTTTGTGAGTAAAAAAAGAAACATTTGTGCTTTAATTCTTTCAAAACCTGAATTAGTTGATATTTGTTCTACACTAAATGACGCTCTGCCATCTAAAATACCCATGCAGGCTACCAGAATATGTATTTTTAACTCTATGCATTACAACTCGTATTTTCGTCTGGGCCAGAAATATCAATTTCTAATAGAGGTTAATCGATCCAAATTTAGTTTTTGAAACTATTTATAAATCTAATTTTGACATCAATTTTCATATTTAAAAGTCACGATAAAATTTACAATCATTACCCACAAAGCCTTTATAACGGCATGATGTTTTGTGTGGCTTCGATTTCCTATTAAATATATATATAGATGGAAGTTTTGCCGGGAAGATATTGATCTAAAAAGATAAAGGTCACCTCTCACGTCAAAATAGACGTCAAAGCTAGACACCATCTATTGACCGTCTCCGCAAACTAGTGGACTCGGGTCAGTGACAAAGCCACTAAACCAGCACACATATATATGCATACATATGCATGTATTTTTTAAAATTAAAAAAGCATATATATTGGATCAAAATATCATTTATTTTACCAATATTTCAGTTGGATGAACGCAAACCTTTATCAAAGTATTATAACATATTAATGTGTGTCAACAACAAACTCAGCGCCACTGTATATATGTATATACTCGTATATGTTTATAAACTGAAGATTAATTCGGCGAAACCTCTGAGAGGGTTCATCACTGATGAGGCAAGTCCTCTCATTCAATAACTTATTGCAGTAAGGTCTGTAGAGATAACTAATAATATTATTGAAAAGAAGCACATTACCAGTAAATTTATTTGTTACAAATATTTATATTTCATTTTGCTGTCCTGAAAACGGATGTCCATAGTTGGCTTGAAAACCATTTCTAAGATTCCACTCTTCATTGTAGCATATAAAAGCAGAATCGTCCAATACAGTATTAGAGCTCTAAGAAGCGGTCTGGTGGATTAAATTGACGAAACCGCTGGGAGAGTTCACCACTGATGAGCCAAGTCCTAACAATATTTTTTATCTCAGTAAGGACAGTAGATGTTTATGTTTCATGTTTCAAAGAAACATCCGTGCTTTACTGCTTCCATTTCTTATAATGTCGTATGTTTATATATATAAAAAGAAGACAAACGTCAATTCCCTAACCCTAAATCGTGCAGACGACAAAATTTCCCAATTTGTCAAGTTGACGAGGACATGTTGAATGGTTATGACCTGTCCCATTTTGTCATTTTTATATTTGGCAACGTTCATTCAAGTTGTCTTAGCTTGGGAACCCCTCTAGTAGGATGTTATGGAATCGAAGCCACCCCTGTACTGATGAGGGCCATAGTCTGAAACCATGGTATATAGGTTGTTGGCTTTTGTCTGAATTTTCCAATACTGGTTGTTTGCGCCTAGTTATGTAAATAACTTGCTAGGCTGCATTGATTTATAATCATGCAAATTTTTCTTTCATTCTTTTAATTATGTAAATATATATGTATATAAAATGAGTGAAAGATGCAATAAAGTTAGTGTGTCAGCTAAACTCCGTGAGGCTGTGTGGTGGTTCGCTTGTTATTACATCGCAATTAGACAGGATAATCTCTCAGTAGTCAATCCGCAGATCGAGGTGAATAACTACAGTCCGAATTTAAGCTCTGCCTAAAGATCGTCAACATCTAAAACAAAGGTTAAGGAGCTACACGGAATTCCAAGCTAATACTGTGAAGATCCAAGCTCTAACACTGGTGTTGTGGCTCATTCTTATTATCACTAGTAAATATTTCCATCAGGGTGATGAGAGAGAGAGAGAGAAGAACAATATATCGTTCTAATGCATATTTAAAGGGAGAGGTACCTATTTGGTGCATATAAATATATTGTTATGAATATAGAGCAATCCATATTTAAATATTTAGATGATAAAAAGGTATATATTGGATTGATATATGCCTTTTTATTATCTAAATATTTAAAATATGCGAAAATTTTCCCAAGAAGCCTCTGGGACCACATTTTGGTCGTAGAGATACAGCCTGCACCACGCTGACGAGGGCCAACAGCCCGAAACGCGTACGTGGTTATCTTTTCTTGATTTATCATGCAGTTGGGTTGGGCAAATATCACGTAACAAGTTAAATAAACATTTTGATTATTTTTGAGCCACTATATGGCGCTCTGCCATCTAAAATGCTCATATGAACGTGGTCAGGATATGTCTATTTTGTTTTTAATATATATATATACTGAAAATAGAGCAATCCATAAATAAATCTTTAATTAAAAAGGCATATATTGGATCAAAATATCATTTATTTTACCAATATTTCAGTTGGCTGAACGCCAACCTTTATCAAGGTGTTATAATATTTTGACACACTTTAAAATGTTATAACACCTTGATAAAGGTTGGCGTTCAGCCAACTGAAATATTGGTAAAATAAATTATATTTTGATCCAATATATGCCTTTTTAATAAAAAAATATATAAATATATATATTCAGTTAAACCGGTCTATAGAGCCCGATTTTAAATACGTAGTACGATGCGATTTACATTAAACGTGACCTGTCTATAACATCCCTTCTCTATAGCACCCTATTTTGGAGAGTCCCAAGAGGGGGCGACAGGTTTAACTGTATATACGTATCGAGAGCAACGTTCCTTCGTATTAATGCTTCAGAATTTAGTACGTGAACATAAAGGATATTAACTCATCTCAGAAGTTGTTTTTTAAATATCTTTTACACGTCAAAGTGCAAATAAATACTGTATACAAATATCGTTTGATATTTTAGAACTGTTTACCTTTTTTCTACTTTTCAATTATCTTTTAACTCCGAAGAAAATCAATACCAGTTGCTCAATAACAGACGTAGTATATACACTTGTGCCTATAGAGTGAATATATAGTCAATGTGAATTATCTGTAAATTTATTTTTGTTCTTTGGTTGAAGAATTGTGTAATGAGACTAGAGAAACCTTTTAAAAGAGGCTTATGCATGTACCATATGTAAACATCTCTTTGTGTTTCTTATTTTAATTATTATTATGATATATAAATTTATGGATAAAACTTAAGGAATTGGAAAGTCTTTGATGTCGCCGGTCGTCAATTTTTTTTTTAAGGAGACAAGAGGCAATTTTGTCCACACTTGGTTATCTAACGTGTCTTCAATAAATGTCACTGTAATATCTTTCAGAGTTATTATTTGATTACCGATATACATGGTAAAAGGTCTCTTCATATTTTCACCCTTTCATACGTCATCCAATCATATATAGACCATTACTCTTCATATATTCAACCTTTTCATACGTCATCCAAAAAGTTAGAAATAGTACATATTTCTCTTTGAAATTAATATTGATTTTTCACAAAAAAGAAACTTATGCGGGGAGGCTTTAAGTATTGCTTTATAATCATACGCCGTAGTCCTTTATAATGTACTATAAGTTACTTTAAGTATTAGTTACGAACGGAAGAATACGTCCAGGGTAGCCTAGTGGACATGGCACCTGCTCGGCAAGCAGAAGGTTGTGGGTTCGATTCCCGCCCCTGGACACTTTTATTTTTCCGTTCGCCAATACTCTTCATATTTTCACCCTTTCATACGTCATCCAATCATATATAGACCATTACTCTTCATATATTCAACCTTTTCATACGTCATCCAAAAAGTTAGAAATAGTACATATTTCTCTTTGAGATTAATATTGATTTTTCACAAAAAAGAAACTTATGCGGGGAGGCTTTAAGTATTGCTTTATAATCATACGCCGCAGTCCTTTATAATTATAATGGTAAAAGGTACAACTTCCCCAAGTTTTGTCCATGAGTGTATATCCCATTTACATTATTATTAGTGACTATAAATAGTTGTTACATTTTTCAACCCCCACCCTCCTTTGCAGACTCTGTAGTAAATCAATTTATAAGACTATTTATTTTAATAAAGGCGCTGTGTGGGTTATAAGAATATGCAAATATAGGCACAAGTAGAAAAAGTAATTTAAGAAAAAGGCATCTACTTATCGTTCAACTGAAAGTTGCTGATGGCTTCCGCCATCTATCGGAATAAATATCAACTATTCTCGTTGATTTTTAATTATTCCAGAATTGGCCAAATACCCATTCTTGATTAATCAAGAAAAGCTAACCACGGACGCGTTTCGGGCTGTTGGCCCTCATCAGCGTGGTGCAAGCTGTACCTCAACGACCAAAAAATTGGTCATTAAGGCATCCTGAAAAATCATGAAACGGGTAGTTAAGGCCAGAATTGCGTGAGAACGCTACAAAATGTGAAAAAATAGCACAAATGTAATATTTTACTGGGATAAGGTGCATAAATTAAGAAAAAGGCATCTACTTATCGTGCAACTGAAAGTTGCTGATGGCTTCCGCCATCTATCGGAATAAATATCAACTATTCTCGTTGATTTTTAATTATTCCAGAATTGGAATAATAGTATCCAGAAAGTAAGTATATATTTTTCACAAATTAAATATAATGTGTGTGTTTAAATAAAAACTAACATTTCTATTTATCTCACACAACCTTTAAAATTATTATTCGTAAAAAAAAAAAAAGTTTAAAAAATGGAGTTTCGCTTCATGATTAATCAATGATGAAGATGTTGCCAGATTCTTTTAGCAAAAAAAGAAAATGACGCGGGGAGTGACATCTGGCCTTGGACCAATCAGGACCGTCGTTTATTTGATCAGACGACGCAGAATGCTGCAGTTTTTTTTTTTTTGACATTTTCACTGATATGTTGGTGTGGATTTTTTTTTATTTTGGTGTGTATTTTTTGTTCGCACTTTCTCGCGTGGCTGACTTGAAGGTACTTTGAGTAAATCTTCTGACGGAATTCGAGGACTTAAGAAATTTCTGTTCGATATAGATTTTAAAAATAAAGATTGTGGTAGTTTAAATATCAATATAAAATAATAATAATATTTAAGCCTATAATACACAATAGAAATAATATAAATAATTAAGATTATTTAGCTCATCAGTAGTGAACTCTTTCAGCGGCTTCGCCAGTTTAATCAACCATTCCATTGTATAACTCTCTTACACTGGGTTTAAAAAACAGACGATACCTCAATCGTTTTTGGTCATTTATTCTCGACGTTTCGTCAACCTTTTTTCACTTTTCTCGGTGGAGGAGTTTCTGAATTCTATTGTATTAACTGTAAATAATTGTCTTCCCTGGGGAATTTTCTTGGTGAAATAATAGAAAAAAATATATTTAGAAAAAACACAAGACTTGTATGAAATTGGAGATATTTTAAGCACTTTTTTTTACATATTTCCTAAATCCTTTAAATGACCTGATATATTAGCAGGGAAGATGTCAATGCAATATTAGAACGGTATGGTTGATTTTTTTAATTATCCTATTGTATAATTATACAAGGTCATGGAGACTATATTCATAGATCAAATTTACAATCTTGGCAGGGTTGGAATATAGGTCCTGTCTTGAGGCTCCCATACATTCCAAGAAGTGGTCTGGTGAGGTCTCTTTGGTCTTGCAGATGGTGCATTGTGGGAAGGTCTTTACACCATCCTGGAAGAGGAGTGATCTTGTATGGCTGCCAGTTTTGAGCCTGGAGATATAGGTTGCTGTTTGTCGGTTCATCCCACATTCTAAACTTAATTTACGAACCGAAACCACTGGAAGGGTTCACCACTGATGAACCAGGCTCTCCCATAAATTCTCATCACAATAATAGCAGTAGGAAACTGTTTAAATTGAAAAAAGAAAAAAAAAAAAGCTAAAATAGTTCCATTTTTTATATATAGATGGCGCGCTAATGATTTAAACCTAATATGTAAATAGGTATAGATAAGAATTCAAGAACACTTTACTATGTTTATGTATTTAATTGCCATATCTATCAATAAAATCTGTAACAATTAATTTTTGGAAATGAAAACAATTTTGGCAAAAAAAAGTCCGTAGAAATAATAAAATAAACACATTGCCAAAATTTAATTGTTACAGACTTTTTTTGCTATTAAAAACAAATTAGACATATCACCTACGAGCGTTTTTTAAATGGCTCTCTGCCATGAAGCTCTGCCATCTCATGCTAGAGGTCAGGATATGCCTAATTTGTTTTTAATATCAACACCTGACCTTTTTTATATATTTTTATACAGGCGGATACTATGTATCAAATTGAATAGTAAAAACATACGAAAATATCTTCAATATTCACAGAACATATATTTTGATCGTTCAAAGTTAAAAAGCGTGAAAATACAGGTTTTCAATACAGTACAACTTGAATAATTCAAACGTCCTTAATTGGCAAATATTTATATTTGTCCCTAGAATTTCCTATAAATAGAATTTTCGTTTTTAATTTGAATTTTTGGATAATTCGATTTTTTTTGGTCCATTGGGCTTCGAATTATCCAAGTTTGCCTATATTTCCAATTAGAACAGGCCGATATAAAGCTTTCTAATGCAAAAAAAAAAAAAGAGTTTTTTTTAAATAGAAAATATGAACATGTATATATTCCCCCAGACAGACCCCAAACCATGTAGTACCTATCTCAGGTATGTATGAACAATAGAACATATTTTAACGTATTGACTTATAGTGAACCAAATCTGTGAATTTATTTCTTTTTATCATCATCACACGTAACTCTGCATTATCGATTTGTGCAGGTAAACAATCGGGTCACATTGGCTTATAGTTAAGCCTACAATATGGCTCCTGTTTCCAATTATTGTTTATTTATGGTGCTTATTTTCAGTACGTTCTCTTATATACATCCTGGTTCTACCATTCCTCCTTGTTGTGAGAATTGATACTTTCTATTAATATGATTAGAATAGAAGGAAAAATGGGCAATACACAATACGAATTAAAACTGTCTTGCTGAAATTTTTAGCTCTAGATGGTTTTCTTTTTTAAATAATTATCAAATACCATTTTGGGGGTAAAATTAATCAGACCTCCAGGGAAAGATGTCTTTTCAAAACGTTTTTATTCTCTAGCTCTCGGGCACGGACGCCCTTCTACAGGAGAAAACCTGGTATAATTTTCTTCGGTAGAAGGACGTCCGTGCCTGAAAGCTAGAAAACAATAAAAATGTTTTGAAAAGACATCTTTCCCTGGAGGAAGGATTGATTTTACTGAATATTAATAAAGGGTTATTTTATTGAAATATCATTCTATTTATTTATTTCAACAGATAAAACACGATATCCCCGCTAGGGATAATTGCATCAATTTACAATTGTTAAACAGAAACAGTTATATAGATTCACTATACAAGAAAATGAAACAATAAGATAGATTAGAAACCTGATCCTTTCTGGTTAGATAGATAGTTATAAATATATTTACAAAATGGTTAAATCTATGATAATTCTCTCTGCTATTTACAAATTGATATAGATCTACAACATTATTTATTGTCTGTTGTCTAGCGATAAAGAAGAGTGGGCATTCCAGCAGTAGGTGTCTCGAGTCCTGGATTTCCTTGCCACAGTGACAGCTAAAGTCCTCAACCGCTTCAATTGTTGACAAAAATTATCTAAAATTTCCGTAGTTCGTTGTGAACTGGTATTGTAAAAGTTAATAGAAAAATGATGAAATTCCAAACGGGAAAAAGTTTTGAAATGTTTCATTTATTATTATTATTTTTTTAATAATCAATTTTTGCACTTAAATACTTTACATGAAAAATCTCTAGCATCAAGCGAATATAAATTTAACAATCTATTCATAAAGCTCAAGTTATAATGAAGAAATCATTTAATTATCGCCCTTATAAATATCTAATGTATTTATGATTGAAGACATACAATTGATTCCTATTATTTACCTAATTTTCATCAATAAATAAAGAAATTATCCAAATGTATGATGCCACGTTAACGGCTTCATTTTTGGGATGAAACTGTAACGGGGGACGCACAAATCCAAAGTTAGCGAAAGTTTGAGAACAAAGGAGAGAAATGTTTCTTTTTTTGTAACTTTAAATTACAAGCTTTCAAACTATACACGGCCCTTCTACAGTTCTTCTTAAACCTGCTGTAAAAGGATGACGCTTCTTACACCTGTTGAAGAAGAACGTGGTTTGAAAGCTTTTGTTTTATTGTTATATTAAAGTAAACATTTCTCCTTCGTTCATTCAGGAACTTTTTGTTATATACTAAAGAATATTATTACTTATCTATATAGATAATACCGTAACAGAGTTTTCCATTGTAAAGTCCTGAGCTATCTCCTCCGAAGATTCTGAACTACGCATAACGATCTATATACCAAAATTTTCGTTATTTTTTTCTTCGTATGATAGGCCTGTTTTTATTTTCCTAATGTTAACAGTTATTTTTATTTTTTAATTTAATCTATTTTACAATCGTAGATTTTTTGCATTTATCATCATCTATTCATTTGTTTTGAAAGCGCGTTCTTTTGTTTTGTATTTTTGTAATTATATTTCGTAAGTATAAGTTTTTTTTTCCCTTTTGGCATTTTGGAAATAAAATACTAAAAAAAGAAATGCTTTTGTGCTTTACATGACCGTTTTATTCGATTTAATAGATTTATTCATTTTCAATTTGTTAGATTTTGCAATCGTAGATCTTTTGCCTTCAAATGTTGTTTTTTTAATTGTTATTTTTAAAACACGTTATTTTTTATTATTACACACCTTTTGCTAATTTCTAATAAATATTTTGTACAGCAATGTCTTTATGGTTTTTTGAAAATAAAGTGCAAAAAAAATGCTTTTTGCTTCACATGGCCGTTTTATTTTTATTTTGAATAAAATTTCTTATAAAAAAAATATTAAAACTTAGAATTAAGCTTTGCTTTTTTATATACATGTTTATTACACATTTAGCAATACTTTTTCTTTATATTTGCTCTTATTTACTCATTTTTTTACTCTTTCACAATCAAATTTTGAAAATGGCTAAATGGCCCACTTCTCCCTATTTGCTTTTGTAGCTTTTCTTATATAAAAAAATTAAAACTTAGAATTAGGCATTGCTTTTTTATTAGACATGTTTGTTACACATTTAGCAATACTTTCTCTTTATATTTGTCCTTATTTATTCATTTATTTACTCTTTCACAATCAAATTTTGAAAATGGCTAAATGGCACCACTTCTCTCTATTTGCTTTTGTAGCTTTTATTAAAAAAAAAATATTAAAACTTATAATTAAGCATTGCTTTTTATATACATGTTTGTTACACATTTAGCAATACTTTCTCTTTATATCTGTCCTTATTTACTCATTTATTTACTCTTTCATAATCAAATTTTGAAAATGGCTAAATGGCCCCACTTCTCCCTATTTGCTTTTGTAGCTTTTCTTATAAAAAAAAATATTAAAACCTAGAATTAAGCTTTGCTTTTTTATATACATGTTTGTTACACATTTAGCAATATATATACCATAATATTTTTTTGAATACTTAACTCTTTTAGTGAATTTTTGTCAGGGGGGCTGCAAAAGTGCCGTACTTATGCAGTATTTTGATGCTTTTCCTGTGACAAGGATAATGAAATTTAAAATTAAGCTTTGCTTTTTTATATACATGTTATTCACACATTTAGCAATATATACACAGAAATATTTTGGAATATTTAACTTTTTTGGTGAATTTTTGTCAGGGAAGCTATGGACTGCCGTAATCATGCATTATGTTGATGTTCTTCTCATAAAAAAAAATATTTGGGTTTGGAATTGGGCTTTGCTTTTTTGTATACATGTTTTTTACATATTTAGCTCCATTTTTGTGTCTTATTTTCTTTTTTGCAGTATCTTTCATAATGCCTGATTTGATTACTTGATCTGTTATAGTTTTTCACTTGAATTTAGCTCCATTTTTGTGTCTGTCGTTTTTTTTCTTCTCATAAATAGGCTGATGCTGTATTTGTGTACTCAATTGTTGCTTTTTGTGTCTGGTTTCTTTTTTGCAGTATTTTTTTGGAATCCTTTTTTTTTCTTCAATTGTTTCCTCACATGCTTGGAATTTTCTTTTTATGCCTGTCCTGGCTTTCAGTTTTATAGTTTTCCTCTGCTTGGTTCTTATTTTACCGGTAAAGTTGTATTTAAACAACAATCAACCTTGAAAATTTGATTTTTAAAATGGTCGAATTATCGAAAGTGTCGAATTATCAAAAGTGTCGAATTATCAATAGTGTCAAATTATCGATAGTGTCGAATTGCAGTTTGTTTATTTATTTTTTAATAAGGTCCTCTTATCTTATCTGCAATATAGTTGTATTGTTCGAAGCACATATACTGACAGTGCCCAAAGTTGAACACACTGTATAGTGTCTGAAATATCTTTGGCCCCTTCGGATACCAACCTTCGCTTCATTCTAGAGGCGTTAGTTTTCACTAAGGTTGGCTTTTGCTATGACTATAAATAAGGCTCAAGGACAAACCTTGGCTACAAGAGCCTGTGTTTACGCACGGACAACTTTAAGTGGCTTTTTCAAGTGTGCGAACATTGGATAGCATACATGTAAAGATGACCCATATCTTTTGGTCCTTCAGATTTCAGACTTCCATTCATTCTGAATATTTGGGTTCTTCCTACAAGAGCCTGTGTTTAATTTTAAAGTGGCTGCCTTCGCCTCTGTAATACCTTTTTACCGGTAAAGTTGTATTTAAACAACAATCAACCTTGAAAATTTGATTTTTAAAATGGTCGAATTATCGAAAGTGTCGAATTATCGATAGTGTCGAATTGCAGTTTGTTTATTTATTTTTTAATAAGGTCCTCTTATCTTATCTGCAATATAGTTGTATTGTTCGAAATTTTATTTTCTAATTTGTTAATTTTTTCTTTTTTTTTTTCACTCTAATAATATTTATTTAAATCTGATCATTTTTATTTAATGCAATTTATTTAATTAATTTAATTAATCCAATGTCTATAGTTTCTTCCCTGAAATTGCTTACCAAACATGAGTCAGTGTTTCCTCAGTGTTAACAGTTGGAGTGTTAGAATGCGGAGAAGCAAAATAACTCCCTACTGAATTTCTCAATAGTCTTACTCCCAGAGGAATGCATCCACACCAGTTAAACTCTAGGTTGGTGCTATTGTTATGCTTCTGAGAAGTTTTAATCCTAAGCAGGGTCTTTGAAAATGGTACACGTGTGGTGTTACTGTGCATGTGCTCTCATGTCCTTAAAGTAGTGTAGTTCTGTTGTTTGCACTTTCATTTTCTGATTTGTTAAAATTTTTCTTCTATAGTTTCTCACCTGCGGGTCCTTCGGGTAAACCTGGGTCGTTGCCCGGGTCACTCGGCTATTTATATCTATATATATCTATACTTTTAAAGTCTCTGCAGGCCCTTTGGGTAAACCCTGGGCGTTGCCCGGGTCATTCGGCTAGTTGTTTAATATACGTAGTTGTTTTGAAAATAGAGCAAATCATAAATAAATCTTTAATTAAAAAGGCATATATTGGATCAAAATATCATTTATTTTACCAATATTTCAGTTGGCTGAACGCCAACCTTTATCAAGGTGTTATAACATATTAATGTGTGTCAACAACAAACTCATCGCTACATAACGTCAATAGAATTAAGTTTTAAAAAAAATATGTTTAATATACGTCCCCATTAAATAAAGGCAAAAAATATTTTAAAACTTAATTCTATTGACGTTATGTGGCGCTGAGTTTGTTGTTGACAACATTAATATGTTATAATACCTTGATGAAGGTTGGTGTTTAGCCAACTGAAATATTGGTAAAATAAATGATATTTTGATACGATATATGCCTTTTTAATTAAAAAAAATACGTAGTTGTGTTAAGTGTTTTAAATAGGTAGACTTTTATTTGAATATATTAAAAATATGTAAATTTGTTTTAAAATATAGGAATAATATGTAAATATGGTAAGAATATAATAAAAAAAGGCATAGATTTCCATTAATACAAAGTCGTTAGAAGCATTCCTGCCTAGAACGTATTACTCAAGTCTTCCTAAACAGAGCTCCCTACATGCTGTCAGATTACCCAAGGTCCACTGGCATTGAGAAAATTGAGCATACACAGGTAAGTCTTTCTAAAGAACAAAATATTCTATAAAACAACTTTGTAGAATTTTATACATTTGAACGCAGTATAGAATAATTTGAATTTATTTACTTTTTTTTATCGCTAGTATACCTGGTAAAGGCCATGATAATCATGGTGGGTAGTAGTTTGTAACTGCTTTTACTGTAAATACACCACATATCTATACATGACGAAAGCAGTTCGTATTTTGTACTTAAAAATATCATAGCCATGTTTGGTTATTTATACTGATTGGTGGGTTTGGACTTTGTAGGAATCGGAAGCCATTGGAGCAATTTTTTCAATTATAAAAAAATATTCCCAATACGGTATTCGATCCCGGGTTGCGGAGGGTCGAAATTCGACAGTTTACACCACTCGTTGACTGATCCCTCGAATTCATGGTTTGAAGAACTAATTTTATATTTAGTGTGTTTTGAACAATTGATGACCCTATATTAATATCCCTGAGCATGTGTATGGTTTCCCAGTATACCACAAATTTGACATATCTTGATACTGGGACACTCGGCTTGTTTAGGACTCTGAGAGATTGAATTGTGAACGTTTTCAACATCGGTTAACTAAGATTTTATTGTCCACAGTATACATTGTTCACGGTGGGAATTTCCCTTTTTTTCATATTATCTGGTAAACGTTTCACTGCTACTACTAAAATTATTTTAACAATATTGGTTTGGCAAACATTCACTCAGACAGAACCCGGGCGAAGCCAGGTCATTTGACTAGTTTATATAAGTTTTTAAGAAATAAATGTTTATAGATTTAGGTTTAATACTCGTCTACGTTTGCACAATATCCTTCCTATCTGAGTGAAGATTTGACATTATATAGAGAGTTAGAACTGGAAGAGATCTGCCATAGTTACGACGTCACGGAATATGCAAATTGATAAGTCTAATTTACATATTCCCCAACGTTTGCATAATATTTATATCCAGAAAAATACTTTAGCACACACCATATAGAATAAAGTAACCATTATAGTTACAACGCCGTAATATGAAATTGAACCGATTATTGTCTAATTTGCCTATTCCATTTGTCGCATAATATTGGACCTGTCTGTTTGAAATTGAGAGGTTATAGAGTAGGTCAGTTTCAAACTACCAGAATATGCAAATCACTTCCCGCCGCTACTACAAATTACCATTAATAATAATAAGAATAAATACATTTTATTAAAACTATATTTGGTTAGGCTAAAATAATCCCTCTTAGTCAGAACCCAGACAGCCAAGTCATTTTTCCAGCTTGAAATGAAGAGGAAAACATAGAAGCATATTGAAATACTGCTTTTTTCTGTTCAAATGAACTGTAAACAAAAAAAAGCTATTTAGGGTGCAGAAGAAAAATACAAAGCGAAAACAGAACAATAAGAAGTCAACTAGAAGTCTTTTACCTTTTTAGATATCCTAATTGGTGTAAATATAACACGCTGTGTAAATAAATCTATGCAACTAGAGTTTAAAACACCGATATATGTAAAACCACACCAAGGGGGGTGGAATTTTACAGTCACGCTCCCAGAACGCGGTCACCATATTTCCATAATGGCTTAATTTACATCCCTCTATTTATTTATGACCGATACGTGGTGGTATTTAGCACTTAGCTCTTCCCCAGTTCTCTCCTATTTATCACATTCCATTTATACCTGGTGATAAAGAAGTAAAATACTTGACGATGTCTTTATATTCCCCTACAATTATTCAGTGGTGGATCATTTTATTTATTGTATTACCAATTATTTTATTTCCAAAGCGCTATATCCCGCAAGGGATACTTGCGCCAAACAAGGAGAAAAGTTTATTTACATTAGTTATTTACATTATTCAACGCATGAAAACATTAGAGATCCAGATTTTGTAGAAAGTTTAGAATGTATTTACAAAATATTGTATGATACAAAATAAAGCTTCCATGGCTAAGTTTGTTATACAAAATTTTTATTTTCAAGTTTTTGGACTTGTCAGTCCTTCAACAGGAGTATCAGTTGTAGCACTGGCAGAGGCGCCATGTTCTTTGTACAAAGTTAAAATCCTTTATATTCTATCATATAATCCTGTAGATGTGATACCTGAAAGCTTGAGAAGAATATAAACAAAAACAAGAAACATCCTCGGAAGCAGGTTTGTATTTTATTTTATAAGTATTGTGCAGAGAGAGAGAGAGTATTTTACTTTTCCAAACAAAATGTTTAAATAGTACAGACTGTGCACTTTTGCATGTATTGACAAGATGTCAATAAAAATATTATAATTGTCAACAGGAGTATCACATTAATGATAAATACAATTTTTATACAAATTATTGTCGCGAAGAAAAATAATCAAATAAGTTTCCAAATTACTTTAAATATTTATTTAGTTATATGAAAGATTTTAAGTATAAAATAAAAGTTACTATTTACATGAGTTAAATCGACCCAGTAGTTAGAGCAAGAGGGGAGAACTGAGTTGCGCTACTGTTTTCCCCGACCGGTCAGTCCAGATAAGAGGGAATACTCTGTCCTCCTGACAAAATTATTTACATATTTCAAAGATATACTTATGATATTGAGATGAATATATTACAACATTTGTGTGTGTGAAAAACAAATTTTTGAAAATATACGTGCGATGGATGATACGATGAAAGATATCTCAATTTATTTATTGCCACGAACTCCGCCTTTGCCGGTCCCAAGCCCGGATGAAAAAGGAGGAGGGGGAGCAGTAACAAGCTCACTAAAAAACCTGGGCTCAGCTGGCCCGGCTGTTAGTACCCTGTAAGGGCTCCTTATCCAGGGATACAGGATCAGCAGCGTTTGTACTCCATGTTAGGAGCCGCTGTACATGGCATCTGTTCCTCATGTCAGAGGCGGCCATTTTTTTTTGGGAGCTAAGTCGGCCTGCCACTGAGTAGTGCTCCCAGTCTTAATGACAAAGGAAGACATATTCTACTTCACCCAGTGTGGAGATAAGAAAGAAGATTTATTGTCACAGCGGTCACATGGTCAGGATTTCCTCCAAGAGTACAGCAAAGCCTTTAAGACATCTCGTATTTTATTAGACTTCGTCCGGTGTCCATGAAGAAAACAAACAATGGTTATACATGAGACAATAAGGTACCATCTATATACATGCCATACCTACAAATGAAACTATAAAACGCTATTTTTGCCTCTATTCAAATAAACTGCCTACTGGTCTTAATGCTATGATGAAATTAATGAGAGGATCCTGCTCATCAGTAGTGAACCCTCTCAACGGTTTCGCTTGTTTACGTTTTTAGAATTCTAATATTGTATTAGACAATTCACTCATCGTAAAGTTATCTTTATGTAGCATATATAAAAGCAGAATGATCCAATACAGTATTAGAGCTCTAAAGAAGCGGTCTGGTGGATTAAATTGGCGAAACCTCTGGGAGGGTTAACCTCTGATGAGCCAAGCCCTCCCTAATATATTTTTCATCGCAGTAAGGACAGTAGAAGTTTGTTTTGTGTTTTAAATAAAAAAGAAACATCCGTGGCTTATAATACTTCCATTTACTATGTATAGATGGCACATTATCTCCCTATAATTAAATATGCCTAACTGACTTTGTACTTATTATTTGCAGAAGAGCCTTGCTCGATGCAAATATTTGAATGTAATTATACTATCCTATAAGCTTATGTCCATAGTTTTCTTGAAAACCATTTCTAAGATTCTATCCTTCAGTGCTGCGTATATAAACAGAATCGTCCAATACAGTATTGGCGCTCTAAGAGAAGCGGTCTGGTGGATTAAAACGGCGAAACCGCTGGGAAGGTTCACCACTGATGAACCAAGCCCTTCTCAATATATTTTTCATCTCAGTAAGAACAGTAGAAGTTTGTTTTGTGTTTTAAATAACATAGAAACATTCGTGATTTAATGTTTCCATTTTCTAAATATAGATTGCACGTTATTACCTTGTAATTTATGAAGTTATCGAACATTTAAGGTACTGGGATAAAGAAATCATAGAAAAGTGAATAGAAGGCGTTCTCTAGGTACACTTGGTTAGCAAAATAAACTTGACAATGGCGTAATTGCTTTTTGAAAACTCTTGATATTTTTGTTTAGAAAAGTAAAATACTCTATCTCTGCACAATACTTATAAAATAATAGACAAAACTGCTTCCGAGGATGTTTCATGTTTTATTTTATATTCTTCTCAAGCTTTTAGGTATCACAAACCTATCTAAAGGAGTATATGATAGAATCTAAAGGATTTTAAATCTTTTTTTTTTTCAAGTCCGAGAAATCTAGAGAAATTCGTATAAAATATTTTAAAAAGAAACTTTATTCCAGGAAGTCTGTTTTTAACCTTCAATTTTTGCCATCTTGAAAAAAATGCTATATAAATTGAAAAAATCTTGTAATTTTGTATAAAAATCGGGCCATTTAAAGTGGGGAAATTTTGTCGAAATTAGCAAACAGAAGAATTTGCAAAAAAGGCCAAACGATTGTGCAAAAATCAGACGATGAAAATAGCCGCCCTATGTGTGACCTGAATCTTGTCCTCCCACCAGCAGAAGATCCATCAAGGAAGTGGCAGACGACACCTTCATATGGCGATCTTTTGGTTGGAATTAGGGTTAAATGTGATAAGAAATGGCTCCCCAATTCGTATGTTGATTATGAAAGTTGGAAAATGACTTATTTGATTTATTCTAGCTTGAAATGTTAGCAAATACAGACCCCATTCATAACACACCACAATTTTTTAGGTGTGAATTTTGACCGAGTTTAAAAAAAAAATGTATACAAAATCTTTAACGTTCAAGTTAAAAAAAAAAGATTGGCATTTATTTTATTGAAATTATTTTTTCATGTATAGATATTATTATCTTATATATATTTTCTGATAATATATAAATATATTATTCTGAAAATATAACAATCCATATTTAAATATTTAGATAATAAAAAGGAATATATTGGATAAAATATTGACAAACAAATCTTTCTATTCAATCTAATACGTGCTTTTTTATTATATATTTCTAAATATTCATATATATAATTAAAAAGGCATATATTGGATCAAAAACGTTTGATCCAATATATGCCTTTTTGATTAAAGATCTATTTATGGATTTTTTTTCTTTATTAAAATATATATATAAGCCAACTTTTGTATATTTATTTGCTCCCCATACGTGTCCTCAATAATTTAGACAATCTGGCTGAAATTTTAACAGGATATAGAGTTAAGTCTGGAAGAAGTTTTTGTCACATTTTCAACAAAGGAAAAATCAAATAAACAAAGTATTGGACTGATTTACTTATTTATTGTTCAGTAAATGATGATAACGATATGGCTGCATCATATTTGATGTACAGAAACAAGATTATTTGAGTAAAACATTCACTCGAGCAGAACACGGGCGACGCCAGATCATATATATATGGAAGGTTCAAAAAGGCCACTTCTACTCAATTCCATTAAATTTCATCAATGTAACAAGATAATATATATAGATGAAGATGCAGTTCAAGATTTAGGCAATTAAAAGCCTACTCAAATACAACCATTATTTATCGCAAAGATAGAGGCTCCCTGGCCGACATTCATAGTTCTTGAAATTGAAGATACTTTGGCCAGTAAATCTTTTAATCTTTTATAAAAGAGATTTGGGACTTTGATTCCAGTAAAAGGCTTGTTGCTGCTGTTGTATATAGTCACAGTGTAGAAAATACTACACTATACCTACTACTTAATAGGTTTCTCTCTGTATTCTTAGTTCTCTTCTCTTCAATTACTCTGTAAACTGGCGAATCCTTTATAGGACGAGAGGTCCTCAATAAAGACTTTTGTTGTTGTTGTTGTATAAAAGAGATTTATACTGGCTGAAGTATCTTCAATTTTAAAAACCATTAACTAATTAGATTTTTTTGTGTGTGATATAAGAATGATGGGTAGATTTGGAAGGAATTTGAAAATTGCCAAATATCAGAATACCTTGATAAGCAAGGTTCAGGATAAAAAAAATGGGATGATAATATTCCTGCATTATATTTGTTAACGATGCATTCTTAAAATAGTACTAGAATATTAGCCTGTTCTACGAACATATTTAGAACCAGAGGCACTTCAAGACGTATTAACGTTTTACTTTAGTAAAGATAAAAAAAAGTATATACACTCATGAACAAAACTTAAGGAAGTTGTACCTTTTAACATGTATATCGGGATTCAGATAATAACTCTGAAAGATATTACAATAACATTTATTGAAGACACACGAGATAACCAATTGTGAACAAAATTGCCTTGTCTTCTTAAAAAAAAAAAAAAAAAAAAACAGACTACCGGTGATTTTAAAGACATTACACTTCTTTAAGTTTTGTCCATGAGTGTATAATATCTTGCACATCAACAATATCTCTTTACATCTAGAAAAAAAATCGCAAATAATGTCTTTACATATAAGACAAAATCAAGAAGGTGTAACTCCAGACGGCAACACCTTCCTGGCATCCAAACTCTCAATTCGGGAATAAAAGAAGTTGAGAAGAATCACAACACCAAAATTAGTAGTTTGGTTCCAATATTACACGTTTGGTTTCCTAACTCCGCATGTGAACTTCATATTTTCCCTGAAGGGGACTGGAGAGAGATTCTGAAATATATGGAGATAGGATTGTTGGTTTATTTGATACATTGAAAGAGAGTGAATGCCTCGGAAAGACAAATCTATAAAGAAGGGACTCGGTGACCTAAGGAGGGAGCTTAAAGAAAAACATTTACCTAAATGCTAACTAGACACGGTGAGGGCTCCACTGTGATATCTAGATACATAACACAGAGGGGAGTTAGAGGCTGTCTGTCTTCTCCATCAGTCTCTTACACCTCTGACACAACTTCCCATTCCGACAGCTCGCTGTACTTTATGTAGAGTTCTCTATTGGTAACAAAGTGGAATGGAGCGAACTAGAGACTGACTACAGCCCTACTGGTACTGACAACGCTGAAAGCCGGACTTACGTCATCACGCGAGACCTCCCATCGGAGTTTTGCGCCAGAACCAGCAGTCTAGTAATCAGTGCCTAGTCCTTGGTCTGTGGAGCGAGCAAGCTATCGGAGGAGGGAAGTTGAGTTCCAGTCCACGTGCACACAGGGTGAAATGTCCCATGGCTGACGTGGAATGGACGATAACGACAATCGCCTGACCGACCCGAAGGAAAGGACATGTTATGACTTTATCATTATCTCAGAGGTGTAAGTAACTGACTGTCCCAGTACTGTGACTAACTAGATCCTCGCAACAACGCCGTTAGTAGAACAGGAACGAAGGCAAGTCTCCCCATCTGGAACATCTGCTACACACAGCAGCCTAGAATTCAGATTTTATGCTCAACAGATAAGTATTGTCACCGAGTCCCTTCTTTATCTTTTGTCTTCACCTGGTTTGTAAATTTGTGAAATTAATTCATTGATTTTATTCCTAATACTTAAAATCGCAAATTTCAACCTAAATAAGTAAGTTCACGTGAACAATTATTCCGGATATACCTCACACAGGGAGTTTAATCAGATTAGTGACTGTCGACGCAATCTAAAAAAAAATAACTTTTCAGAAGAACCTTGTGGAAGCAAACAAACACCACACCACTTACATTTCCTTTAACCTACCTGATTTGCCTCAAGTTTTTGATACAATCTAAGCCTCTCTAGGTCGAGAAACAATGTCTAAAGAAGGATACAATGTTGGGTGCCATAGCTCTCCTCTATATATGTGATGACAGATTATCATCTAGATACAACAGGAATAAGTGGCAGAAGTACATAAAATTGTTTTAAATCTGTTAAAAGACATGAATCAGAGTTGATTTACCCATGCAGTCTAATGGCCCAATCCATTGAGTCAGGTCACACTATGTCCTTATATCTGGTTGGTTACTGCTGCAATAGATCTTGGTAGGTTAATCCCAACTTCTGGTTGATCCAATTGGACAGTAGATTGTGGCCCTCATCAGTAGAGAAGTTTCAAGAAAAAAGCCATTTCATCTGAAGTTGTGATTAACAGTTGAATTCCTTTAGTTTTGATATTTTCTAATGGGAATGAATTTAGTGATTAATAAAGAAATTCTTACCTGACATCTTCGGTATTTTTTATATTTACTCTTACTTTAAAATTAGCTCTTTGTATCATTTTGCTTTTTCCGTGATATTCTCCAAAATTAAAACCAGAATTTTTATTTTAAACATCAAATAGTAAACTTCGTGCAATTTATAGAGCCCCTCTTCATTCTTAGAGCATAGAATGTTGAGGCAAATTTCTTCATAATGTTTCTTCCCCCTGATCAAATTAAATAAACGACTTGTCAAAGAATTATTTGACTTTATGGGCATATTTATAAACTGTAAAATTTTCTTATTTCCTTATTTTCTGTATCTTCATTATCTTCATATCTTCTTTATCTTCTTTTTAGTTAAGTTTCGGTTTTTAAGTCTTCGTAAATTTATATGATTGGTGGAGATAGATTGTAATTCATTAGAGCATGCTCTTTTCAATATACATATTCAGATAGAAAATATTCCAATAGAAACTTGTAATAACCATTTTTGAAACATAAAAAAAAAGTTTCTCAAATAGAAATGAATTATCACCCATTGTTATATTTTAACAAACCTTAAACTTTGGTTTAGCTAAAGTGACCAGAATAAATCTACTCTCGAATCATCAATTCTTTGGTTGTTTATTATCTTTTCAATGTGAAGCCACAAATGACATTGAATTCTTGAATGATTATATTTCTGTAAGATTGGTTTTATCAGAGCGATGTTTGAGTTTTATTATAAATTGTTTCCCTAAATATATCACTTTTTATATGACGTATTTCTTATATAATTATTAAAATTTATATAATACTTGAACTATTTTCTTTTCGTATGCACAAAGGAACGTGTGGTCACTGGACATACGTCAGACCAGGAGGCTGTTGTTGGGTGCTGTGCTGCCTGGAGTATAGGAGCTCTATCTATTATTTCTTCCTGTGGTGTATCTGTATAAGACCGCTGGTCTTAATAAAGCTTTGTGTGTGTGTGTGTGTGACAATTGACAATTAAACAATATTTATTGTCATCTTAGACAATATTACATCTCACATGAGAGAGAGAAAATAGAAAATTAAATATAAACATAAATGAAACAAATTTAAAAGAGGGACAATGGTAGGAGTCCTCGGCGCTGGAGGGTCCTAGACCAGGCGATGAGCGGGTCCTCCACCGCTTCTCCGAGCCCAACCTGGACAAAGTAGCGATAAATTCGCAACTTTGCCGATGCCAGGATTGAAAGGGCGTCGTCCTCAAGGCCGGACCCACCGAAGATCCAAGCCTGCAGGTCAGGGGGCCGCCCTATTATGTTGAAGGCCTCTCTAATGAGAGGCCTGATGGAGGGGCAGCACCAGTAACGGTGGCTGAGGGAGCGGTCGATGGACCCGCAGGCAGGACAGGAGGGGCCGACCGAGGCAGGATGGGCCGGATGGGGCAGGGCGTGGAGGGCCAACTTGAGGGCCGCGTCGGCCTCGTGGCCCGAGTAGGCGCAGCGCCGCAGCGAGGCCCAGTCGATCCTGGATGGTGGATTGATGGTGGGAGTCCATCTCGCCAGGAATCTGGAGATGGGCGTGGCGGCGAGGCGCGGACGATCCAGGGCCCGTCGGGCCGAGCAGGTCGTGAGGCCGTTGAGGAACGGCGTAGCCGTCCCACGCAGCACCACGGCCGCAGCAAGGGAACTGGATGAAGGCGTGGACTCCGCCCCGAAGCCCACGGCGTTCTCGGAGGTCAGCCTCCGACAGAAGGCGCCCAGGGCCGCGGCGTCAGCCAGGGCCGAACGCGTTGGGCGGGCGATGAGATGTTCCTCCACGATGAGGTCCCGGACTCGGGCTCCGCGCCAGCGGGCAGGGGCCAGGAGGTCGGGAGGGCGGAGGAACCGGCAGCCGCCGATGATGGGGAGGTCCAGCAGCTGAGCCGTGGGGAGCGCCCGGTGGTTGAGGCTCAGGATGTTGGAGGCCTCCTCCCAGAGCTTCAGCAGCCGTAGACGGCGGGGCTGGAGACGGGTGCCGTCCGGTGGAGGGTGGATCCAGGCCTCACCGCTTTCTACCAGCCAGCTGAAAGCATTTCTGCCTCCGCGGAGCGCGACCTGCACCCCCTTGAGGCAGGCGAGCTGGAGCTGGGTCGCGAGGTTGTGGAGGCCGAGGCCTCCGATGGTGACCGGCCTCGCCATGACGTTGGCGGGAAGCCACGCCGTGTGGTCTGTCCCCCAGACGAACCTCGCCAGTCGGGCCTGCAGCTTGGCGATGGTCGGGGGTGATGGGAGGTATCCATGCAGGTGGTGCTGGATCGTGGACCCCACCAGCGTGTTCGCCGCTCTTGCTCGTCCGACGAGGGAGAGGCCGCGGGTGAAGGGCGTCCATCTGCGGCACGCAGTCTCCAGGAGGGCCAGGAGATGCTGCTCCCGGTGGGCGACGGTGCTCCTGGGGGCGATGTCGAGCCCGAGGACCCTGATGGAGGTGGTCGACCAGGAGGCGCCGAGAGGGGAGTCGCCGCGGTTGCGCCAGGCGCCGCACCAGAGGCCAGCGCTCTTCCGGAGGTTCACGCCGATTCCGGAGGCCTGCCTGTAATCTTCGAAGACGGTCGCCACCCGCTCGAAGTCTCCGTCGCGATGGAATAGGAGGACGATGTCGTCGGCGTAGGCGATGACATTGCCCACGCCGAGGGTCAACTCCAGGCGACGTAGCAGCGGCCCCGTGGCGATGCTGAAGAGTGCGGCGCTTACGGCGCAACCCTGCCTGAGGCCGTTGAGAAGGGGGAAGGCTGTTGTATGAAAGCCTCCGACCCGGATGGTGGCGTCCGCCCCGGCGTAGAGGATGTTAATCCAGGCCATGAAGGCCGGCGGGAGGCGGAGGGATGTTAGCAGGGACTCCAGGAAGCCGCGGTCCAATGAATCAAAGGCGGACTCTAGGTCGACGCCCATGACGGCCAGCGGCGAGTCTAGGGCGGTGGCCTCCTCGATGGCGTCCGTCACCATGGCGATGTTCCATGACGGGGACCTCCCGGGGACGGCGTAGGTCTGGCATTCCGGCACAAGGGTCCGCAGGTGGGGCTTGAGGCGCCGGTGAAGGATGGCGGCCAGGACCCTGTAGTCGGCCGAGGGCAGCGCGACGGGCCTGTAGCCATCAAGGCCGCGACCTCCGCGGGCCTTGGGCACGAGGCAGATGGAGCTGCGCCGCGTCGACGGAGGTAGGGCACCGCGGAGCCGTGATGCCGCGAACACCCGGGCCAGAGCTTCCGCGAAGAAGTCCTCGCTGAAGGCGACGAGGAGCTCGCACGGCAAGCCATCCCAGCCGGGGGCCTTTCCGCGAGGGAGGTGCTCGATAGCGTTGGCGATCTCGCTGGGGCTGATGTCCGGCCGGTGAAGCGGGTCCTCCTCACTCAGCTCGCGGGTGGTGGTGGGCGCGCTGCTGGCGATGAAGGCAGCTCCCGCTGCTGGATCGCTGGTGGGACGGGCGAAGCGGGGCTGGAAGGTCGCGAATGCCCTCCGCCGAAGCTCGGGGCCCTCGATGATGTTATCCTGCTCGTCCCTGATGACGCTGACCGGGCGTCGGAGGCGCATGGCGCGTGCTAGGTCCGGCAGCGATGGGTAGTCGGCCCGGATGGAGGAGGCCTCGAGCTGCGCCGCGATGTAACGTCTCGCCCTGTAGACGTAGCTGTCGTTGGCAGCGTGGCGTGGGTCGTGCAGGGATCTGGCCTCCGCCAGCAGCCCCGCCTTGATGGAGGTCCACCTATCCCAGAAGGTCCCGTCGTCGTCATCGTGCGCTGTGTCTTCCTCCAACTCCCGGATGTAGCCAGCCAGATGTTCGAGAGCAAGGCCCGAGCGGAGCATCGCGGCCAAGCGAGGCTGGGTGGGGGAGGAGACGGCGGTGGTGGGCGGGCCCACCTGGAGCAGCACGAGGCGGTGGTCCGAGAGGTGGTAGTGGCTGGTCGCGTAGATGGACACGCGATCCAGGACTCCAGCAGGGACGAGGATCCGGTCCAGGCGGTTGGATTCGACTTGGTCGCCGTGCATGGAGACTCTGGTGGGCAGGTGGGCGGCGTCGAACTGGGTGGCCACGTCGACCAGCGCGGCCAGGTCCAGAAGAGCGGCGAGGGCATCCGATGATGATGATGATGAGGGGCCCCGATCCCTGATATTAAAATCGCCGATGATCCAGCAGGCCTCCTCCTGTGCCGCTGTCGCCGCCAGGAGCTCCAGTTGCCGGTTTCTCTCCCGGGGTTCATGCGCCAGATGAACGGCGATGGCCGTCATCTCCTCGCCGTGGACATCTATGGCTGCCAAGGCGATGTGGCCCGGCCACAGGATGCGCTGTTGCAGCACGGCTACGCCTGGTCCGAAGACGCAGGCGAGTCCAGATCCCGAGATGGCTACGGGATGGGCCAATACAACAGCGCTGTAGCCGAGGCAGAGGTCTTGGCCGCTGCCCAGATGAAATGCGTTTGTCTCCTGGACAAACGCGATGTCCACGTGATGTTGCCTGAGGAGATGACAAAGGGCAAGGCTCCTCCCCCGAGTGGCGAGCCCCCGCGCGTTGATGGTGGCGACGCGGTAACTCATTGGGGCCGTCCTTCACGCAGCACCTTCCTGGTCTTCTGGAGGGTTTTGCGGATGGTGGAGTTGGAGTCTGGGCACAAGGCCTTGATGGTTTCGTGCAATTTTTCGAGGGCGGTGAACTGTTCCTTTGTTAGCGTGGGCGCTCGCCTCTTCATGGTGGTCTCAGAGGTAAGGAGCTTCTGAGCCTCCTCGCAGTTCAGGTCGGGCAGCTTGTCCCAGTCGATGGAGGGGTTGGGGGACTTCCCAAGGTGCTCCAGCAGCTGTTCGAGTGCGGCCTTTCCCCGGGCAGGCGTGGCGGGAGGTGAGGACAGCTTCTCCACCGACATCTCGTTGTCGAGCGGAGGGATGCGAGGCTCGGGGGGCCGCAGGGCAGCCAGGGGAGCAGGGTCGGCAGCAGGGGCGGGGTGGGTGAGATCCATCTGTTCGGCAGGCTGGTGTGCCGAGGGGATCGCCTGAGCCTCGGCCGAAGTCTTCGCCGGTTGGACAGGGGACGCCGGTGTTGCGGGCGCAGGTGCCGGCTTCCTTGGTCGCTGAGGAGGAGGGAGGGAGGGCCTTGCGTCGGTGGGAGACGCTGCTTGCCTGGGGCTGCCGTTCCCTTGCCTGGCGAGCGCTGGGCAGTTGGCTCTGCGGTGGCCCTGTTTACCGCATTTGGAACACTTGATTCCAAATGAGAGGAAGGTCGACAGGGTGTCTCCCTTGGAGTGGATGGTCAGACGGGTGGGCAGCGTCTCCAGCCTTACGCCCTCGCGGAGCAGGATGAACGCCTCCCGGCGGCCGTCGGTGAAGGTGAACTCGCCCATTTTGACCAGGATGGGGGCGATGGAGGTGACCTTCCCAAATTGGCCCAGGGCGGTCGTGATGGTGCTGTCCTCAACAAAGCCGGGCAGGTTGGCCACGACTATGCGCTCCGCCCTTTTGCGGAAGGGGAAGACCTTGAGGGACGTACCCTCGATTTCCAGGCCGTCCGCGACCAGACGGTTCGCAAGTTCCTTGTCCGCAAGACCCACGATGAAGTGGCCGTTCATTCGATGGAACTGCGTGATGCTCTTTGGCCCCCCGAGTAGCGTGCTCATGGCCTTGAGGTAGGAGTAGTCCGGGATGTCTGGGCATAGCTCCACGAAGACGTAGTTCTCATGGTTGGTAGTGGCCTGCCTCGCCCTGGCGTCGGCGATGTTGGCGCGCGTCGCCTTGATTTCCTGGGGCGGCATTGACCCCGGCCCTGTTGTCCGCTTCTGCTGCTGGGGGCCGCGTTTCTCAGCAGGCCTGCTTGCCTGCTTTGCGGCGTGCTCAGGTGTTGAAGAGAGGCGCCTTTTCTTGCTCTTCGCAACGGTGTAGTCGTCGTTGGCGTCGACCTCCGCCATCTCGCTGTCGGCCCAGTTGAGCGAGACCGGGTCGGCTAAATTCTCGCTGGAAGAAGCAGCAGTCGGCGGCGCCGTGACGTCACCCCGCGCGGCAGCCAGCGTTCCATGCACCTCGCGCGCCGGCGGGCTTGCATGTGTTCGATATTCCATAGAAAATTCTAGAGAAGAATTCTCTATGATTCCTTTTTTCGGCGATAACTCCTCGCCTGGTTGAGATCCAGTGCTGGGCCTTTCAGGCACTTGTTCAGCGGATCGAGAGGGTTCTTCTGGTACCAAACTCGTGATGGTAAGCGCCTTTTACACACACTCCAGAGGCGAAAATGGCGGAGCCCGCAAAAGCGTGGCCGCACGCTCGAGTGTGTGTGTGTGTGTGTGTGTATTTTCTCTTCGTATGAAAATATCGAAACCAATGGATTTGTATAGAAATTTTAATGTAAAATATTCCTTTTATTGAAATATCACTCAACATATTCTTTATGGTATTTAAATGAAATATTCATTGGTTATATAAAAATTAGAACACGTCTCACATGCTATGGTGAAACTCGAGGATATATAAACGGAATCTAAACTTTATTCTGAAGTGTTAGAGCAGGAAACTAACTTCAGAAAACTAAAAATAATTTTTATGCTTTATTGTTCAGTATAAAATCAAGTTAAAAAATGATTTCGTTTTAAAGTTAACATAAGAGAGAAATATACTGGCAATTATAAACTTATCTATTTAAATATATTTTTTGATTTTACAATTTAATTACACATTAATTAAAAAGAATTATTAAATATTAATTAACATTTTCAAATATCGTTTTGAAATATAAGCAAAAATATTTTTTAAAACTTAATTCTATTGACGTTATGTGGTGCTGAGTTTGTTGTTGACACACATTAAAATATGTTATAATACCTTGATAAAGGTTGGCGTTCAGCCAACTGAAATATTGGTAAAATAAATGATATTTTGATCCAATATATGCCTTTTTATTTAAAGATTATCAAATATATAATTACTCATCTCCACTTGTCGTTTTTACGAAAATTTCTAAATTTGAATGGGAATAATTATGTTTGGTAATATTAATCATGATATATCTAAAGGTATATATTTTAAAAAGTTCTGAACACAAGTCTATAAAATATATATATTTAAACGAAATAATTTTACTAAAATGTGTGTTTACCTAAATATTGTAGATGATATGGTATAATCGATTAATTTTTAAAATGTTTATCGCAACACTTATATCGTATTAAAATGGCTGCTCATTTTTCAGAATATATGTTTGAGAAAATTATATTAGAGTTATTGAAAAATGATGATGGAGAAATAAAGAGAGCAAATATTACATATTAAGTAATTTGGGTCCAATACATTAGTTTAAAATATTTTATATAAATAAAAATATTTTATTTCCTATATAGTTTAATGCCTTATGAATTTATAAGTAGCACACAAATAATTATAGGGTGCATTATTACATTATACAATTTTAAATTATATTCTGGATTTTGATACAAAGACGTTTTTCAATATTTTAACCAAGACATTTTCACATTTTAAAATGATAGTTTTGGGCAGAAATATAGGTTTTGCACTTTTACGATAATATTTTACACTTCAATGACAATATTTTACACTTAAATTACAATATTTAACATTTTAATGACATTTTAAATTTTAATTAAAATATTTTTCTCTAATAACAACGAACACTTTAATAACAACTTTTAAACTTTAATAACAATATTTTCATTTTTAAAATCTTTTATTCAACTTGCTTCATTGTCTATCTATCTACAAATCTTGTAATGATTTTATAATATATCAAACTTACAGAGATACTTACAGAGAACCTAGAAATCTGAAATTTGGTACACTTGTTTACACCTGATGACAATACAAGTTGAAAATATTTCAGACTTCTGGATGAGCGGCAATAGACTAATTTAATTCTATATTTACTTTCAAATTTTATAATAAATTTTAATATACTTCCAAACTACTTAGAAATCTGAAAATTTGTAGACTCTCTCAATACAGTTAACGATTCTAGTTTAAATATCTGAGTGGTCAGGAATGAACTATTTTTCCATATTTCATTCTAAATTTTGTGATCAATTTTTAATACACTTCCTGAGCACGTAGTAGCCTGGTATTTTATGGACTTTTTTTCTACTAACATTTCAAGTGTACAAAATAGCAGACTTCTATCTATATATATTATATGTTTTGAAAAGACATATATTTATATAAAAATACATATATTTGATTGAATGAAAATATTTGTCAATATTTAGGTTGGCTGAATGCCAAGAAATCTTCATTTTTAAAATCTTTTATTCAACTTGGCTTTCATGTCTCTGTCGTTCTGTGCGTCCACAAATCTTGTAATGAATTTTTGCATTAACCAAATAATTCTTTATACAAAAAAGTTGTTTATACAAAATAAATACGTTGTTATGCCTTGACAAATACATATTTTATTCAATCTAATATACATTATTAATATTATCCAATATATAATATATTATTTAATTAAAAAGGCATATATTGGATCAAAATATCATTTATTTTACCAATATTTCAGTTGGCTGAACTCCAACCTTTATCAAGGTATTATAACATATTTAATGTGTGTCAACAACAAACTCAGCGCCACATAACGTCAACAGAATTCTGACGTTGTTGATACACATTAAATATGTTATAACACCTTGATAAAGGTTGGCGTTCAGCCAACTGAAATATTGGTAAAATAAATGATATTTTGATCCAATATATGCCTTTTTAATTAAAGGTTCATTTATGGATTGCTCTATTTTCAATATTATATTATACTAGACGGGTGACCCGGGCTTCGCCCCAGGATTGACCCGTGTGCATATCTACCCGAGTGATATATATTTAGATGATATTTTTTTATATAATTGTTTGTTATTAGCATTATATATTTGTCTGCATCAGCATAATTTAATCTAATCTTTGATAGAGGGCGCTGTTCGTGAGCCAAGTAGAATAATTTGAATATATAGTTTTAATAATTGATTTATATATTTTTTAAAATAGCCTATCGTCTTCCCCGTATTTATTTACCTATGTATGAAAATTTTGGTTTGAATTAGTGAACTACTGCGAATTTGTATACAGGACATACAAACAAACAAACAAGCATACAAACATTCATTTATATATATATAGATATGTAAATTATGACGCCGATTTTATTTATTCCCATACGAATCCCTGGTACAACCTGGTTCACAGCTAAAATTTGAACCATTTTTAAATGTCTTTTATAATAGTCAATAAGTTAACGCAAAATTTCATACAACCTAGCATTTCGGTGTAGATAGCCTTATGAAACATTATGAAGGCAAAATATCATTATAAGCTAATTGACCTTAAATCGTCTTTTACATATGCATATATGGCAATAAGTTATGTTTCGTTGATACCTTATGTTTTACAGCGTATCTGGTAACGTATGAGCAGTTCAATAAAATGTGTTTATCGCCATCGCGTGCGCATAAGTAGCTGTGTCTAAAATTCAAAATAATTTTTAAAAAACAAATGTTATTAGCCAAAACACAACTGTAAGAAGATAGCCGCATCTGTGTAAGAGCTTTTCGTTCGCTCGTAAGGACGAAAAAAAAAAAATGGATGAACTGCGAATGCGTTACTTTATGACGCTGAGCTGTAATAGGGGAACCACTTAGCAGGGAATTAATATGAACTGGCGAAACCGCTGGGAGGGTTCACCACTGATGAGCCAGGCCCTCCCAATATTTTATCATTGCAGTAAAGGCAGTAGAAAATTGGATTATTTTTAAAAGAGTATCGCACGTCAATAATAGTTTTAATTTCTTATAACAAATGGCGAGCTAATCTATCATATAATATATAGATCTACTTATATATTTGCTTTATTCTGTCTGTTTGTTTGTCTGTTTGTCTGTTTGTCTGAAGCTCACGGATAGAATGCGCGCTCATTGGCTGCAAGGGAACACGTGTCCTCCCTGCCCCCCTCTAGACAACCCTGTTATTCAAAAACCATACATCCAATCGCCATGAAATTCTGGGATATTATTAGGTATATCCCCGGAAAGGTTTTCGAAAAATAATTTCTTGAATATCTTGAATATCCTTAGAGTTATTTGCAGAATTGTAGATATAACTCGCAAGCAGCGCCGCCAGACGGTGATAGGCCTAAGCTTGCTGCTCCACCCCTGTTGACCTTGGGTCGTCGTGTGAGTCACAGCATGATGCAACAAAAAACACTCTCTCTGGGGATTGCGGCGTCAACAACCTGTAAGTTTGTGCCTCTCTTATAAACCTGTCTATACAGACCACCCTGTCTATAGCGACCACTCTAGACAACCCTGTTATCAGCTGTGTGATACATCCACCTGTCTATACAGACCACCCTGTTAATAGCGACCACCCAAGTCAACGTTTTTAGAATATATTCGCACTCGGGTAAACCCCGGGCGTTGCCCGGGCCATTCGTCTAGTAGGTTTATAAGCTGAGTAAATTATATAGAGAGATATTCGGTAATTAATTAATTAAAAACAGTTTATTGAAATCTAGTCAACAGAGGTTACAGTTAAAATATTTACATGAAAAAGATCAGCCATGTCCCCACCGGGATAGAGTCCTCCTCCAGGCGAGGACGGGGTCCTCGATGGCCTGGCCCAGCCCGACCTGGACGAAGTACTGTTTGATTGAGATATTCTGTATATACATAATACTTTATACTACTATACTACACCACGCTGACGAGCGCCAACAATCCGAAACGCGTTCGTGGATGGCTTTTCTTGATTTATCAAGAAATTGGGTTGGCCAAATATCAGGGAACTGACTAAATCAATGTTTAGTTGATTTCTGTTCCACCAGATGGCTCTCTTCCATCTGAAAAACACATGTGCTCCTGGTCAGGATATGTCTTCTTTATTTTTAATAATATATATCGATATTTAAAATATCTTTCAAACGGTAACGTAAAAGGTATATGATTATACTACAATATTTGGCGTTATATATACGACGAAGATATATAACTGAAATACTAACTTGTATAAAGCTTTGATTTAACTTGAAACTTATTTGAAATTCTGTTAATGAAAATGATTAAAGTTTAAACTGGAAAGTAGGTTATTTCAGGAATTCATTTGGGAATAAAATCAACGGCGTATAAAACAGTGATTAAAATTAGTGTGGAAGAAATCTCAAATTTATATATTATTTATTTCTCGTCTGAATTTAAATTAGATATTAGAACCATCTAAATAGAAAAGCTACATTTACAACTTTGAAATAATTATTTTAAAGAGATTTAAAAGAGAAAGGTTTAAAAAGATTCGTTCAATATTGTGTGTGTATTAAATTTATAATGTAATATATTTATGTATCGAATAATTTTGTGGATTATGATTTATGATGAATAAAATACACAACCTAAGAGTAAATAATATTTAAAAAATAGAATATTATAAAATATACAAATTCTAATTAAAATAAAAATGTTTTTATCAAAACTAAAAATTGACAATAGTATTATTAAAATATCAAATAAAATCGAAAATATGAATAAAAATGTTACCAAGGTGTAAAAATTGAATATATTAAAGTGAAAAATGTTTTATTAAAGTGTAAAAAAAGGTTGTTTTAAAAAGTGTAATTTCCATATATTTTTTGTGAAAATATAACTTAGTCATGCGAATATTTTAAAACTGCTTTTTTATATAAATAAAGATTGACCACATATAATAAGATAGAACATTTTTTATATCCGAATAAATAAAGGTATAAGAAGAAGCCTTATCAAAAAAATATCCACCCTACACCCTACAAGTGTTGTAAATAACTCTGAATTAAATTTATTGGGATTTGACCAGAATCGTTTCTCGCCCACACCGCCTCACGAATAATTCAATAGGCTGTAAAATCTAATCTAAAAACCTACGGAGTATCCTCTTTACATAATGGCTTTGAAAAACAAATTTTAAATGGAAATCTAAAAAACGAGTGTTATCAATTTTTTTTCATAAATTGGCCGATATTTAATATAAGGTAAGAATTTTTCTAGTTCATTTAATTATCAAATGTTTGAAAAAAACTTTTGGTAATGCATTTTTATTATAACAGACCGCACACTATTAATTATTAATTTTGTAAATTATTTAAAATTCAAATTGGAATATTTAAAAATGGGAAATACACTTTTAAATTATTTTTTATTGATACACTTTTTATTTTCGGAAATGTATATGCTATTATTATAAGCATTTTAATAGTATATAAATAGTTTGGTGCTTAAAATACATTTCTAAATATATATACACACACAACTATATACTTTTATATAATAAATTATATATTATATGTGTCGTTTTACCGATAATATTCAGATATATTTAAAATCCACATTTAAAAAAAAATAATTCTAAAAACATGTATGTTTGATTTGTTAGTGTCTTGTACAAAACAACGAATCACTAACCTATCATGAAGACGTAACTTTATTGAATGGCCTCTATTGTAATATGTTATTTTACATATCCTACATGAACCAAAACATTAACTTGTGATGATGATATATTCAATCACTGAATAACCTAACATCTTCCCTTTTTTCACTAGTCTTTAAATCTACTTGGTTTTTTCACCAGTCGACCTGATCTGGTTCTAGTCTCTGATGCAGCATTCTCAGGTTCACTTACCTTGGGGCTGTCACTCTTTGATTGGATTCTGCATTCGGTAGTTTCAATTCGGGTTCTTTTCACAATGTTGTCTCCTCCTGCTGATGAAGTAGATGGTAAGCAATTTGATACAGTTTGTTCTTGATCAATGCTTTCTTTTCTTCCTTCTTCTTGATTGTTTGTAGATTTTTGATTTGCTGAAGCCTGTTGTGGTTTAATCCAGGTTCTATTTCTTCTGTAGGTTCTACCATGAATATTCACATCATAGGATCTTGTGTTGTGTTCATTTGTGATGTTAGCTTTGGACCATGATGGGGTGGTATTGGGTGTTCTGACATACACTTCTTGTCCTATGTCTAAGTCTGGTAAATTTTTTAGATTTTCTATCATAGTAGTATTTTGCCTGTTGTCTTTTGATGGATATTTTATCTGGAATATTTTCTGGAATTGATGGTTTAAGTAAATTTTTGGGTGAATTGGCAGTATAGCTCTCGTTCTTCTAGACATGATTCTTTGTACTGGGCTTGAATCTATGTCTATAGTGGGTGTATTTCTCCAATTTAACAAATTTTGCCAAAAATCACTATTTTCTTGTTTAGATTTCTTCAGTAAGTTTTTGGCTATTTTAACTGCCGCTTCAGCTTTTCCATTTCCCTGACAGTGAAGTGGTGATGATGTAGAATGTTGAAATTGCCATTCTTTGCTGAATTTTTGGAATTCAGTCGATGTAAATTGCCTTCCATTGTCTGAGACTATAATTTGAGGAATTCCATATCTGCTGAATTGTCTTTTGCAGCATTCAATTATGTATTCAGATGTTGTATTTTCTAGGCATTCAACTTCAAAAAAATCTGAGTAATGATCCACTATTATTAAGTAATTCTGTTTGAAGATTTCGAATATATCAAGAGATATTCTTTCCCAGGGATAATTTGTAATTTTGTGAGATTTCATTGGTTCTCTCACTTGATTCTGTGAATTTGATAGACAAATAGAACAATTTTCAATTTCTTGCCCTATTTGTGCATTCATTCCTGGCCAAAAGATATTGTCTCTTGCTCTTCGCATACTTGAATTAATTCCAATATGTCCTAGATGGGTTTTCATTATCATCTCTGCTCTTAATTTATTTGGAATTACAATTCTATCATTCTTTAGTATGATTCCATCTTGAACTGTTAATTCTTCTCTAAAATTCCAATATTCTCTGGTTAGCATTGAAGTTTGATTTTTATTTGGTGGCCATCCATTTAGAATAAGTTTCTTCACTTCACACAGAATAGGATCAGATGATGTTTCTTCTCTAATTCTCAGGACAGTGTCACTGCATACACTTAATGTTTCCATAACATTGACTGTGGCAATTTCTTTGTAAATGATGTCAATGGGATACACATCATATTTCAGATTTTCAATCCTTACATCTTTGATGCAAGCTCTTGAAAATATGTCCGCCAAGTGCATTTGAGATCCTTGGACATGTTCTAGTTCTAAGTTATATCTTTGCAGTCTTAAAAGCATTCTTTGGAGTCTTTGTGGCGCTTTAAGGATAGATTTCTTAAATATTGACAAAAGAGGCTTGTGATCAGTTTGCACAATCACTTGACATTTGCCCAAAATGTACTGATGAAATCTTTCGCATGCAAAAACAATTGCAAGACATTCTTTTTCTATCTGAGCATAGTTTTGCTCAGTCTTGCTTAGACTTCTAGATGCAAAAATTATTGGCTGGCTTTCTTGTAGTAGGGTAGCTCCAAGTCCATGTTTACTTGCATCGCATTGTATAGCTATAGATTTGTCCGCATCAAAATATCTTAAAATTGGTGCTTTTGAGGCTAGATCTTTGATTTTTTCAAATGCAGCTTGATGATTCTTGCTCCATGACCATCTTGAATTTTTCATTGTCAATTTTCTCAAAGGTTCACTAATCATTGAAATATTTGGCATGAATTTACATAGGTATGTGGCAAAACCAAGGAAACTTTTGAGTTCTGTTATACTTTCTGGATGAGGCATTTCTTTTAAGGCTTTAACTTTTCTGGATCTGGCTTTAATCCGTGTGGAGTTATTATATGTCCTAGATATTTTACTTCTTTTAGTCTGAGCTTGACTTTATTGATGTTGAATTTCAAATTAGCTTGTCTGGCTGTCTTGAAAAGATTTTCAAGATTTCTATCATGATCCTTCAGTGCTTCTTCATATGAGTTACCTTTTCCCAAAATCAGAATGTCATCAGCTATTATTTCAATTCCTTCAAGACCTTGGAAGATTTCATAGAGTCTTCTTTGGTATTCTTCAGAAGCAGTCTTTAATCCAAATGGCATTCGAAGAAATTTGTATCTTCCAAAGGGAGTCCAGAATGTTGTAAGGTTCGATGATTCATCAGAGAGCTTCACATTCCAAAAACCATCTTTAGTGTCCACTACTGTGAATATTTTGGCATTTTGAAGATTTGGTATTATTTCCTCAATTGTCGGTATTGGGTATTCAGCTCTTTTCAAGGCGACATTTAATTCTCGAGGATCAATGCATATTCTTAACTTCTTAGTTGACTTTACTAGTACTAGATTGCTAATCCAGTCTGTTGGATAATCAACTTTGGCAATGATATTTTTCTTTTCCATGTCAATCAATTTTTCTTTTAATTCTTTTCTTAAGGTAATAGGTACTCTTCTAGGTGCTTGCTTGATGGGTTTGATTGTAGGATCTGTTTCTAGTTTGTATTCCCCTTGTAAGCATCCAATGCCTTCAAATATGTCTTTATATTTATCTAGAAGGTTATTTTGTTTTGTCCATGTGGATTCAATTTTGCATAAGTCAGCTTTAATTTCTATTAAATTCAATTTCTGGCAAGTTTCAGCACTTAGAATAGGTTTTTCCCAATGATCTATCACTTGGAACACTATAGGATGTTGCTTGCTTTGGTGGGAACAGTTGATTTTGATTTGTCCTCTTGGCTTTAATATTTCTCCTCCATAGCATCTTAGTTTGATGTAGCTTGGTTTAAGAGAAGGATTGCCATCTTGCATGATTTTGCATAAATCTGCAAAATTTAAAACATTGACAGTTGCTCCTGTATCTATTTGGCAAATTATGCTTTCCTTGTATCCATTCAATTCTAATTCTAATTTAGTCATCAATTTTCTAGCAGAAATTTCTGAGACATATTCTAAAGAATAACAATCTTCTTGTTCATCATTGGAGTTTTGAGATTCAAGGCTTTGAACTGTTCTCATTCTGGATTTGCAAACTTTTGCCCAATGGTTCTTTTTGTTACACTTTCTGCAGGTTTGATTCCATGCAGGGCATTTTTGTCTGTTGTGCTCATGGAATGTTGCACAATATCTACAAGGAATGTTCTTTTTCATTTTATTTTGATTGACTGTTTTCTTTCTTATATTCAATTTGTTCACATCCTCTTGAGTGTTTTTAGTTAAGTTTTCAATTTGTTTGTTAGCGCTTTCATTAGCCTTACACACATCAATAGCTTTTTGCAATGTTAGTTGAGGATCACTGATCAGCTGTCTTTTGGTTTGCTTGTCAATTATTCCCAAAACTAACCTATCCCTGATCATTTCTTCAGTCATTGCACCATAATTGTATGTGGAAGACAATTTTCTTAATCTACATATATATTGTTCAATACTTTCATTTGTTTCTTGATTTGTTTGGTTGAAAATTGATCTTTCATAAATAATGTTAATTTTTGGTGTAAAATGCTGAGTCAATGCATTTATTATCTCATCTGAGTTATTTCTCTGTTCATCTGAAAGATCGAGATGTTCAAATATATTATAAGCTTCTTTGCCTATAATAGACAATAAGGTTGCAACTTTTAATTTGTCTTCTTTATTGTCCAACCCCGTTGCTATTGAAAAGTTCCGCCAATGCGATTTGAAATATCTCCAGTTTTCTTCTATATTTCCTCTGAAATTAACTGGTTCAGGTGGCGGTATTTGTAAATACATATTTAATGTATATTTAATATACGATAAGGCTTGTTTATTATTTTATTAGTCTTAACGTAAAATTGAACTTACCGCGACATTTCCTTTTTTCGTTTGTTTTCAAATCACTTTTCTGACACCATGTTTGATTTGTTAGTGTCTTGTACAAAACAACGAATCACTAACCTATCATGAAGACGTAACTTTATTGAATGGCCTCTATTGTAATATGTTATTTTACATATCCTACATGAACCAAAACATTAACTTGTGATGATGATATATTCAATCACTGAATAACCTAACAATGTAGATTTCGAAGTATATAATAATGTGTATAATATATTTAATAAGATATTTATAAAAATTAAAACTATGGTCACATACAATTATAAATTTATTTAAAAACTCAAAGAGAGAGATATTCAATTATATTAAAAAAAAGAATAACGTTTTTTGTGATATAGTAATATGTTGTGATTTAACTTAGTTTTATGTTTATTATGCTATATGTTTTTTTTTAAATATATATTTCGCCCTTTGATAAATAGAAAAAATATTAGACAAGTAAACTTGTTGAGAGAAATCTGCGTACTTTTCATTTAGAACAGAAAATTATCTGCTTTTATTAAAATATATAATTCTTTAAGTAAAGATTTTTTACTCACAAGTGTGTATAATTTTCCTAAAAGATTATTTATCCTATATATAAACATATTTTTATTATAATTTTATAACTATAATACACACATATATAAATGGAAATTTTGCCGGGAGGAAATTGATCTAAAGAGACAAGGGTTGCCTCTCCCGTCAAAACAGACGTCTAAAACCAGACGCCATCCATTGACAGTCGCCGCAACTAGCGGCCTCGGGTCGGTGACAAACCCAAAACACCAGCTTTGGCAAACTGAAAAGCGTCCACCTAGAGACCATGGTTTCGGGCTAATGGCCCTCGTCAGTCTAAGGCGGACTTTATTCCATGAGATCCACACGGGATCTTTTCTTGTCTCTTTATACATATATGTGGTAACCGAGGGTATCTCGCTGTGTGTGGTAACCGAGAGGGGCAAGCCTGTAGTAACCGAGAGGGACAGTCAGGGCGTGGAGAGTTTTCCAGTACCTCTCTGCACCTTGGGAGACCCTTAACAGTTCTCACAGAGTACAGGCTGTCGTGGTCGAGGCAGAGTGGAAAGCTTGGGAATGTCTTACACAAAAAACGAAGAGACGCAGTTGCACAAGGAAAGTTCCGTGAACAGATAAAAGTCGAGCTAGGAGCGAAAGATGGAGAGATAAGAAGTTTTATTACTGATCTACGGCATGGTCGAGCATCAGGAGATGAAGTGACGAGGACTCCCGCTGATGGTGAAATGACTATATTTTCGGCAAGGGCGGAGGTCTTATATATCTTTGCCGAGAGAGGAAGTATTGAATTTCAGCGAATGTGTGTGCAACAAGAGCGTGAATCGGATTTGAAATTGTACACTGGCGCCACCCTGGCAGTTGCCTATCTTTAGATGTTGTAGGACTTCCATCCCAATCTCTTGCTTTAGCTCAACTCTTAACCTATTACATAGTTTTATTTATTTATCCTCACTACGTACAAAGTACATTACATATGATGATGTAATGACACATGTCAATCATGTGTATAATCATTTACAGATGTGTTTCTAATATACAACATGGAAATCTTGTTATAAGTATTATACAATATAAGGTTGTTGGTTTAAATTACCATATATATATATATATATATAACACATAAGTTGAATCTAATATTCACATTTTAAAACTGCCCTTTTATGAAACTATCACTTCAAAATATTAAAGCACACATACTATTATAAATGAAAATTACAATACGTATTCAAATTGCACACAATTATGTATTTAATCTTATTTAATAAAATTATTTTAATTATACAAATAAAGATATATTAAAAATATACTTATAGTGGCATATTCTATTAATTTTTCGAATCTTCGATTTTAAAATTTTCTCAAGCAGACGATTTGTTGAAATTATCGTTTGAAGAACGTCACGATTCTTGCAGACGATCATTTTGGATGGCCTCTAATAACACCTATAAATCCTTCAACCTCTGGCAAATACAAATTTCACTGTTTGATATTTCCCAATCGGCAACATTGAGGAAACCTGTAATAATAGGTCAACAGTCAAATATATTAGAAATACACTTTTTATGAGCGTCAGTGAACACTCCAAATTTTCTTTACACTAAGCTATCAAGAAAATTATATATTTATTTTTTTGCTTCCATTACTTTTATTATACTATATTAAAATTTTGCTATGTTTGTAATAAGAAGTGTGAAAACTATGGAAAATCTCAAATTAGATCAATGATAAAATAATCCCATATTTTGATATAATAGGATTAAAAAAGCATATCTAAAGTAATGATATAACAGTTCTGTCAATTTAATCCTCCTTTTTTCCCCTATGTAATCTAAGAGAGTTGTTTTATATGTAAATATAGTGTCACAGAGTAACAAGAAAATTTCCATTTTCTTTGACAAAGTATTCATAAGTTGTTTCCCTTGTCAGTTTTTTTCCTCCCTAAGAATTCATTTACTTTTTTTTTTTCAACTTTCCATAAAAGCCTGTTTCTTAAAAACTAAAAGAAAATAGTTTTTCTTTACATGTTTGTAATTTGAGTATACACCGGGAAATGCATATATGTGCGTAATTTTGTTAATAGAGAAATTTCACAAGAAAAATTAAGATGGTACAAATGTGTAGCATCTTCTAGTACATATTTAAAACCCTAATGTAATTGCGACCATTTTAAAAAATTATTTACAGTGTACTCTATTTAAAGTGTATATCATAAATTTACTTTTTAAAATTTTTACACCATTGTATATACACCTATCCCCCGATTTACACGGTAGATACGTTCCTGAGAAAAACGTGTAAATCGGGGGATAGGTGTACACAGAAATAAAAATAAAATGCATTGACAGGTTAAAATATGTAGTCAGCACATAAGCTCGGGATTCCTCGTGAGATGTGTACACAGCGCATGTGTTCAATCACAGTAGCATTTAGTATAGTGCGATAAAAAAAAACCCTTTTGGAAAACCGTGTAAAAGCGAAAACGTGTAAAACAAGTACCGTGTAAATCGGGGGATAGGTGTATTTTCAAATATATATACAGTTAAACCTGTCTATAGCGCTCCCTTTAAATAGCGCCTTCCTATCTAAAGCGCCCGATTTTAAACATTAAAATGTAAACATTTTACATTAAAAGTGACCTGTCTATAGCACCTCCTCTCTATAGCACCCTATTTTGGTGAGTTCCAAGAGAGGGCGCTAAAGACAGGTTTAACTGTATGTACTATACCACATGTATATTATAAGGTATCAGAACCATTTATGAATGAAGAATTGAAAAAAAATTGAGATGCTACTTTGTCTTTTGAATTAAAAAAACAATTCGTATTGCACTCCCATATATAGGTGTGTGTAATTCGATACACAAAATGGCGTAGTTTATCTATAATTTTATTTTTATGTTTAAAAAATGAATGTATGTGTGTGTTATATAAAGAAAAATGTTGCACGCGCGAATTCCAGTTATTGTTTTTAACAAATAACACCAAACGTTAATTCTATTCACCAAACGAACTTTTTTTTAAAAGAAGACGACAAAATAAAGATATAAAACACATTTTAATTTCTTTGTTTTTTCAAAAACAATAAGTTTGAATTGGCCGGAAAAAAAAAAGATATAAAAAAAAAAAGAAAAAGTGTACTTTTTAAAAAATTATTTATTTTTTCCAAGATGGCGACTTGAGTAAGGGCGGGATTAATTAGCCCTTAATGTAGGGGCGTGGAGGCCATATTGCAGGGTTACCAAACTCATTCCTTGACCTCAGCCGCTAGCTTTTTTTTTTTTTTAACTTCCGGTGTCTTCTGTTATAAATTTTATCCCGTAATTTTTTATGCGCATTCTTCAGAATTTTTTTTCTCATTTCTTTTTCAAAAACATCACCAATTGTCTGCGTGCACTATAAAATTTAGAAAAGAAGTATTCAAATATGGGCGCGGATGAGTTATGTACATAAATAATAAAGATATTCCCCTACTTTTACACTTTGATTTAACCAATAAGGAATCAAGCGAAGAAACCAAACCCTTTATTCCTTGTTGATTAATTCAAAGAATAAATATAGATAACCCTGTTGCGCCACATTCTAGCACCAAAGTATAGATCACCAAAACTTGACAAAAAAGTTTCTCTTTTTGATTTCTACATATATTGTTGCACCAGGTTGCGGCTTGGCAGACTCTTCAACCTTGATTCTCTCCTGTGCCGGGTCTTGTATCTTACCAGAGCGTGTTTCAACCATCCTACAAATTTATATAAGGGAATAATGAGATAACTTTAAGTAGCCTCCAGAATTATTTATTTATTTCTCACATCAAAGAGAGCAGTGAAGTCACACAGTGTACCTAAATACAAATGATGATTCTATAATACATATATATTCTGTTTAATAAAATAAATAAATATAAAATATAAATTTGAATTTAAAATATATGAAAAATAATATTACAAATTAAAATAAATTAGGGTCATTAGCCACGATGCACCAATATCCAGGAGAAATGGTTCATGGTTATATTAGTCACAAAAATATGGCTGAAATATTTTGTTATATCCTCGATGGCACATGTAGGATATAGGAATGGCAAACATGTGACAAATAATGATAATTTCCCATCCCTGGACACTTTTATTTTTCCGTTCATCAATACTCTTCACAATTCATCCTTTCATACTTCATCCCTAAGGATAGGAATAGTCGTTATTTCTCCTTAAATAATTAAAATTACGATTTTTACTTCTGTAAAAAGAAACATTTGCGGTAAAACTGGTTAAACGTCGTTCTGTAGGGAATCATATCATTTTATTTCTTATAATTTTAAATATCATATTATTTTATTTCATATAATTTTATTTATTATTATTTTAAATCAATAATTGTGAATACCAAAAAAAAAATAATAATAACAGCTTAATTCTAAAAAAAAAAAATAATAACCATCAATTCTCATGTTATTGTTGTAGACGAAGAACACGCTTGTTTTCGTATAAAAACGATAATAAAAATTACTAGTTACTAGTTACTGTGATTTAGTTAATTAATTCTTGAATTATAAATATATTGTAACACGCCTGCAGCCGCCTCTACAGTTCTATAATCAGAGCCGAATTTTATTATGATAACTCTTTGTTTATTTGTTTGGGTAACCCGGATTCCTGGAGCATACTAAAGTCGCCAACTATCCGGGCTGGTCTTTAGACTTCACGTCTAATGGTGGCAGCAGACATCCAGTTTATCAGGTGTCGCCAGGCTGACTTGTGCTTGGGGATGTTCTGCAGGTCTTCAGGGGCAAATATATTTATTCCTAGGAGGGTGGCTGTTTGGAACCTATGAAGGTGGTAGGCGGGACATCTGAAGAGAAGGTGGTCGACAGTTTGGTCTTCCTCGTGGCAATGTGGGCAGGTAGGATCGTCTCTAGATAATTTTGCAGCATGGGCTTTGACAAAGCCATGACCTGTGAGGATTGTGGAGGTGGTGCCACAAAATTTTATTTTGGGCAGGATCGCCATGAGAGTGTTTGGGAATGTAGCTATTCTCCTAAGGTTTCTTGTGGAGTGATCTGTGACTAACTCTTTGTTTGTCGTCTGACTTATATACATGTATGGTGATGATGATAAATAATATTGTCAGTGTGACAACAATACACTGTTGCTAATACACATTTATATGAAGGGAATTAGAATTGTAAAATCAATTGTAGATAATCATTCCAAATATGCCTTCTGGTATAAATTCCTTCTTTAAGGAATAATAGGCCCAAGGAATTTAAAATTTCTTTGAATAAAAAAAAAAACTGATATAGTCCAATAGTATTTTAAATGTGGAAAAATAATTTTTAAAAAAATTAAAAAGGTCAGGTGTTGATAATTTTAAAAATATTAGGCATATCCTGACCAATACTGAAAAATAATTTTTAAAAATATATACCAAAAGGCCAGGTTAGGTCGCCACTAGAAAAGCCTCTGGGGCCAACATTTTTTGGTCGTAGAGGTACAACCTGCACCATGCTTATGAGGGCCAACAGCCCGAGACGCATACGTGGTAGGCTTTTCTTGATTTATCAAGAAAATGAGTTGGTAAAATATCAGGGAACAGGTTAAATCAACGTTTAATTGATTTCTGTTCCACTAGATGGTGCTCTGCCATCTAAAAAAAAAAACGTCCATGTCAGTGGTCAGGATATGCCTAATTTGTTTTTAGTATTGTAAATGTTTACAAATATATAAACCAAGCATTCTTCACCGCTGGACCTCGGGAAACTTTGACCGATCCTATGTTTACACACGTCTCTGCGCTAAAAAAAAAAAACTCATTAAAATTATGTTTTGGAATCTATTTTTTTTTTACAAATAAAAGACAATCCGTTTGGGTAGGCTTCTTTTATACGACGACCATACAAGTATTAGGGTGTTATAGCTCTTTTAGACAGGTATATAAATACGATACTAAAACTTAAATCAATCCATATTTAAGAAATTAAAGTATTAAAGCACGAATTCACACAAAACAAACTTCTACTGTCCTTACTGCGCCGAAAAAAAAAAATTAGAGGGCTTGGCTCATCAGTGGTGAACTCTCCCAGCGGTTTCGCCAATTTAATCTACCAGACTGCTTCTTAGAGCTCTAATACTGTATTGGACGATTCTGCTTATATATGCTGCACTGAAGGATGGAATCTCAGAAATGGTATTCAGTCAAACTATGGACATAAGCTGATAGGACAAATCAGCCATAGTTTGCTGGAATATATATGAATATGAGAGATAGATATTTTATTTAACATAATACCGTGAGATCATAAAACTAAGGATTACTAGTTAATATTATAATGCACTATTGAGAGCATGTATATGGATATAGGTTACAAATCATATTAAGATCAAAGATACTAAATAAACATTAATGACTGGGTAAGGGTATGAATGATGTTGGGAAGGTGAAAATTACTTAGGTAGGAGGTTCTGTAATTATACTATCATATATATCGGGAAGATCTATGGATCTATTGATGTCTTTGAGTTTTTTAGTAAGTAAAGATTCCCGTACCAAGCGTTGGTGCTTGTTCTTCATTTGATGATAATGGGTTAAGGATTCACTAATATTAAATAAATAGCCTGTGTTGTGGGTGTAATGCTGGTATATGAGAGAACTCATATTGACAAATCTTTCATGTTCAGCCATTCTGATTCTCACAACCCTAAATCTCTATATTTCCAATTTTATCAAGTACGTGCGCGTGTGTGGAAAAAAGTATAAATAGTGAAAAAAACTAGAGAATAACTCTATGATAATGTTATTTACAGGATTGATCGTTTTTTTTTCTTAGCGTTCATCTTGAAACAATGTGAAAAAGGAAGATTCGTGTAAGTCCAAAAGATCAATTTCTGACGCTGTTGTTTATATTTTCTATCGATTACGTTCCGCAGTTAATTTCCTCTATCGCACGAAATAAGGCACTCAATTGCATATTTACAATTGGTATTTTTTATATAGGACTTGAACATATTTGACTTATATATCAGAGGCATCTTTATGTAAATTGGGTTTGTCATAGTTTAGAATTAGTGTAACGTGTTTATTTATGCTCAAGTTAGCCGACTTTCTCTTTTAGGGGCCTCCCCTATCATATGAAAATTTCATTATATGATTTGTTACATATAAGTATTGAGCCTTTTTTATTGTGTCACGTGTTCAAATAAACAGTGTTATGCAACTTTGATTCTTACTTTTTTAGAATAAAGGAACGGATTGCATTAAATAATTCTGTGCCCTAAAAGTCTCTTTACAAAAAGAACTTGATTGAAAATATTTGTCTAGACTTTTATATTTGCATATGCTGTAATTGTCCTCGAAATTCGAAGCCAATATGTAATTAGAGAGAGATGAAAATCGAAACTATAATTATGAAAATTAGGTTGATCCATTTGGGGTGGAAACTTTGTGAAAGCGTCCTGTAGGGGCGGTGTAAGGGGAGGAGTCCATGAAATGATGGACTCAGGACAGGGGCAATCCCTTGAGTGATGTGGACTCCTTTCACACGGTCCGTGACAGCTTTGTTTCCTCACGATCTCTTTGTCTGCGGCCCTTGTAATGTCTTCTTCTCATACAAACTGCCCGCCCGCCCGCCTGCATACCACTTTACTTACAATCCAGGATTTCTGTGCGCTACCTCTACGCATATTTCCACGGACGCTTTTTTTTTCTGGAATCACTTTTTATTTATATTACAGGAAATATTCGTAGTACAATTATTATAGATCCCTTGAGGCCACTATACAAAGTATGAGGAACGTTCTCTTCGTTCTAAAAAAGATATTTAATATATAAGCATGAACACAAGGAGCAAAACGACTTGAGTTCAAACTAACGACTGGAAGATAATAAGAGAAACAGTTCACAATTTTCCTTGCTACCTCACACAATAACTTATATTCCTAATTTTTAGGGTTCCATACCAAATACTAATCATTTTCTGAAAAAAAGCTTCAAACGAGATTTAGTATATGGTAATTTTGGTCTCAACGTGTATAATAATATTTTATATAAGTACTTATACTTGTATAAGTACATCCCTTGAAACACACAAACAATAGGAACTATAGTGTTGTGGCTTTGTCACCGACCCGAGGCCGCTAGTTTGCGTCGACGGTCAATAGATGGCGTCTAGCTTTGACGTCTATTTTGACGGGAGAGGCGATCTTTGTCTTTGTGAATAGGAACTATGTTAAAAAATAGTACAAAAGTGTAATTATACTGGTATCTGGTGGATAAATTAAGGCATCTCCTGATTATGTGACTAAAAGTTGATGATGGCTTGCGCCATCTGTCGGAATAAATATCAACTATTCGCTGATTTGAATTATTATTATTATATATATAATGTATATTTAATTAATAATTATCATAATATAATGATCAATGATCAATGATCAATATAATTAAAAATCAATGAATAGTTGATATTTATTCCGACAGATGGCGCAAGCCATCAGCAACTTTCAGTTGCCCGATCAGGAGATGCCTTTTTCTTAATAGCATAGGAAGTATGTAATATTATTAAGTACAAATAGAGAGGGAATGTTATACAATATTTATTTGAACTAAACACGTAGAGCTGATTAACGTGTGAATTTATCCTCAGTATTCATTGTATTTGTCATTATCGTTTATTTTTAATACAAAGCAAAAACGCCATCTATATAAAACGAATGAAGACATTAAGACGCGAATTTTTCTTTTCACAAATAAATCAAACTTCTACTGTCCTTACTGCGATGAAAAAAATATTAGGAGGGATTGGCTCATCAGTGGTAAACTCTCCCAGCGGTTTCGCCAATTTAATCTACCAAACCGCTACTTTAGAGCTCTAATACTGTATTGGATCATTCTGCTTTTAAATGATACACTGAGGGGTTGAATATTAGAAATGGTATCTAATCAAACTATAGACATAAGCTTTTAGGACAGTAGAATTACATTTAAATATTTGCATCGAGCAATGCTCTTCCGCAAACAATATGTTCTCATCGCAGTAAGGACAGTAGAAGTTTTATTTATTTTATGAAAATAAACATTCGCGTCTTAATGTTTTCATTCGTTATAGTTTTTGACATAGGGCAGGACCTATAATATGTATATATGTATATAATATCAAAATAATCATTAGCTATATGCATATAT
>CP092869.1:69716696-69739333 GCA_030710605.1 Cordylochernes scorpioides
ACTATAAAGCTCCTATAAAAATTTTCGATCTTCCTATATGAAAATAGAAAAGCTAAGTACTGTACAAATACATCTAATAGAACACATAGCAATCATCCGACAATTACACCCATTTCTCACACGTGAGTTATAAAAAATGATCCTCACGACCTATAATTCCGAGGTCATAAAATTAATATTAATATTTTTTATGTACCAGGAAAATACTTTGCAATGCTAATTGTAATGGGAAAATAACGAAGCGTAATAATATCGTCCAACAATGTAAATTAATCGTGTAAAATAATCGTTTATTTGTATATACTCCATATTTATTAACACTGTGTATCCTTCAGAATTCATTGTTAAACCCTTATACCTTGAAGAGCATAACGAAAATATTGTTTTTATATATATGGTTTAATATGGTTTGTAAAATATTGAGAAATATATATGTCCTCTTATAACAATAGGTCATATTCAAATACAGAGAGGTGATTGCCACTCGAAATATTGGAAGAAAATAAATTTTATTATAAATAAATATACAGTAAACTCTCCTATAACGCGATAAATGTGTTCCGTGTTGTATGAAATCGCGTTATAGGAATTCGCGTTGTACGAAATAAAACTTGTATAACGCGAATGTTGTTAGGGTAAATTGTTTTATTTTATAACGTGTTATACGAAAATTCGCGTTTTATAAATAAATTTGTCGCAATTTTTTTATCGCTTTGTACGAAATCGCGTTGTAAAAACTCGCGTTATAGGAGAGTCTACTGTATGATAATAGTTTATTTATATGTAAATATGTAGGTATATATATTTGTTGCTATATATTTACATATATGACTAATAATAGCGTTAAGTATTTTGCATATATATCAATTAAAGACTATTGTTCGAAGTATATATTCACAATAGGGCAGAGAGAGTGTCTAGAAATTTATAACAATCATAAAACAATGTAGTTATAATGGAACTTAATAACTATAAGCATATTATTGTCTTCTGGAATCTTGTTCTTTCCAATGTTATGTAAATACGTCAACGTAGGAATTCCTCGCTCAATAAAAGTTACATTCTTTGAGAATTTGCATAAGAGATTCTATATGGAAGCGCAACAATCGTCCAACAATGTAGAATTTAATACAGCATAAGTCTCACCTATATCTTTTAATTTACACAATAAGCATTAATACTAAAGTCAATAAAATGCAATCTGTCGTTCTCAATAAGAGTTACTGCCATGAAGATAACTGTACGAAGATTCCAACAATGAGGGTTACAATCGTCCAACAATGATGAATTTCATACACAGAAAGAAAATCTCTCACCTATATTTCTTAATTTACATAAAACGCATTAATACTAAAGCCAATGAAATGTTCACAGGAAACTCTCGTTCTCAATAAAGGTTACTGCCGTGAAGATTATTGTACGAAGATTCCAACAATGAATGTGGTAACAATTATCCAACAATGTAGAATTTGATACAGTAGAAATATCTTTCTTACATATATTTCTTAATTTACACAATAAGCATTAATAATAAATCCATTAAGTTTTCACAGTAATCTTTCCTTCTCAATAAAAGTTTCTGCCGTGAAATGTATAGGAAGATTCCAACAATGAGGGGTAACAATCGTCCAACAATAAGCCTATATATACTGCATGGATATCTCATATATATTTTCTTAATTTACAAAAAATCTTGATGCCTTTTTTTATTAATATCCCATGTAAACGTGTGGTTCAGGCTACGATAATCGTGGTGGGTAGTTGGCGACTGCTTACACTTGTGGAAAGCAGTTCGACTTTTGAACTTAAAAGTGTGTCAGTGCTCCATTTGGTTACTTGTACTCACTGGTGGGGTGAACTTTTTCAAAAAATAAGACGCCATTGAAGTAATTTTTCTTCAGAAAAAAAGTGGCCAATGCAGGATTCGATCCTGGGTCATGGCTTTCGACAGTTTATACCAATCCTTCATCTACCTCTAACTTGATACTGAGAAGATCCTAAGTTGTTATATAAACCCAGGAATCTCGCATTCTTAATTAAAGTTACGCCCGAGAAGTTAATTGTACGAAGATTCCAACAATGAAGGTAACAATCGTCCAACAATGAAAATAACCATTCTGTACATAAATATCGAATATATTTCAATTTTGAACTTTTTCTAGAAGTGTTATTGAATATTTAATGTTAAACTAATGTTACATATTCCTTTCTCTCATAAAATGAAAAAGGGCAATTTAGTTTATGATGAAATTATTGATGCAAGAAGAAAATGACAATGATAATGCAGCATAACAATCATCCAACACGATTCAAGTTACCCATATTGCATAAATATCGCTTTAATCCGGTGCCCACTTGTTGCTGATTTGAGAGTACAATGTCAAATGAACAGTTCTAGTTTAAGCCAAATGGTTTCCAGTAAAGAAGAATATAGAAAATTTAACAAGTTCTGTAGACTCTATCTCAAATGCCGTGGACTTGAATTACATTAAGAATTGAAATTTCTAGTTTTAATTAGTATATTTGTGCCACTGGTTTAGTGGTTGTAATTATAAATATATATTGGACTTTTGATGATATGTATGTAAATAATCTTTGTTTCTTGTATAATTTATTGTTCTAAAATGTAAATTTGAATAACTTTCACTCTCTTTCTAAAACTATAAATAATTTGTATATATATATTTAAAAACTATGTACATAAAATGGTTTAAACATTTACATGCAAATATCCACATAGGATATAGCGTGTGTTTTGTAATAAATAAATAAATAAAAATAAATAAATAAATAAATAAATGCAAATTTTTTGCGCCACTTCCAAGCATCTTATGGAATATTTAATACCAAATTAATTAATATATTCATCCCTCCCACATAAGGAAAAATGGTTTAATGAAATTACCCGTGCATGAAGGATGACAATAATGAGGCGTAACAATCATCCAACAATGGAGAGAGGCTTATCCATAGGTAATGAATCTGTGGCATTAATTAACTGTCAATGAATAATAGGCCTTCCCCAACAATGCTCGGTGAATATATAATGTTACAAGTTCAGGCGTGTGAGGGAGAAAGCTTGCAACAATGAAGAAACTGCTGCAACAATCATGCAACAATGCCAACGTTTAAATCATCATGACTTACACTCCCGCCCTTGTAATAAATGTTTAATTCCAGGAATAGACCGCTTCCTCTATGGATGGTCCAGGATCTTCTGCTTTCTTTTTCTTTTTTAAGGTTTGGCCATTACCTATATTCCAAATTGAGTTTCAAAAGAGAGAAAAAGTTATGCAAATTAAGAATATCTTATTAAAACGTATTGAAATAATGGATACTTTAAAAATCTCCTCTTTATACACTTATGGGCAAAACCTAAGGAAGTTGTACCTTTTAGCATGTATATCGGGATTTAGACAATAACTTAAGATATTACAGTGACCTTTATTGAAGTCATACGAGATAACCAAATGTAAACAAAATTTCCAAAACAGTCGACCGGAGATATCAAAAACTTTCCACTTCCTTAAGTTTTGTATATGAGTGAAAATATTCTATATACAGTTACGAGCGTCATGGCCTCTGTCACGGTTTGCTGGCGCCCTCCTATTGGTCGGCTACGATCACGCCACCTTTGCCCCCCCCCCCCCCCATCATTTGGTGCCGCCAATGCGCGAGACACTTCTGTCACCGTTTGCTTTTGGTTCAGTGGTAGAATGTTCACCTGCCACGCGGGCGCCCCGGGTTCGATTCCCGGCCGATGCATTTTTTTTTTACAATTTTTAAAACCCATTTATATATTATAGTGGCGGGCGCCCCGGGTTCGATTCCCGGCCGATGCATTTTTTTTTTTTACAATTTTTAAAACTCATTTATATATTATACAAGAATGGCATCCACGGCGCCAATTTATAATTGTAACGAATAGTATTTTAATAAAAGCATTTAATCGGGTAAACCCCGGGCGTTGCCCGGGTCATTCGGCTAGTAGTACATACTCAGCATTATATGCTACACAGATATTTGGTGTAAGCAATTGACTGTATTCTGTTGTGTCAGGATAGGGTCAATATTTCATGGCATCTTTCCCTCTACTTCAAGAAAGTTTATCAAATGTTGATTGCTTGTCAAAAAGGTTTTTTGAGCCCAGATGGATATAATACTGTCAAGAGAAGAAATTACATACGATTCCTACATTTAAAATAAAAATCAAAGTTCTTTCTAAAACATCCACAAACTTTGCATAATCGTTATCTTTCATAAAACATTGTAACCAGAGATACTTTGCACAACTTGTAACTAATATTGAAAACAAACAAGATTGGCTCACTTGGTGGGAAAAAATTCACAGAAAAGGCCAATATGTAAATACAGAATTCCATAACAGGCCGTTGTTGTTAGACAGCGCTATGCAAATTTATCTGAACATCATATTTTACAGAGTAAAATACCGCCACCCACGTAGGTATGTAAATATAGAAATAAAAGTAAATATACTCGAAAGCTCCTATAAACTTTAAACAAAAAGGTTGTAAAATGGTTCCTACACAATAGCGCAGAGGTTATAAAAGAAATTAAAGTCCATACTCGGCAATAACTAATACCAAGTAGGTTCAATGGGAGGTTATGTAAATCAGGAACTATTTGTGACACACACGACAGGTGTTGACAATTTCACGCCAAATCTGAGCCGTTATTTACAAAAGGAGCATGACCGAAGCTAGGACTAACAAATGCATTGTGGGTCGAATTATGGCAGGCTAAATATACATTTCGTCTGCTGCCGATTGTTCGAGAAATTTTCCTTCAACCTTCGCAAGTTTTGGTCGTTGTTGTGGATACATGGTCGCTGAGCTAAAACATCTATTTTAGAAATGGTCGTTGAGGTACAGCTTGCACCATGCTGATGAGGGTCAACAGCCCGAAAGCGTACACGATTAGCTTTTCTTGATTAATCAAGAATGAGTATTTGGCCAATTCTGGAATAAATAAACGATTAGTTGATATTTATTCCAACAGATGGCGCAAATTGTTAAAATGGCAATTCTCTCGGATTTCATGATATAATTGTTTTGACCAGTGACCTGTTACTCTGTGGTGTGTTGCGGTGTATATATGGATGGAATATCGTTGTTAGTTAGTTAGTTGTGTTATCTTACCGTGACCGGTTCAATAAAATCCTCCGGTGTTCAGTGCCTATCTTCCTCCTTTTTCAACAGGTTATGGGCCCAGGAATGCGCCAATAAAATTGCATCTGGTAAGAATATTTCAAAAATGTCAAGTCTTTACCAAATTGAAAAATTGAATTACGAAAATTACGAGACATGGAAGATGCAAATGAAGATGATTCTAATTCATTCCGAACTTTGGGATTATGCAAATAGCATAAGGATCAAACCTGAAACCGAAGTAGAATCTGCTGAATGGGAGAAGAATGACCAGAAGGCGCTAGCAACTATAGTCCTAAGTTTAAGTCCTTCAGAAATAATACACGTGAAGAGATGTAAAACTTCTGCAGAGGCATGGATGCTTTTAAATGAAGTGCATCAGCCAAAAGGACCTGCAACGAAGGTGTTTCTTACGAAACAGTTAATATTATTGAAAATGAAACCAAATGAAAGGATGCAGGATTATCTCAACAAATTTAGCAGTTTGGCTGACAAGTTGAGTGAAATGGATGCACAAGTCCCAGAAGACTTCCTTTCCATCCTTCTGTTGTGTAGCCTTCCCGAGAGTTATGAGGGTTTTAGAACTGCCATTGAAACTAGGGACAAGTTGCCGAACTTTGAAACTTTAAAAGTAAAAATGCTGGAGGAGGCAATCAGACAAACTGAATTAAACGGTACAACCGATTCTGAAGAAAAGGTATTCCTTGGTAATTCGGAAAGAAAGCCTTTCTCAAGTACATCGAAGCCAAAGGCGAAAGGATTCCAATTTAACTGCCACTTCTGTGGGAAAAAGGGACATAAAGCTGATGATTGCAGAAAAAGAAAGTTCAAGAGTTCTAGAACTGAAATGGTTGCATCATTAGGAATCGAATGTTTGAACAAACTTGATGCAAACGAGTGGTGCTTGGATAGTGGTGCAACTGCCCACATGTGTAGCACAAAGAAATCATTCACTTATTTTGAAGACACTGCACCAGTAAAAATTACACTGGCAGATGGTCAATTCATTGAAGCTATAGGAAAGGGGAATGTAAAATTGGAATGTCAAAGCAATACTGGAACTGTAACCCTATCCTTAGAAGATGTGCTGTTTGTACCTAGATTAAATGGAAATCTATTTTCTATCAGTAAGTGCACAAGTAAATTTAATGTCGTTAATTTCAAGCACAGAAAGGCTGAAATAGTGAATTTGCATACAAAAATTTGCATACAGGCCTATGAAAGGAATGGACTTTACATCTTAAGTCAAATCAATTGTCCTAATTTGCATAGCTGGAGAGAAAAATTACGAAAAATGGCATAGTAGATTTGGCCATTTAAATTTGCAAGATCTCAAAAAGCTAAAAATGCAAAATATTGTTTACGGCCTGCCAAATTTTGATGTTAAAAATTTTACCTGTGAAGTTTGTTTGAAAGGTAAACAAACACGGCTACCTTTTCAGAAAGAGTCTTTTACAAGATCAAGGGAATCACTGGAGCTGGTTCATACTGACATTTGTGGTCCCATGAGAACAAAATCATTGGGTGGCGCCCTTTATTTTTTAACATTTATTGATGACTTCTCAGGATTTATCTTCACATTTATAATGAAATCAAGAAGTGACGTATTTAAAGGATTTAGAATATTCAAAAATTATGCTGAGAAGCAAACCGGAAAAAGGTTGAAATGTATTAGAAATGATAATGCGCCTGAATACCTTTGCAAAGAATTCAAAGATTACCTAGAAGGAGAAGGTATAGGACGTCAGCTCTCTGTCGAATATACACCTCAACAGAACGGTGTCGCTGAGAGAGCGAATAGAACTCTAGTAGATATGACAAGGTGCTTTATGATTGAAGGTAATTTACCTGAAACTTTATGGGCTGAACTAATACACACGGCAACTTATATCAGAAATAGATGCCCGAGAAATAACGATTGTAAAACTCCACATGAGCTATTTACCAAAGAAAACCTGTAGTTTCTCATTTAAAAATTATAGGAAGTAAATCCTTTGCCGTGAATAATAGGCCGAATAGATCTAAATTCGCACCTCGCAGTGAGGAATACAAGTTAATTGGCTATTTCACAGAATCTAAGGCATACAGACTTTGGAAGCCTGGTACACGTACAATTATAAAAAGTAGAGATGTACGTTTTATTGAACCAGAATTATCAAGAATTCGGAATGAAGTCATTGAAATTGATGTTAGTCCACAAAAAGATCCTTTTGTCAAGGAAATTCCTCTAGTTGAAGAAAAGGGAAGCACGTCCGAAGTTGAATCACGAACTGAAATTGAAAGTGAATCGGATCTAGAGATGTCTGATTTAGTGGACGAGCCGTCAGAAAGTGAAGTGGTCATTTCAAGAAGAGGACGACCAAGATATATTAGAACAGGAAAACCTGGCCGACCAAGAAAGGAGTACCCTACAGCCAATTTGTCAACGCAAGAACTTCTAGAGGCGAAATACTTGCCAGATCCAAAAGACGCAGAGGAAGCGCTGTCAGGAAGGGATTCTTATTTTTGGAAGAAAGCAATGGAGGAAGAGTTTGATTCCTTGATTGAGAACAAAACTTGGGAATTGGTTGATCCCCCTAAGAATCGAAACATCATAGGAACCAAATGGGTATTCAAAACGAAATGCAATAGTGATGGTTCTGTTGAGCGCCATAAGGCTCGCCTAGTGGCAAAAGGCTATTCACAGCAGTACGGAATAGACTACGAGGAAACTTTTGCCCCAGTAGTGCGCCAAAGTACTATTAGAATGTTTTTAGCCTTGGCTGTTGAATACAACTTGATACTCCATCAGATGGACGCTAAATCTGCTTATTTGAATGGAGAAATTAAAGAAGAAATTTTCATGACACAGCCGGAAAACTTCGTCTCAAGAAAATATCCAGAGAGAGTATGTCGACTCAAAAAGGCAATTTATGGGCTGAAACAAGCTGGAATAGTTTGGCATGAAAGGCTCGACAATGAATTAAAGAATTTGGGACTGAAGCAACTTCAATCTGACAATTGTGTCTATATCAAGCATGATGAAGGTATTCTCCTGGTGGCAATCTATGTTGATGATCTGATAATTGCGGCTGAAAGAGGAGACACGTTGAAATCCTTTAAAAAAAAGTATGAAAAGGATATTCAAAATAAAGGATCTTGGAGGGATAAATTGTTGCCTGGGTATAAGGATACAAATGAAAGAGGATGGTTCAATATCCATAGATCAAGAGAGATATATTGAAGAACTTCTGGCGAAATATAGAATGAAAGAGGCAAAGCCTATTTCTACACCCATGGACTCGAACTCCAAGTTAACAAAAATTTCATCTATAGAAGGTGAGAATGAGCCAGTGAAAAAGGTAGAATACCAATCACTGATTGGATCATTGATATATCTCTGTGTCGACATGGCCCGATATAGCCTATGCAGTTAGTGCTTTGGGACAGTTCAGTAATGATCCTAGGAGACAGCACTGGAATGCTGCCAAGCGTGTCCTCCGCTATTTGAAAGGCACCTCATGTTTGAGGATTACCTACAGGAAATCTAATGAGGCTCTTCATGGTTATGTCGACGCTGATTGGGGTGGAAACCTCGTGGATAGAAAATCTCATACGGGAATTGTTTACTTCTTGGCAAGAGGTCCAATAGCCTGGGAATCGAAGAAGCAGCAGACTGTCACTCTTTCGAGCACATAATCTGAGTACATCGCACTTTGTGAAGCAGGAAAGGAGGCAGTCTACCTTAGAGCGCTGTTGGATGAGATGGGATTTGGTGAATTGCTGAATGGACCGACTGTTCTGAAGACGGATAACCAGGGTGCTCAACAGCTGGCGAGGAATCCGGTTTATCATGCCAGAACTAAGCATATTGACATCAAATGGCATTTCATCAGAAGCATTTGCAGCGATGGACTTGTCGAGGTCGTCCACACACCAACCCAAGAAAATGTTGCCGACATCCTTACTAAAGGCCTACCAAGGTTTTTGTATGAAAAACACGTCACTGGATTTGGAATGTAGAAATCTGATGAATTGAGAGGAAGTATTAAAATGGCAATTCTCTCGGATTTCATGATATAATTGTTTTGACCAGTGACCTGTTACTCTGTGGTGTGTTGCGGTGTATATATGGATGGAATATCGTTGTTAGTTAGTTAGTTGTGTTATCTTACCGTGACCGGTTCAATAAAATCCTCCGGTGTTCAGTGCCTATCTTCCTCCTTTTTCAACACAAATCATCAGAAACTTTTATTTGCACGATTAGGAGATGCCTTTCTCTTAATATATTTGTAGAATTAATATATATATATATATAATATATAAAATTCTGAATATAGAGCAATCCATAATACATTTATATTTTAAAAATAAGGCTTATTTTGGATTTAAATATGATAATTTATTTACCGATATTTCGATGGATCAATCTTCCATCTTTTACGAGGTGTTTTGTAGTGAAGCACGCAGCAGGTCGCGCGCCCCAGGTGAGCCACTAGTGGCTCACCTGGGGCGCGCGACCTGCTGCGTGCTTCACTACAAAACACCTCGTAAAAGATGGAAGATTGATCCATCGAAATATCGGTAAATAAATTATCATATTTAAATCCAAAATAAGCCTTATTTTTAAAATATATAAAATATATAGCAGAAATATATGGGAGGTTTATATATTTTGCTAAATATTCTCATGCTTGGGAATGAAGGATCAGAAAAAGATGACAAATAGAGAGGGCGTCATTTATATCGGCATAGTTTTCAAACTTATGCAATAAAATGTATTTACATATTTTCTTTCTCCTAATAAAAAATATGCAAATAAACAGGACTTTTATGTATAAATGTATTATATTATAATTGTTATCAAATTCCAATATTTTTTTTCATTTTAAATTTCTATTTTAATCTATTTATACTTTTAAAAAACTTATAGAATAATCATGTATATGACTACAATGTCTTAATATTGGCTTTGGGTAGGTATTTGCATATTTACATATTTGTATATACATATTTGTATATAAGCACTATCTAGAGAAAGTACCTATATATATTTTCCCCTCCTACATTCATTAAAATATCCTAAAATATATTTTCGCTTATTTATTAAGAGAATTCTCTCTTCGCCACCCAAGTACATCATTGAGGTACAGCCTAAGCCACACTGACAAAGGCCAATAGCCCGAAACGCGTATGTATGTTTTTTAATTTATTAAGAGAGATAGAAAGTAGTAGGCTATTATTTATGTCAGAATATCGATGTTTAATTGATATTTATTCCAATAGATGGCAGTAATCCATCAAGGCAGCTATCAATTATTCGATCAGATGTCCTCATTTTACCGATACGATCCTTATCGTTATTTTTTATGGAATCCATTTGTTCCCTACGTGTACATTACACAATTGTGTATCTCCACAATAGCAGAGTGCGGTTTGGTAGATTAAATTCGATAAGAGGGTTCACCACTGATGAGCCAGGCCATCTGAAACACTTTATATCCTAATAAATTAATCGAGAAATTGTTTTTATTTGATAAATGAAAAGTAGCGCTAAATAGTTTATTTTCTTATACATAGATGGCGCGCTTCATTCATTATATTTAAAAATTATATATGCAAATCAAATGGGGAAATGCAAACATTAAGATACGAATGTTTCTTTCACACATAAAACAAACTTCTACTGTCCTTACTGTGATGGAAAAATTATATTAAGAAATCTTGGCTTATCTGTGGTGAAGTCTCCCAGCGGTTTCGCCAATTTAATTTACCAGACCGCTTCTTAGAGCTCTAATACTGTATTGGATCATTCTGCTTATATATGCTACACTGAAGGGTGGAATCTCAGAAATGGTATTTAAGCAAACTACGGATATAGGCTTTACAATAGGGATTACAATACTAATCAGATTTGACACCTAATAAAGCTATTTTTGAAATGTTGTTGAGTTAGATCTTCACATAAATGTGATTTTTGGACACATATTCCATGTGTATTCACTCTAGTATTGTGGTGCCGTATGGACGGTGTGATTACTGAAGGTTTGTCACACAGACTCTGTGGTTGGAATTATTCCATTGTAGCACAAAACTTCAGGATCTTTAAGACAAACCAAGTAAAATCATAAAACTTCTAAGATATCAACAATTTATGGATATTCCACCAGATTGTGGGAATATGTAACAGCCGAACACTAAACATCCAAGTAATTTCTTCAACAAATTCTCAACTGTGCAAGAAATTGAAAAAGAAGAATCAATCCCTCGTAATATTTTGAGAAAAAAATAATGTTTTTTTTTCTTTCGCCGATCCAGGTATGCTTTTATACCACTGGTCACAGTGGTACAGCCTACTCCACGCTGACGAGCGCCAAAACCGCGAAACGCGTTCGTGGATGGCTTTTCTTGATTTATCAAGAAATTGGGTTGGCCAAATATCAGGGAACAGTCTAAATCAATGTTTAGTTGATTTCTGTTCTACCAGATGGCGCTCTGCCTTCTGTAAAGCACATGTCCTCCTGTTCAGGATATTCTTTTTTTATTTTAATATCAACACCCGACCTTTTTATTTATTATTTTTTCTATCATTTTTTTCATATATATGGATGCAATGGATCGCCTTTTGTGTCACTCGACCTAAACTTCGAATTGTTACAGTTACCGACCACGTATTGACCAAGGATGTAACCTGATTTCGACCAAAATGGCCTCTGGAAAATTGTAACTTCAAACACTTCAGCTATGTAAACACGCGACGTGTAAATACATGGCGGTACCTCGGGATGGGATACGGCCTGGACACTTGGGGTAGTTCCACAATATTGGTAGTAGTTCTTATCCTCTTAAATACGTCATCATGGTGGATAGTTAGCGACTGCATTACCTGTAAGTGCACCACATTTCTACACATATAGAAAGAAGTTCGAACTTATCCCAAATACGTCATGATAATCATGGTGGGTAGTAAACAACTGTTTTTACTGTAAGTACACCACATGTCTACATATATAGAAAGAAGTTCGAACTTATCCCAAATACGTCATGATAATCATGGTGGGTAGTAAACAACTGTTTTTACTGTAAGTACACCACATGTCTACACATATAGAAAGAAGTTCGAACTTATCCCAAATACGTCATGATAATCATGGTGGGTAGTAAACAACTGTTTTTACTGTAAGTACACCACATGTCTACATATATAGAAAGAAGTTCGAACTTATCCCAAATACGTCATGATAATCATGGTGGGTAGTAAACAACTGTTTTTACTGTAAGTACACCACATGTCTACACATATAGAAAGAAGTTCGAACTTATCCCAAATATGTCATGATAATCATGGTGGGTAGTAAACAACTGTTTTTACTGTAAGTACACCACATGTCTACACATATAGAAAGAAGTTCGAACTTATCCCAAATACGTCATGATAATCATGGTGGGTAGTAAACAACTGTTTTTACTGTAAGTACACCACATGTCTACACATATAGAAAGAAGTTCGAACTTATCCCAAATACGTCATGATAATCATGGTGGGTAGTAAACAACTGTTTTTACTGTAAGTACACCACATTTCTACACATATAGAAAGAAGTTCGAACTTATCCCAAATACGTCATGATAATCATGGTGGGTAGTAAACAACTGTTTTTACTGTAAGTACACCACATTTCTACACATATAGAAAGAAGTTCGAACTTATCCCAAATATGTCATGATAATCATGGTGGGTAGTAAACAACTGTTTTTACTGTAAGTACACCACATGTCTACATATATAGAAAGAAGTTCGAACTTATCCCAAATATGTCATGATAATCATGGTGGGTAGTAAACAACTGTTTTTATTGTAAGTACACCACATGTCTACATATATAGAAAGAAGTTCGAACTTATCCCAAATACGTCATGATAATCATGGTGGGTAGTAAACAACTGTTTTTACTGTAAGTACACCACATGTCTACATATATAGAAAGAAGTTCGAACTTATCCCAAATATGCCATGATAATCATGGTGGGTAGTAAGCAACTACTTTTACTGTAAGTATACCACATGTCTACATATATAGAAAGAAGTTCGAACTTATCCCAAATACGTCATGATAATCATGGTGGGTAGTAAACAACTGTTTTTACTGTAAGTACACCACATGTCTACATATATAGAAAGAAGTTCGAACTTATCCCAAATACGTCATGATAATCATGGTGGGTAGTAAACAACTGTTTTTACTGTAAGTACACCACATGTCTACATATATAGAAAGAAGTTCGAACTTATCCCAAATACGTCATGATAATCATGGTGGGTAGTAAACAACTGTTTTTACTGTAAGTACACCACATGTCTACACATATAGAAAGAAGTTCGACTTTTTACACCTACCGTTAGGTTTACTTTGCACTTACTGGTGGAATTGGACTTTCACAAGAATCGAGGGCCATTGAGGTCATTTTGATTTTTTTTTTTTAGAAAAAGTGTCCACTGTGGGATTCGAACCCGGGTTCTGACTGTCGAAAATGGGGGTTTGTACCACTCCTCCACCCCTGCTTCCAATATTACCTATTAAAAATGTTTATGAGATGTGTCCCTTTCACATACAATTTAAGAACGGAGTAATTTATCAAAGTGAAAACATCAGTCTTCCGGAGATAAATTTCTTTTAAAAGATTTTAACTAACAAATCTCTAGTCTTCGGTCATGAAAGTCCTTCTACAGGAGAAAACACTTCACATTTATTAAGAAAAAGGCTTCTTCTTATCGAGCAACTGAAAGTTGCTGATGGCTTGCGCCATCTATCGGAATAAATATCAACTATTCTCGTTGATTTTTAATTATTCCAGAATTGGCCAAATACCCATTCTTGATTAATCAAGAAAAGCTTAATCAAGAATGGGTATTTGGCCAATTCTGGAATAATTAAAAATCAACGAGAATAGTTGATATTTATTCCGATAGATGGCGCAAGCCATTAGCAACTTTCAGTTGCTCGATAAGAAGAAGCCTTTTTCTTAATTTATGCATCTTATCCCAGTACAATATTACATTTGTACTATTACTTCACATTTAATGTCGCCAATAGAAATAGAATTTTAATATTATAGCGAAGTATTTTTAAAATTTTAATAACAGATTATCAATTTCTATATTTACTCTGTGAACTTCCCTTATTGCTTATCTTTTGTTTATCCTTCATAGTTTGTTCTTTCCTTAAATAAATTTCAGTGTTATCCTGAAGTTTGTCTTTTCTAAATTTCTACGTGGTAATATGATACATTAGCGTGGCATCTGTTATGATTTTTTGAAACTATTATAGACGTGTATGATTCTTTTAATAATTAAACAATATCTACTGCCCTTACTGTAATAAATACTCCCATTAATTTTCCATTACAATAAGGGCAGAAATCTGTTTAATTTTTTTGAAAGAATCATACGCGCCTATAATAGTTTCGAATTCCCAGAAATAGAGTTAAAATACAATACATAGGGTGTTTAAAGTTATTTGAATACAGATTTAATTTGTCCCGAGATATAAGTCGATGCTAGGTTGAAGTTTTTCATCTATGTCCAGAGAATGTCACACAGGCTACAAGCAGATTTGTTTGTTGGCCAAAATTCTATACTCATTCAGACAGCGCTATCTGTCAATTACTAAACGTTCCATGTCAATTTGTTGTTGTTGTTGTGTCCAATGAAGAGCCTCAGATATCTCCATACATCACTATCACAGCAATGTCCTCTATCTTGGGTGTGTAAAGCTGCTGTTCTGGGTCCATGTCAATTTGTTGTTGTTGTCGTGTCCAATGAAGAGCCTCAGATGTCTCCATACATCTCTATCACAGCAATGTCCACTATCTTGGGTGTGTAAAGCTGCTGCTCTGGGTCCATGTTAATTTTTGAAAGGCTGCGGCCATTGCTGAGCATGAGAATATGTGGGTAGGTGTTAGTTCCACGCCTTGATTGCACACTTTAAAATTCTATGAAATTCCAGTAAATATAATCTCTCTCGCACGTGATAACCTATATAATGAATGCGGATGAAGGAGCGGCATAAACTGTCAATTTCTGGCTGCTAAGACCCGGAATCCAATCCCACATTGGACACTTAAAAAAAAAATTGTTTCAATGACTCCCGATTCTTGCAAAACCCAATGAGTGCAAGTAAACAAACACAAATGTAACCAAAAGGAGAAATTACTTTATAAAAATACAAATATAAAATTTTTGGTATTGCATAGGTATTCCTCTAGATATCATGATAATCATGGCCTAGCACGATGATATATGGACACTGTGGAATGATAACCAAAGATGGTGCAGTAAACTTTACAAACAGCTTAGAGATGCTACGATAGAATGATTATTTGTAATGCTGCGAGCTTTCGACTAAGTTACATTTCTCTGAAAGCGGGAGTTTTGTTGAGGAAAATCAAAGAGAACTAGGTTTTGCATTGAAGCCCAAAAAAGGCTGTTGAGCTTTCAATGAGGCAATCTTTCTCAGATACTGAAACACATGTATATAAGCTTTGTTTAGGACGATTATAAAACCATGTTTTGCATTGAAGGTTAAAAAAGGCTAGTGAGCTTTCGAATAGGTTATCTTTCTCAGATAATAGAATATGTGACCACACAGGAATTTTTATTCAGGAATATTTATTGGTAGAAAGAGCTTTTGCGCTCTGTATGAAGGGGAAAAAATTACTGAGCATTCGAATAGGGTATTTTCCTGAGGTAATAAATAATGTGATCAGGGCTTTTTTTTTTTTTTTTTTTTTGGGGGGGGAGAGTACTATGGGGTTTTGCATTGAAGTTTAAAAATAGGATGCCGAGTTGTTTTCGGCTAGGTGTCCTTACTCAGGTGAGTGCTGATTGTTTTGTTTGTGTGAGTATTGGGTATAAATAGGGCGGGCGACGTTCCAAGGACCCACCTGCCAGAGCAGCCTGCGCACGCGCCAGGGATCCCGCGGACAGTCTCCACGGGGGGCCGGCCAGGGAGAGCCACGAGGGACCCCGGTGGAGCGGGAAGATGCGTCGGTCCCCCACCCGCAACCTGCCCCCGCATCGGTCCATCGCCGTCACCATCACCACCGTATCGGTCAGCGAAGGATCGCCTCGTAGTACGCGGGAAACCTTTACGGACGCTCGTGCCGCCTGACGATAGGAACGTTCTACGGTCCCGGCTAGCACGACGTCCGCCGCACGTAACGAGGGCCGTCGCCGGTCGCATCTCCGACAGGACGTCACAGCGGCCAGGCCTAACAACCACGCCAGCAACCACCACCGTCTCATCCCGCTGACTGCCAGCTTGTCGTGCCGTCCGCTAGGCGGCGTTCGCCGTCCCTCGTCGCCCCTAACATACCACCACCCACCCCCCTATATCTTCTAATGGGACACTTTCAGGACAAATCTGTCGGAATTGTGGGAGACAACAAATCTACATCGATTCTTAGTAAGAAGAGATAAAAACTACTTTATTACAACGTCCATTAAAAGTTATATATACAAAATTGAATAGATATTAATAAGTGAGATTATATAAGGAAAGTATATGTTTAAAATATAAATATATCCATAAATAATTGATAAATATACATAATATATACAAGGTCTTCATTGGTAGCGCCCATTGCGGGAAAGACTCCGCCACCGATGGACTGCGAGAGTTCTTTCCCACAGAGTGGGCAGGTCGATGTGTTGGCTGGTATTACCCAACTCAAGACCAAGATGGTACTTGTAGATGGTAGCCTTCGCCACACTTGTTAGCTTCACTGCCTCGGGATGGAGGCCGACGCCGAAGAGCCAGGCCTGCAAATCCAGAGAGATATAAAAATATTAACATCATACAAGTCACAAACAACAATGAGGTAGCATAGATAAAATAAATTATAGTTAAACCAGTTTATAACGCCCCCCTCTTGGGACTCACCAAAATAGAGTGCTATAGAGAGGGGGTGCTATAGACAGGTCACTTTTAATGTAAATCGCATCGTACTACGTATTTAAAATCGGGCGCTATAGAGAGGGAGGCGCTATTTAGAGGGGGCGCTATAGACAGGTTTAACTGTATATATAAAAAGAGGGAAATATGAAAAATATAAAATAAAAGAGTAAACTATATACAGTTATGTAAAGTCCAGGAGACTCCCCCAACGACAAAGAGTCCTCCTCCAGACAGTAAGTCACGTTCTCCTCTATCTCAAGGCACAATCTGTGTATGGATGACTTAACAGGATGGTGAGGGCGTTGTAGAGAGAGAGAGAAAGGAGATCTCAATAACCCGAAAAAAAAAAACAATCTTCTATTTTAATTCTGAAAACCTTGAAGACCCAACCCCATTATCTAAGCCGACAACTCAGGAATAAAGGATGAACAGAAATCTTAAATGGAAGCATCATTTTACCAACTCAGCCAAATTGACAAATAGTTGACAGTATAAAAAGAAACTACAGTAAAACCTAAGAACTAACGGATCCCAAATAATTTTTCTAAAAAATTTCAACAAAATCATAAATTCTATTGAAATATAATAAAGCTCTCATAACTCTCAACACATATTGTCCTAAATACATTTCAACATAAAATAAATATGTTATATATACAAAATTGAATAGATATTAATAAGTGAGATTATATAAGGAAAATATATGTTTAAAAAATAAATATATCTATAAATAATTGATAAATATACATATATATAAAATATATACAAGGTCTTCATGCGGGAAAGATTCCGCCACCGATGGACTGCGAGAGTTCTTTCCTACAGAGTGGGTAGGTCGATATTATGGCTGGTGTTACCCAAGAGAGAAAGAGTGCATCGTAATAAAATAAATATCCTTCCAGGGATAATTATCAGTTTTTATTAACTAAAGCTTTCGGGATTATACGATCTTGGCACGGGTGACTAGTTATTGTGATTCTCCCGTTGAAGATCAGATAAGACCAAAAGCCGGAGTTAATAAAAACTGTATTAAATCAACAATCAATCCAGGGCTGAGTTGCTTTAACTAATTTTTTTTCGGCGTGTATAGTCCAATACCAAAGATTCCAGACAGCCACTCTCCTAGGTATCACCAACATATGTCCAGCATCCCTAGAAAATCTCCCAAGAAAGAAATCTGCCTGGCGACACCTCATTAATTGGACTTCCACTGGCATTGTATATAAATCCAAGAAGACTTAGGTCAGAAGGATATCCCGGGTAGTTGGCGACTTCTGTACGCTCCAGGAACCTGGGTTACTTAAATAAATAATAATAATAATATAGTTGGCTGGAAGTCATAGTTCTGGGTCTCCTGTTAAAGGGCATGTTGGCCTGAAATCTGGAGAAATAGTAAAAAGAAAGTAGTTAAAGAAACCTGGTCCTAGAAAACTTGGTTTTTTTTTTTTTGCTTATCCCTAGTACACGTAGTACAGGCCATGATAATCATGGTGGGTAGAAGTAGGCGACTGCTTTTACTGTAAGCGCACCACAAGTCTACACATGTGAAAAGCAGTTCGACTTTGTACTTACAAATGTACCAGAGCCCTGTTTGCTTACTTGCACTCGCTGGTGGGGTTGTACTTTTGCAAGAATCGGAGGCCATTGGAGCAGTTTTTTTTTTTATCAGAAAAAAGTGTCCAATGAGGGAATCGAACCCGGGTCGTAGTGGTCGAAAACCAAGCGGTTTAACCAGCCTTCCACCGACCGCAAGAAAACTTGTTGATTTTGTTAAATTGTGAAGGCAGAGATGAATATGTGTTGATAAAATCTGATAAACTTATTCCCGGATAGATCTTCCAATTATTTAATTGAACACAGGAAAAAAGTCAAAATTTAAATAGTAAATATGATCCCCCCCCCCCCAAGTATCACCTAGAGCTGTAGAAATATGGATGTAGTCAAATCTATAATTTCATTTTAACGGGTTTTTCAAATAAATGCATTTTTCAAATAACCCTTTAAAATTTGTTAATATAAAATATTACTACACTTAGCGCGATTCTATTTATTTTCACGAATAAAACAACTATCTTTACTGCGATGGCAAATATTAAAAGGAATAGCTCATCAGAGGTGAACCCTCCAAGTGGTTTCGCCAGTTTAATAGGTTGCTCTCTATTTGGGGGGAAAGCGTGCGCTAGATGGTTTCTTCGTTTCTTATTGACAGACGGCGTTCAATATGCCATATATCTAAAAAAAAAAAAAAAAATTCTGCCCACCAGGTAATCAGGAACACACCTCTCTCTTTTTTATATATATTTTTATCACCAAATTTTAGATAATCACATTTATCTTTGTTTAATTTATCTTTGATTTCTGTAACAATTAACTAAGAGAGTGTCAATGAATTGGGACTCATCAAAATAGGGTGCTATAGAGAGGGGGTGTTATAGACAGGTCACTTTTAATGTAAATTGCATTGTACTATGTATTTAAAATCGGGCACTATAGAGAGGGAGGCGCTATTTAAAGGGGGCGCCACATAGACAGGTTTAACTGTATATAATTAGAAAATATTACAAATATAAATATCTGTTTGAAAGAGTTTATAACAAATTATGAATGCCCCAATATAAAGCTGGGAAATGTGACCAACTCAAGCTGTTAAGTATAGCTCCCCACGTATGATACCTAAGAAGAAATCTCTCCCAGTTCAACTTTGTCCCCAGCCTTCACGGTTTACTCAAGGCTCCGTATTTTCCTCAGGCTACGTCTACAGGGGTCACTACAAAAGTTTTTGCAATCACTTATTTTTATTAAAGATGCAACTTTCAAATTTTCAGAATTTCTCAAAGTATTCACCCTTAGCCTCTATTCAAGATTTCATCCGTGAAAACCAATTATTGAAGCACTTACACCAGTCATCTTCGGGGATGGAATTTACGGCATTGATAAAGGCTTGTAGTGCTTCATCATCAGTGTCATATTTTATCCCTTTGTCCCTTTGAAAATGTTCTTGTTAGGTAAAAATGCATGTAGATTTTAATGGAATAATTTATTTTTCAATATTTTTAATTATTTAATATTGATTTTAAAAACCTTTGGAGTGATCCTTTGTGAATCTGCTGATACTCTCGGCTTTTTTATACAAAGTCATTCTAACTTGAATTAAAATATGCTGGTTTTTCTGGTTCAACCGTCTCATTTTTAGAAATGTATATTTTTTAAAACCTTCTTGTTTATGAAACGCTGGGTAATATGCTAATTTGTTTTGATTTGCATAAGCTCCAAATGTTCTATCTACATATCTGATATGAAAAACGACCGTTTTGTGGTTGGTTAACAGTACTCGATTAAGTCAAATGTTACAAACACCTGAAAAGACAATATCCTGATCATCAGGAGCGAGGTGTATAGATGATTATATAATATAAACTTATGGATAGAATATAATAATTAAAAGTCAATAACGCACCATCTATATATATATATACATAATAAATAAAAACAACAAATAATCCAAACTTCTACTGTACTTACTGCGATGCTGTGTATGAATGGCCCGTTAGTGCTTTTTAATTAATTTAAGCCTAACTGGCTTTGTCTATATTGGTTGCGAAAAAGCATTTCTCGATGCAAATCTTTATATTAAAATCAAAGAAGGCATATCCTGACCACGAGCACATGAGCTTTATAGATGTCAGAGCGCCATCTAGTGGAACAGAAATCAACTAAACGTTGATTTAGTCTGCTCCTTGATATTTGGCCAACCCATTTTCCTCAAGAAAATCCAACCCGGAACGCGTCCATCATCAACGTGGCCCTCACTGTTGGCCCTCATCAACGTGGTGCAGGCTGTACCTCTACGACCAAAAATGTTTTGGTTCCAGAAGCTTCTTGAGAAATCAAGAAATATTTATATGTAATTCTACTTTCTTAAAAGGCTATGTCCATAGTTTGTTAACATACCATTTCTGAGATTCATAGCAGCTTGTGGAGCATTTTTCGATCAATAACAAAGTTCTGAAGGTACAATACCCACCATATTTTACAGATTTCTACTTTTTCCACTTTTCTGAAATTAAGTCCGACTTGAAAGTAAGAAGATCTTTCAATTTGATGAGGAAATTCAATATACATGGTAGGGTCAAAAAGTTCCCGAACTTTTAAAATATAAAATATAAAACAACTTTTGAAAAATGTAAAATCAATTTTACTGTAAAGGACAAAGCCTAAGCTATAATTTAATTTAGCAACGACAGTAAATGCGCATGCGTAGTTTTCATTTTAGGCATATTTTTGTTGTAAGTATTTAGTATATTGGAATGGCTCTAGGTCATTTGTAGCAAACCCTCTCAGCGGTTTCTCTAGCTTAATATTTATTGAGCCAAACCTTCCCAATATTTTCCATCGCTGTAAGAACAGTTGGATGTGTTTTATTTTTCAAAAAATCGAGCTAAATGGTTTCCTTGTATTCAAACTCAAATATTATTTTTAAAAAAATCAATATTACATTATTATATTATGTGAATATGTTTATTCTATTTTGATTTATTTTTAAGAAAACGTACAAAGTGTTTGTAGTACCAATGTCAAATAAATTCAAGAAAAGAAATGGGTCGCTAAAAAACGTGCAGAAGATTGTTTGTGGAGCCATTATAAACCTTCAGACGATACTATGATGGCGTCCACCAATATTGACCACTCATTGACTAGAGTGGGGGACCCGGGTCAACTGGTCATTCTAAGATTATATCTTTCACAGAGTGGGGGCCAAAAATTCGTCTGTTTCAATATTTACATCTTTACTGATGACCTCCCGCTATTGTTTTAAACACAAAATTCTTCTGGTAAATTTTGTTTCAAATTGGATCTTTTTAAAGTGCATTTATGTTCAGCGCTCTATCGTTTGTGATTTCTTATTTGAAATAATGAAATTGATGAAAGTAAATAATGGTAGAATATTTGTTTGTTTATTGACCTTTGTGTTTATATGTGTTATATTATAAAATAAAAATAAAGCTTCCAGGGCTAAGTTTCTTGTGCAACTTTTTATTTTCATGCTTTCGCACTTGTCAGTCCTTCAACAGAACTATCACATTAAAAATTTAATAATAAATACAATTTTTATATACACATTATTATATACATATTTTAAATACTTATTATATATTGAGAGAAACATTTACACTGTTATACAGGCCGAAATACCCGGTATTATTCGAATAACAATCGAACAAAGCATTCAAAATGACAATTCGCAAATCTTAAATACCTCTCATTAAAGTCACTTTAAATAATTTAAAAAATCAATAACAGCAGAACTATACTCACAAATACTCCTCTGGTAATTAAAATACTTTTTGCGCAACTGAGACTCCTATGGGTGCTGGAAGACTGACTGTCCTTTAACTTGTGATCTATGTAATAGCAGAATACAAGATGATATCATGTATATAATATTTGGTTGCTGTTGCTTGGAGAAACAAAGAGGGGACTCTAATGTTCTGTTCTTTAGATAACTTGGGAATTCTAAAGAGACAAGGGTCGC
>CP092869.1:69739433-69756731 GCA_030710605.1 Cordylochernes scorpioides
GATCAGTCAACGAGTGGTGTAAACTGTCGAATTTCGACCCTCTGCAACCCGGGATCGAATCCCGTATTGGGAATATTTTTTTCTAATTGAAAAAATTGCTCCAATGGCTCCCGATTCCTACAAAGTCCAAACCCACCAATCAGTATAAATAACCAAACATGGCTATGATATTTTTAAGTACAAAATACGAACTGCTTTCGTCATGTATAGACGTGTGGTGTATTTACAGTAAAAGCAGTTACAAACTACTACCCACCATGATTATCATGGCCTTTACCAGGTATACTAGCGATAAAAAAAAGTAAATAAATTCAAATTATTCTATACTGCGTTCAAATGTATAAAATTCTACAAAGTTGTTTTATAGAATATTTTGTTCTTTAGAAAGACTTACCTGTGTATGCTCAATTTTCTCAATGCCAGTGGACCTTGGGGAATCTGACAGCATGTAGGGAGCTCTGTTTAGGAAGACTTGAGTAATACGTTCTAGGCAGGAATGCTTCTAACGACTTTGTATTAATGGAAATCTATGCCTTTTTTTATTATATTCTTACATATTTACATATTATTCCTATATTTTAAAACAAATTTACATATTTTTAATATATTCAAATAAAAGTCTACCTATTTAAAACACTTAACACAACTAAGTATTTTTTTAATTAAAAAGGCATATATCGTATCAGAATATAATTTATTTTACCAATATTTCAGTTGGCTGAAGGCCAACCTTTATCAAGGTATTATAGGTATTATAACATATTAATGTTGTCAACAACAAACTCAGCGCCACATAACGTCAATAGAATTAAGTTTTAAAATATTTTTTGCCTTTATTTAATGGGGACGTATATTAAACATATTTTTTTAAAACTTAATTCTATTGACGTTATGTAGCGATGAGTTTGTTGTTGACACACATTAATATGTTATAACACCTTGATAAAGGTTGGCGTTCAGCCAACTGAAATATTGGTAAAATAAATGATATTTTGATCCAATATATGCCTTTTTAATTAAAGATTTATTTATGGATTGCTCTATTTTCAAAACAACTACGTATATTAAAAAATAAGTAATAATATTCTTTGGTATATAGCAACAACAACAAAACAACAAAACAACTTTATTAGGGCGTCTTGCCCTGTACGGATTCGCCGTTGAATTACAGACAATATTAAACACAGGGGAAAAGGGAGAGATAAAGTATTTACAATTGAGGTATGGCAAACAGGGTCACTTTAAACATATATTACACATATATCATTAATGGGGAAGAGAAATAAAATGAATGATAAATACAAAAGTATAACATGAGAATATGAAGAACATTGAAAACAATATGAAAATTACATTAACAAAGGATAAGTGGACAACATTTGGTGATTATAAGAAAAATAAAAGGCATTTGTGAAAAAGCAATAATCAGTAGGCAAAAGGTAATATATACAAAAGGAAAATATGTAAATAAGAATGAACATGTAAATATTTTTTTAAAAAAGTAATGGCAGGAATAAAGAATGGTCATTTTGAAGAAAAAGAATCAAGGTGGACAAAAACAAAAGTTAAAATTTACATATATGTTGGTAATGATAAATTTACATAGTTAGGTACGCTTTTAGATATAATTACATATGAATAAGGTAAAGTGCGTAAAAATACAAATCCTAAAAACAAAAACATTGTGAAATCAGATTAAATAAGAAAAGTGGTATATAACAAAAAGTTCATGAATGAACGAAGGAGAAAAATGTTTAATATAACAATAAAGCATAAGCTTTCAAACCACGTTCTTCTTCAACAGATGTAAGAAGCGTCATCCTTCTACAGCAGGTGTAAGAAGAACTGTAGAAGAGCATAGTTTGAAAGCTTTTTATTTCAAGTTAAAAAAGAAGCATTTCTCGCCTTTTCTCTCAAACCTTCTCCAACTATGGATTTGTGCGTCACCGGTTACAGTTCATCCCAAAAATGAAGCCGTTAACGTGGCATCATACATTTGGATAATTTCTGTATTTATTGATGAAAATTAGGTAAATAATAGGAATCAATTGTATAAGATGTCTTCAATCATAAATACATTTGATATTTATAAGGGTTATAATTAAATGATTTCTTCATTATAACTTGAGCTTTATGAAGAGATTGTTAAATTTATATTCGCTTGATGCTAGAGATTTTTCATGTGGGGTATTTAAGTGCCAAAATGGATTATTAATTTTAAAAATAAATGAAACATTTCAAAGCTTTTTCCCGTTTGGAATTTCATCATTTTTTCATGAACTTTTACAGTACCAATTCACAACGAACTACAGAAATTTTAGGGGATTTTTGTCAACAATTGGAGCGGTTGAGGACTCTAACTGTCATTGTGGCAAGGAAACCCAGGACTTGAGACACCTACTGCTGGAATGTCCACTCTTCTTTAGCGCTAGACAACAGACAATAAATAATGTTGTAGATCTATATCAATTTGTAAATAGCAGAGTGAATTGTCAGAGATTTAACCATTTTGTAAATATATTTATAACTATCTATCTAACCTGAAAGGATCAGGTTTCTAATCTATATTATTGTTTCATTTTCTTGTATAGTGAGAATCTATATAACTGTTTCTGTTTAACAATTGTAAATTGATGCAATTATCCCTAGCGGGGATACCATGTTTTATGTGTTGAAATAAATAAATAGAATGATATTTCAATAAAATAACCCTTATTAATATTCAGTAAAATCAATCCTTCCTCCAGGGAAAGATGTCTTTTCAAAACATTTTTATTGATTTCTAGCTTTCAGGCACGGACGTCCTTCTACCGAAGAAAATTATACCAGGTTTTCTCCTGTAGAAGGGCGTCCGTGCCCGAGAGCTAGAGAATAAAAACGTTTTGAAAAGAAACCTTTCCCTGGAGGAATGATTAATTTTACCCCCAGAATGGTATTTGATAATTATTTAAAAAAGAAAACCATCTAGAGCTTAAAATTTCAGCAAGACAGTTTCAATTCGTATTGCGTATGACCCATTTTCTTTCTATTTTAATCATATTAATAGAAAGTATTAATTTCACAACAAGGAGGAATGGTAGAACCAGGATGTATATAAGAGAACGTACTGGAAATAAGCACCATAAATAAATAATAATTGGAAACAGGAGCCATATTGTAGGCTTAACTATAAGCCAATGTGACCCGATTGTTTACCTGCACAAATCGATAATGCAGAGTTACGTGTGATGATGATAAAAAGAAATAAATTCACAGATTTGGTTCACTATAAGTCAATACGTTAAAATATGTTCTATTGTTCATACATACCTGAGATAGGTACTACATGGTATTGGGATCTGTCTGGGGGAATAGATGTTCATATTTTATATTTAAAAACTTATTTTTTGTACTAGAAAGCTTTCTATTGGCCTGTTCTAATTGGAAATATAGGCAAACTTGGATAATTCGAAGCCCAATGGACCAAAAAAAAAATCGAATTATCCAAAATTTCGAATTAAAAACGGAAATTATATTTATAGGGAATTCTAGGGACCAAGATTAATATTGAAATTGAAGACTTTTTCGAATTAAAAGACGTTTGAATTATCCAAGTTGTATTGAAACCTGTATTTGCACGCTTTTTAACTTTGAACGATCAAAAGATATGTTCTGTGAATATTTAAGATATTTTCGTATGTGTGTTTTTACTATTCAATTTGATACATAGTATCAGCCTGTATAAAAATATATAAAAAAAGGTCAGGTGTTGATATTAAAAACAAATTAGGCATATCCTGACCAGTAGTATGAGATGGCAGAGAGCCAGCTAAAAAACGCTCGTTAGTGATATGTCTAATTTGTTTTTAATAGCAAAAAAAGTCTGTAACAATTAAATTTTGGCAATGTGTTTCTTTTATTATTTCTACAGACTTTTTTGCCAAAATTGTTTTCATTTCCAAAAATTAATTGTTACAGATTTTATTGATAGATATGGCAATTAAATACATAAACATAGTAAAGTGTTCTTGAATTCTTATCTATACCTATTTACATATTAGGTTTAAATCATTAGCGCGCCATCTATATATAAGAAATGGAACTACTTTAGTGCGTATTTTTCTTTTTTCAATTTAAACAGTTTCCTACTGCTATTACTGTGATTAAAAATTAATGGAAGGGTCTGGCTCATCAGTGGTGAACCCTTCCAGTGGTTTCGGTTCGTAAATTAAGTTTAGAATGTGGGATGAACCGACAAACAGCAACCTATATCTCCAGGCTCAAAACTGGCAGCCATACAAGACCGCTTCTCTTCCAGAAAGGTGTAAAGACCTTCCCACAATGCACCATCTGCAGGACCAAAGAGACCTAACTGAAACACCTCTTGGAATGTATGGGAGCCTCAAGACAGGACCTGTATTCCAACCCTACCAAGATTGTGAATTTGATCTATGAATTTAGTCTCCATGACCTTTTATAATTATACAATAGGATAGCAAAAAAAATCAAACATACTGTTCTAATATTGCATTGACATCTTCCCTGCTGATATATCGGGTCATTTAAAGGATTTAGGAAATATGTAAATAAAAAGTGCTTTAAATAGCTCCAATTTCATGCAAGTCTTGTGTTTTTTAATAATTTTCTATTATTTCACCAAGAAAATTCCCCAGGGAAGACAATTATTTACAGTTAATACAATAGAATTCAGAAATTCCTCCACCGAGAAAAGTGAAAATGAGTTGACGAAACGTCGAGAATAAATGACCAAAAACGATTAAAGTATCGTCTGTTTTTTAAACCCAGTGTAAGAAAGTTATACAATGGAATGGTTGATTAAACTGGCGAAGCCGCTGAAAGGGTTCACTACTGATGAGCTAAATAATCTTAATTATTTATATTATTTCTATTGTGTATTATAGGCTTAAATATTATTATTATTTTATATTGATATTTAAACTACCACAATCTTTATTTTTAAAATCTATATCGAACAGAAATTTCTTAAGTCCTAGAATTCCGTCAGAAGATTTACTCAAAGTACCTTCAAGTCAGCCACGCGAGAAAGTGCGAACAAAAAATACACACCAAAATAAAAAAAAATCCACACCAACATATCAGTGAAAATGTCAAAAAAAAAAACTGCAGCATTCTGCGTCGTCTGATCAAATAAACGACGGTCCTGATTGGTCCAAGGCCAGATGTCACTCCCCGCGTCATTTTCTTTTTTTGCTAAAAGAATCTGGCAACATCTTCATCATTGATTAATCATGAAGCGAAACTCCATTTTTTAAACTTTTTTTTTTTTTTTACGAATAATAATTTTAAAGGTTGTGTGAGATAAATAGAAATGTTAGTTTTTATTTAAACACACACATTATATTTAATTTGTGAAAAATATATACTTACTTTCTGGATACTATTATTCCAATTCTGGAATAATTAAAAATCAACGAGAATAGTTGATATTTATTCCGATAGATGGCGGAAGCCATCAGCAACTTTCAGTTGCACGATAAGTAGATGCCTTTTTCTTAATTTATGCACCTTATCCCAGTAAAATATTACATTTGTGCTATTTTTTCACATTTTGTAGCGTTCTCACGCAATTCTGGCCTTAACTACCCGTTTCATGATTTTTCAGGATGCCTTAATGACCAATTTTTTGGTCGTTGAGGTACAGCTTGCACCACGCTGATGAGGGCCAACAGCCCGAAACGCGTCCGTGGTTAGCTTTTCTTGATTAATCAAGAATGGGTATTTGGCCAATTCTGGAATAATTAAAAATCAACGAGAATAGTTGATATTTATTCCGATAGATGGCGGAAGCCATCAGCAACTTTCAGTTGAACGATAAGTAGATGCCTTTTTCTTAAATTACTTTTTCTACTTGTGCCTATATTTGCATATTCTTATAACCCACACAGCGCCTTTATTAAAATAAATAGTCTTATAAATTGATTTACTACAGAGTCTGCAAAGGAGGGTGGGGGTTGAAAAATGTAACAACTATTTATAGTCACTAATAATAATGTAAATGGGATATACACTCATGGACAAAACTTGGGGAAGTTGTACCTTTTACCATTATAATTATAAAGGACTGCGGCGTATGATTATAAAGCAATACTTAAAGCCTCCCCGCATAAGTTTCTTTTTTGTGAAAAATCAATATTAATCTCAAAGAGAAATATGTACTATTTCTAACTTTTTGGATGACGTATGAAAAGGTTGAATATATGAAGAGTAATGGTCTATATATGATTGGATGACGTATGAAAGGGTGAAAATATGAAGAGTATTGGCGAACGGAAAAATAAAAGTGTCCAGGGGCGGGAATCGAACCCACAACCTTCTGCTTGCCGAGCAGGTGCCATGTCCACTAGGCTACCCTGGACGTATTCTTCCGTTCGTAACTAATACTTAAAGTAACTTATAGTACATTATAAAGGACTACGGCGTATGATTATAAAGCAATACTTAAAGCCTCCCCGCATAAGTTTCTTTTTTGTGAAAAATCAATATTAATTTCAAAGAGAAATATGTACTATTTCTAACTTTTTGGATGACGTATGAAAAGGTTGAATATATGAAGAGTAATGGTCTATATATGATTGGATGACGTATGAAAGGGTGAAAATATGAAGAGACCTTTTACCATGTATATCGGTAATCAAATAATAACTCTGAAAGATATTACAGTGACATTTATTGAAGACACGTTAGATAACCAAGTGTGGACAAAATTGCCTCTTGTCTCCTTAAAAAAAAAATTGACGACCGGCGACATCAAAGACTTTCCAATTCCTTAAGTTTTATCCATAAATTTATATATCATAATAATAAATAAAATAAGAAACACAAAGAGATGTTTACATATGGTACATGCATAAGCCTCTTTTAAAAGGTTTCTCTAGTCTCATTACACAATTCTTCAACCAAAGAACAAAAATAAATTTACAGATAATTCACATTGACTATATATTCACTCTATAGGCACAAGTGTATATACTACGTCTGTTATTGAGCAACTGGTATTGATTTTCTTCGGAGTTAAAAGATAATTGAAAAGTAGAAAAAAGGTAAACAGTTCTAAAATATCAAACGATATTTGTATACAGTATTTATTTGCACTTTGACGTGTAAAAGATATTTAAAAAACAACTTCTGAGATGAGTTAATATCCTTTATGTTCACGTACTAAATTCTGAAGCATTAATACGAAGGAACGTTGCTCTCGATACGTATATACAGTTAAACCTGTCGCCCCCTCTTGGGACTCTCCAAAATAGGGTGCTATAGAGAAGGGATGTTATAGACAGGTCACGTTTAATGTAAATCGCATCGTACTACGTATTTAAAATCGGGCTCTATAGACCGGTTTAACTGAATATATATATTTATATATTTTTTTATTAAAAAGGCATATATTGGATCAAAATATAATTTATTTTACCAATATTTCAGTTGGCTGAACGCCAACCTTTATCAAGGTGTTATAACATTTTAAAGTGTGTCAAAATATTATAACACCTTGATAAAGGTTGGCGTTCAGCCAACTGAAATATTGGTAAAATAAATGATATTTTGATCCAATATATGCCTTTTTAATTAAAGATTTATTTATGGATTGCTCTATTTTCAGTATATAAATATATTAAAAACAAAATAGACATATCCTGACCGCGCTCATATGAGCATTTTAGATGGCAGAGCGCCATATAGTGGCTCAAAAATATTCAAAATGTTTATTTAACTTGTTGCGTGATATTTGCCCAACCCAACTTCTTAATAAATCAAGAAAAGCCAACCACATACGCGTTTCGGGCTGTTGGCTCTCGTCAGCGTGGTGCAGGCTGTATCTCTACGACCAAAATGTGGTCCCAGAGGCTTCTTGGGAAAATTTTCGCATATTTTAAATATTTAGATAATAAAAAGGCATATATCAATCCAATATATACCTTTTTATCATCTAAATATTTAAATATGGATTGCTCTATATTCATAACAATATATTTATATGTACCAAATAGGTACCTCTCCCTTTAATTATGCATTAGAACAATATATTGTTCTTCTCTCTCTCTCATCACCCCAATAGAAATATTTACTAGTGATAATAAGAATAAGACACAACACCAGTATTGGCAAATTCAGACAAAGAGACAACAACCTGTATCCCATAGTTTCAGACTATAGCCTTCATCAGTACAGAAGTGGCTTCGATTCCATAACATCCTACTAGAGGGGTTCCCAGGCTAAGACAACTTGAATGAACGTTGCCAAATATAAAAATAACAAAATGGGACAGGTCATAACCATTCAACATGTCCTCGTCAACTTGACAAATTGGGAAATTTTGTCGTCTGCACGATTTAGGGTTAGGCAATTGACATTTGTCTTCTTTTTATATATATATAAACATAAGACATTATAGGAAATGTAAGCAGTAAAGCACGGATGTTTCTTTTAAACATAAAACTAAAACTTCTACTGTCCTTACTGAGATGAAAAATGTTGTTAGGGCTTGGTTCATTAGTGGTGAACTCTCCCAGCGGTTTCGTCAATTTAATCTACCAGACCGCTTCTTTAGAGCTTTAATACTGTATTGGATCATTCTGGTTAGATATGCTGCAATGAAGAGTTGAATCTCAGAAATGGTTTTCAAGCAAACTATGGACATAAGCTTTCAGGACAGCAGAATAAAATATGAATATTTGTAACAAATAAATTTACTGCCAATGTGCTTCTTTTGAATAATATAATCAATTATCTCTACAGACCTTACTGCAATAAGTAATTGAATGAGAGGGCTTGGCTTATCAGTGGTGAACCCTCTCAGCGGTTTCGCCGAATTAATCTCCACTTTATAAACACATATACATACATATGTACATATTGTTGCACCAGGTTGTGGCTTGGCAGACTCTTCAACCTTGGTCCTCTCCTGTGCTGGGTCTTGTATCTTACCAGAGCGTGTTTCAACCATCCTACAAATTTATATAAGTGGAGATAACTCTACTTTAAGTAGCCTCCAGAATCCTCTATTTATTTCTCACATCAAAGAGAGCAGTGAAGTCACACAGTGTACCTAAATACAAATGATGATTCTATAATACATATATTCTGTTTATAATACATATATTCTGTTTAATAAAATAAATAAATATATAATATAAATTTGAATTCAATATATGAAAAATAATATTACAAATTAAATTAAAATAGGTTAATTAGTCATGATGCAACAATATATATGTGTATGCTGGTGTTGTGGCTTTGTCAACGACCCAAAACCTCTAGTTTGCGGAGACGGTCAATAGATGGGGTCTAGCTTTGACGTCTATTTTTACGGGAGAGGTGACCTTTGTTTTTTTAGATCAATATCTTCCCGGCAAAGTTTCCATCTATATATATATATATATATATATATATATATATATATATATATATATATATATATAATAGGAAATCGACAAAACATTATGCCATCATAAAGGATTTCTGGGTAATGATTGTAAATTTGATCGTGACTTTTAAATATGAAAATTGATGTTAAAATTAGATATTTATAAATATTTTCAAAAACTAAGTTTGGATCGATTAACCTCTATTAGAAATTGATATTTCTTGTCCAGACGAAAATACGAGTTGTAATGCATAGAGTCAAAAAGACATATTCTGATCTCTTACATGGGTATTTTAGATGGCAGAGCGTCCTTTAGTGTAGAACAAATATCAAATATTTTAGGTTTTGAAAGAATTTGTACACAAATGTTTCTTTTTTACACACAATCAAACTTCTACTGTTCTTACTGCGATGATAAAATAGTGGAAGGGCTTGGCTCATCAGTGGTGAACTCTCCCAGCAGTTTCACCAATTTAATCCACCAGACCGCTTCTTAGATCTCTAATACTGTATTAGACGATTCTGATTATATATGCTACAATGAAGGGTGGATCTTAGAAATGGTATTCAAGAAAACTGCGAAAATAAGCTTTTAGAACAGTAGAATTACATATAAATATGTGAATCGAGCAATGCTCTTCCACAAACAATAAGAACAAGGCTTCATCGCAGTAAGGACAGTAGAATTTTGTTTTGTGTGTAATAGAAACATTCGTCAGCGTTATTGCTTTATATTAATTTAGGTTTATTCTATATTATTATTGACCAACCCATTTTTTTAATATAAATCAAGAAAAGGCCAACCACATACCCGTTATAGGTTGTTGGCCCTCGTCAGTGTAGTGCAGGCAGTACCTCAACGACCAAAAATGTGTCCAAGAGGTTTCCCGAGAAATTAAGAAGTAGGTATTTGAGGCCAAATTTGCGTGCGTACGCTGAATACGCGTTCGTATGTGGAAAAGTAAGGGAAAAGATCAGGCGGAGATATTAAAAAAGGCATGTTCTGACCGTTCACAATGCTCTAGACAGCGCCCTGCCATCTCAAAATGTCCATTTAATATCAAAACAATTTTCCTTTTTTTATATCATTTTTTTACACACACCCTATATATACAATGTATATATATATGTAAAATGTGTATATGTATATGAAATATGTATATAAATTTATATATTTTTTTAAATTGGTTTCTTTTCACATAATCTTCAAATATTATCTCTACAGACCTTACTGCAATGATAAAAGTTAATGTGCATGAGAGGGCTTGGCTCATCAGTGGTGAACCCTCTCAGCGGTTTCGCCGAATTAACATCCAGTTTATAAACATATAAACCTCCCTTTAGGGGACACCCCGCTAGCGGACATCTCTCTACAAAGGACATTTTTCATTTGCAAAATTACCATTTTTACTATTTAGCAACTCTCCGGTGAGAAGAGACCTCTCCCTAAAGGACACTTTGGCTCTGCAATTAGGTGTCCTTTACAGGGAGGTTCTACTGTATATATTGTTGCACCGGATTGCCGTGTGTGTGTTTGACAGACTTTTCAGCCTTGATAATTTCCTCAGACATCTCGTGAATCTTTCCAGAACATGTTTCAACCATCCTACCAATTTATATAAAGGAATAATGAGATAACTTACTTTAAGTAGCCTCCGGAATAATTTATTTCAACAAGAAAAGTACCGCTAGACAACAGACAATAAATAATGTTGTATATCTATATCAATTTGTAAATAGCAGAGAGAATTATCATAAGTTTAACTATTTTTGTAAATATATTTATGATTTTCTTTCAAACCTGAAAGGTTCAGGTTCCTAATATATATTATTGTTTCTCTTTTTATTTTGATTACTTTTTTGTATAATATATGTTTATAACTGTTTCTGTTTTTTTTTTATGTAAATCGACGCAATTATCCCTAGCCGGAATATCGCGTTTTGTTTGTTGAAATGAAATAAAAGTATTTACAAGTTTTACCAGATCGATCAATACAACCGAGATACAAACTATATAACTATAAAATGTTGACATCAGGATGATAATATTTAATTTGTAGAGTTGTCACCACAGAATTCTGTGACAATATACCGGGTCTTGTGCACAAAAACACGCAGCATGAAGGAAGGAATCTCCACTTGGCAGATACTGACCTTACACCCACTGCTGAGAACAACAAGGTCAAAACACTCGTCACCTCTCCCAACTTTGAGGAGACAAACTCATATTTGTATGTAAACCTTCGTTATTCCAAGTTCTTTTTTATAATTGCTAATTCTTTTATTATAACTGTTTAAACTTTCTGGAAAATTGCACGCTAAAACACAAAAAGATTATAAACTAAAGTAATTAAAAGTATAATAAAATAACTTAACATTTTGGCATAAAAAATGTAATAAATTTTCTAGAAAGTATTTGACTACTATTGCAACATGAACGAAAAACGAGCAACCCCCTTTGATTTAAAAATCGGCTCTCTTCCGCTGTCTTAAAAACTCTTAAATGAAAAAATAAACTCAGTTTTGATAAACAATATATTTATTAGAGCACTTATAAAGATTGACCTAGAAACTGACTTTTATTTGTCTCCTTTTAGAGAATTTATTTTTATTTATTTATTTTTTTCAATTTAAAGCGCTATGTCCCCCTAGGGATACTTACGCTGTCATACATGTATGTCTTTACATTTGTCTATCCTTATATCTATAAAAATGATATCCAAAATCGATGTTTGTTATCGCGTTGCTCAAAATCTACCGAATAAATCATTATGAAATTTTGCATGTAGGTAGCTGAAGATTTCGTTTAACATATAGGTTATTTAAAAAACTAAAAAAGTTAATGTGCTTTTTTTTAAATACTAGCGGACGTACCCGGCTTCGCCCGGGTTTTACCCGAGTAAAGGTTTGTTTAACGAATCTCTCGATAAAGTGAACATTTTTTCCCGGTCCCTTTAAAAATACTCGATAAGTTGAATAAAATCAATATTAATTGGTTCCCTCGGTAATTGGAAGTTAAAGGAATAGTATCTTGCCTTTGAATTGTATCATTATTCTTGTCTCAAATAAATTGCCGTGTCATCCTGAATTTTGTCTTTCCTAATTTTCTACATTACAAAATCATCGTATCATCATGATAATATTTAGAGCAGATTGTTGAATTATAACAGATAAATTATAATATTTATCTTGATTATTTCTAGGCGAAAAGTTATTTCAAAAATTTTATTTGCTAGAAACCTTCCCAGTACTATACTAAATAACTTCCCAAAGTTTCATGGCGTTCCAATGAGTGGTTTGGTCAGGCATAAAGGACACACACACACATACATTCATTTTTATATACAAGGTATGTCCCATAAGTTCCCGGACTGGGTCCATAAAAAAAAAAGGTAATATATTTTTAAAAAATTTTTATTAAAACTTTTCAAAGTAATCCCCCCTTGCTTCAACGCACCATCGCCATCGTTTCTCCCAATTGTCGAAACAGTTTTTATAAGCCTCTTTTGGAATGCTCTTCAATGCTAACGGCGATTTTTCTATTATGTCATGCCTGGTGTCAAAATGTCTTCCTTTTAGAACTGCTTTAAGTTTGGGGAACAGGAAAAAGTCATTTGGTGCGATGTCTGGGAAATAGGGTGGTTGAAGTAGGATTTGTGTCCCGTTTTTCGCCAAAAAGCTAGTCATCAAGTGCGCTGTGTGAGGGCGAGCATTGTCATGGTGTAGGATCCAGCCACCATTAGTCCATTTTTCTGGCCTTTTTTTTTCGAATCGCTTCCCTTAGACGGCGAAGAATGCCCAAATACATTTCCTTAATAACTGTTTGGCCTGCAGGAAGATACTCGTGATAAACAATGCCCTTGTTATCCGAAAAAGCGACCAGCAACACCTTGTTTCTGGATTTTTTGGGTCTAGGCTCACCCTAACCTCTCCACTCGGCAGATTGAGGTTTGGTTTCATTATCTTGTCTTTCCATTCTGGATCCGTTCTTGTCATTTCCATCATGTCCTCACAGGTTGCAAGCCGACACAGTTTTTGCTCATTGGTGAGGAATCTTGGGATGAATTTTGCAGGAGTCTTTTTGAGCTTCAAATCTTCGGTTACGATCCTTCCAATCGTTGTTTTAGAGATGCCTGTGTCTTGCTCTAGCTCCAGCAAAGTGGTTCGAGGATTTTCTTTTATCAAATCGGTGATCTTTTGCACATTTTCATCAGTCCTTTGAAATTTTGGGCGTCCTTGACGAGGATCATCTTCAATGGAAATTCTGCCAGCTTTAAATCTAGAATGCCATTCAAAAACAGTTGTTCTCTTTGGGGCGTCATTGGGGAATGCTTTATTAAGCATTTCAAAAGTTTCGGTTGCTGATATTTGAAGTTTCACACAAAATTCTATGCAAATCCTCTGCTTCAATTTTTGTTCCATCGTAAAATCGCCGCAGCGCTAGGTTTGACCTTTAAATAAATTAGAATAACCTTGGCGCGCGCGCAAGTACCGCCTCGATATTGGTACCACCGTGTAGCCAGATATTTTTTTCTATAATAAACAGTCAAATTCATTTAAATTATTTATTTATTTATTTTTTTATGGACCCAGTCCGGGAACTTATGGGACATACCTTGTATATAGATAAAACCAAAAAGCGTTAGTTCCAGCCTTTTACCGTTTGGGCGCAGCACTGGTCGCGACGATAAATGAATTTGATTGGTTAATAATTTACACGTGGTTTGTTCACACGATGAATGTTAGTTTGTTTACACGATGAATGTTTTTTAAAAAGTAAGATTATCCAATCGCCGTGAAACTTTAGGAAGTTATTTACTATACTACTGGGAAGGTTTCTGGTTTTAATTTGATTTGAAATAAATATTCTTTGCAATTACATTTGCAAATTTTCTACTTTCACTCGCAAGCAGCGCCTCTCGCGGAATCTGGTGAAATTATATTTATAAAAAAATTGTAACAATGCTTAAAATGTGTTTCAAGTATGATAAATTTAATTTGAGAATTTAGTAATATAATATTACAATGACGTGTAAAAAAACTTGGCATTTTAATATTAATATATATTTAAAGAAAATATTTTAACGTTTTGTGTTAAATGTTAAAATGTAATGTTAAAATAATTTTTACATTGTTAGTTTATAATTTGTTGTTGTTTTATAATAATGAAGATGCAAATTTCATTGTTGTTGTTGTTTATTATCGTTTGTTTATATAAAAAATTTACATTGTATGTGATGATGATAACAAAAATGAATTTTTAAATTAATATATATAATTCATTGAGAAAAAAGAAATAATTAATTATCAAATTCACAAAAGTGACAATATCTCTTATTTAAAATATAATAAATGCTTTCAAAAAATTATGTGTTTCAAAAATATATTTATATACGTTTATAAATCAATATATAGGTGGATTGGATGTTTTCTCGAATCGTTTTAACAAATGTTCGTTAGGCAAACTTTTACTCGGATAAAACCCGGGCGAAGCCGGATACACATCCGCTAGTACATATATATTTAGAATAATTTTAGGCCGTGAATAGAATAGTCATATGATATTAACAAGGAGAAAGAGAGGGAGAGAAAAACGATAACATAGAACTTTGTACAAAATAAATGAATGTTTGGCAATATATCTACAATTAACATAATAAATTATCAGTTTCTTAAAATATATTTGTTGCTATATAATTTGAAATATATCTACAGAAGGTATTAAATTTAATACACATTTTTTTTTTTACTGGAAATGAAAATACTTGGATCTGTTACAATTAAATTATTATTGATTCTATAGTCTTGAAAAATTTTAGAGAGTTGAAAAAAGCCAGTCAAAGATATGATTTTCGTTCAAAGGGGGTTGCTCGTTTTTAGCTTTTAAAAAACATACACTTACTCGTCTATGTGTTAGATTTAAAAGTTAATTTACTAAGAAATCACACACACAAAAGTCTTTATTAGGATACATAGTCCTATTCATGGATTTACCACGGAATCTCGGCAAATGAAAATGATAAGAAGGTAAAAGCTAATCACATTCTTCTTCTTTTTTCTTAGCTCCACTCATCATATTAGGGTATTCTTGGTGGAGTAGAATACGTCTGCCTTTGTCATTAAGACTGGGAGCACTACTCAGTGGCAGGCCGACTTAGCTCCAAAAGAAATGACCGCCTCTGACATGAGGAACAGACGCCATGTGCAGCCGCTCCTAACATGGAGTACAAACGCTGCTCATCCTGTATCTCTGAATCAGGAGCCATTACAGGGTACTATCAGCCGGGTCAGCTGAGCCCAGGTTTTTTAGTGAGCTTGTTACTGCTCCTCCTTTTTCATCCTGGCTTGGGACTGGCAAAGGCGGAGTTAAGCTAATCACATTTAATGGTAATATTGAAATAAATATAGTTACAGAATAAATATTCTGTGGTGACCCACTCTACAATCATACATCATACTGATGTCAGCATTTTAAATTTATATAGTTTGTATCTCGGTTGTATTGATCTATCTGATAAAACTTGTAAATACCTTTCTTGTAGAAATAAATTATTCCGGAGGCTACTTAAAGGAAGTTATCTCATGATTGAATTGTTCAATGGTTGAAACACGCTCTGGAAAGATGCACGACATGTCTGAAAAAAGAATCAAGGCTGAAGAGTCTGCCAAGCCGCAACCTGGTGAAACAATATACAGAAAAAATTAAGACAATCAAGCTCATAAATAGCTTGTTCTGGATGATTCCGAGGGAAAGAAAAGATACCAAATGAATAAAATAATAAAAACACTGGTATTTACATGTGATACATACATACATAAGCCTTCACTAAGATCTCTCTATCGGCTGGGAGCCGTAGTGTGTTCCTGTAATCCAGCTACTAGGAGGCCGGGGTTGGTGGACGGCTTGAGGCGGGGAGTCCGCCTTCTATGTTGACCGTATGTCCGCACTAGGCCCAGCGTCTCTCTCTCTTTCGTCTTATTCAAATATTCCTTGGCTGAAGAATGAAGTTTATAAAAATTTGAAGCGAAATTTATTAACAGTATTTTCGTTCATAGAAAGAGGAAAGTCTCGAGAACCACGCCATCACCTCAGCGGCGAAGTACGCGATCTACGTATTCTTCGTAGATCACGAAATACGTGGTGTCGCTGGAGACCCGCTGGTGATTCTACTCCAAACTCTGCAGCGGTGGTAGAGGCGCCATATTCATTGTGCATAGTATGATGCATATATATAATTATCTTTTTAAAAGGAAAATAAATACAAGGGGAACAAAGGAATATAAATCACTAAGAAATCGTCACCAAAATTGTATTGAGTTATCGTCGTATTCAACATGGCGGAGAAAGTTGAACAGGAAATTTGCAAAAAAAAAAAAACAATTCTGACAAATCCTTGACGCTACCTGCGCTGTGAGACCTATGTAATGTTGTTGTTTAGAGGAAGAAAAACTATATAGGTCACACGGGGTGTCTAAAACCTTCCCAAGATTGCCGTGAAATTGTCGAAAGTGACTGACGACCCAGGAGAAGCCTCCTTCAAACCAACAAAACTTTTCCAAACATCCAAATTGTGCGTTCGTCAAATCACAGTTCCAAAGGTGGAAATTTTGCCGAGAGGATATTGAGATAAAGAGACAAAGGTCGCCTCTCCCGTCAAAATAGACGCCAAAACCAGACGCCATCTATTGACCGTCGCCGCAAACTAGCGGCCTCGGGTCGGTGTGGATCTCATGGAATAAAGTCCGCCCTAGGCTGACGAGGGCCATTAGCCCGAAACCATGGTTTCTAGGTGAACGCTTTTCAGTTTGCCAAAGCTGGTGTTGTGACTTTGTCACTGACCCGAGGCCGCTAGTTTGCGGCGACGGTCAATAGATGGCGTCTGGTTTTGACGTCTATTTTGACGGGAGAG
>CP092869.1:69756831-69802393 GCA_030710605.1 Cordylochernes scorpioides
CCTCGAATTCATGGTTTGAAGAACTAATTTTATATTTAGTGTGTTTTGAACAATTGATGACCCTATATTAATATCCCTGAGCATGTGTATGGTTTCCCAGTATACCACAAATTTGACATATCTTGATACTGGGACACTCGGCTTGTTTAGGACTCTGAGAGATTGAATTGTGAACGTTTTCAACATCGGTTAACTAGGATTTTATTGTCCACAGTATACATTGTTCACGGTGGGAATTTCCCTTTTTTTCATATTATCTGGTAAACGTTTCACTGCTACTACTAAAATTATTTTAACAATATTGGTTTGGCAAACATTCACTCAGACAGAACCCGGGCGAAGCCAGGTCATTTGACTAGTTTATATAAGTTTTTAAGAAATAAATGTTTATAGATTTAGGTTTAATACTCGTCTACGTTTGCACAATATCCTTCCTATCTGAGTGAAGATTTGACATTATATAGAGAGTTAGAACTGGAAGAGATCTGCCATAGTTACGACGTCACGGAATATGCAAATTGATAAGTCTAATTTACATATTCCCCAACGTTTGCATAATATTTATATCCAGAAAAATACTTTAGCACACACCATATAGAATAAAGTAACCATTATAGTTACAACGCCGTAATATGAAATTGAACCGATTATTGTCTAATTTGTCTATTCCATTTGTCGCATAATATTGGACCTGTCTGTTTGAAATTGAGAGGTTATAGAGTAGGTCAGTTTCAAACTACCAGAATATGCAAATCACTTCCCGCCGCTACTACAAATTACCATTAATAATAATAAGAATAAATACATTTTATTAAAACTATATTTGGTTAGGCTAAAATAATCCCTCTTAGTCAGAACCCAGACAGCCAAGTCATTTTTCCAGCTTGAAATGAAGAGGAAAACATAGAAGCATATTGAAATACTGCTTTTTTTCTGTTCAAATGAACTGTAAACAAACAAAAAAGCTATTTAGGGTGCAGAAGAAAAATACAAAGCGAAAACAGAACAATAAGAAGTCAACTAGAAGTCTTTTACCTTTTTAGATATCCTAATTGGTGTAAATATAACACGCTGTGTAAATAAATCTATGCAACTAGAGTTTAAAACACCGATATATGTAAAACCACACCAAGGGGGTAGAATTTTACAGTCACGCTCCCAGAACGCGGTCACCATATTTCCATAATGGCTTAATTTACATCCCTCTATTTATTTATGACCGATACGTGGTGGTATTTAGCACTTAGCTCTTCCCCAGTTCTCTCCTATTTATCACATTCCATTTATAAATGGTGATAAAGAAGTAAAATACTTGACGATGTCTTTATATTGATTAGACCTGGTGAAGTCTGTCATAGTTCCGACCTCGCGGAATGTGCAAATTGATAAGTCTAATTTACATATTCCCTAACGTTTGCATACTATTTAAACACACCACATAGAGTATGTGGCGCCACTAGTGAATGATTGTGGGGATCTTTTTATTTATTTATTGTATGATGCAGAATAAAGCGTCCATGGCTAAGTTTGTTATACAAAATTTTTATTTTCAAGTTTTCGGACTTGTCAGTACAGGAGTATCAGTTGTAGCACTGGCAGAGGCGCCATGTTCTTTGTACAAAGTTAAAATCCTTTATATTCTATCATATAATCCTGTAGATGTAATACCTGAAAGCTTGAGAAGAATATAAAATAAAACAAGAAACATCTTCGGAAGCAGTTTTGTTTATTATTTTATAAGTATTGTGCAGAGAGAGAATATTTTACTCTTCCAAACAAAAATGTTTAAATAGTACAGACTGTGTACTTTTGCATGTATTGACAAGATGTCAATAAAATTATTTTAATTGTCAATTGTCAACAGGAGTATCACATTAATGATAAATACAATTTTTATACAAATTATTGTCGCGAAGAAAAATAATCAAATAAGTTTCCAAATTACTTTAAATATTCAATTAGTTATAGGAAAGATTTTAAATAAAAGTTACTATGTACATGAGCCAAATCGACCCAGTAGTTAGAGCAAGAGAGGAGAACTGAGTTGCGCTACTGTTTTCCCCGACCGGTCAGTCCAGATAAGAGGGAATACTCTGTCCTCCTGACAATATTATTTACATATTTTAAATATACTTATGATATTGAGAGAAATATATTATAACATTTGTGTGTGTGAAAAACAAATTTATGAAAATATACGTGCGATGGATGATACGATGAAAGATATCTCGATTTATTTATTGTTTCGAACTCCGCCTTTGCTGGTCCCAAGCCCGGATAAAAAGGAGGAGGGGGAGCAGTAACAAGCTCACTAAAAAACCTGGGCTTAGCTGGCCCGGCTGATAGTACTCTGTAAGGACTCCTAATCCAGGGAGACAGGATGAGCAGCGTTTGTACTCCATGTTAGGAGCGGCTGCACATGGCGTCTGTTCCTCATGTCAGAGGCGGCCATTTCTTTTGGAGCTAAGTCGGCCTGCCACTGAGTAGTGCTTCCAGTCTTAATGACAAAGGCAGACGCATTCTACTTCACCCAGTGTGGAGATAAGAAAGAAGAAGATTTATTGTCACAGCGGTCACATGGTCAGTGTTGCCTTCAGGAGTACAGAAACGGTCTTTAAGAAATCTCGTTTTTTTTTATTAGACTTCGTCCCGGTGTCCATGAAGAAAACAAACAAACAATAGAAAGAGTTATACATGAGACAATAACACGCCATATATACACGAAATGAAACAATAAAACGCAATGTTGTAATGACTAAGTGTTATCAGAATAAGACTCATTCTAGCTTTACAAGTTGAACTGAATGTTTATTTAATCCAGTAATCTCCTTTTATACAAAATAGAAAGATAGAGATAAAAAGGAAATAGCTTACATAAAGTTAAAACAATTGACAAATGCCATGATTTTGCATAGTCAATAATAAATACACTACGTAACATTATTATAGGTTATTTAACATATCATAACACGCTATTTTTGCCTCTATTCAAATAAACTGCATACTGGCCGTACTGCTATGATGAAAATAATGAGAGATCTTGCTCATCAGCGGTGAATCCTCTCAACGGTTTCGCCAGTTTAATTTACGTTTTTAGAATTCTAATACTGTATTGAACGATTCAGTCATCGTGAAGTTATCTTTATGTAGCATATAAAAGCAGAATGATCCAATACAGTATTAGAGCTCTAAAGAAGCGGTCTGGTTGATTAAATTGGCGAAACCGCTGGGAGGGTTCACCACTGATGAGCCAAGCCTTCCCAATATATTTTTAATCGCAATAAGGACAGTATAAGTTTGTTTTGTGTTAAAAAAAGAAACATTCGTGGTTTATAATACTTCCATTTCCTATGTATAGATGGCACATTATCTCCTTATAATTAAATATGCCCAACTGACCTTCTACTTATTGTTTGTGGAAGAGCCTTGCTCGATGTAAATATTTACATGTAATTCTACTGTCCTATAAGCTTATGTCCATAGTTTTCTTGAAAACCATTTCTAAGATTCTATCCTTCAGTGCTGCGTATATAAGTAGAATCGTCCAATACAGTATTGGCGCTCTAAGAGAAGGGGTCTGGTGGATTAAATTGGCGAAACCGCTGGGAAGGTTAACCTCTGATGAGCCAAGCCCATCTCAATATATTTTTCATCTCAGTAAGGACAGTAGAAGTTTGTTTTGTGTTAAAAAAGAAACATTCGTGGTTTATAATGTTTCCATTTCCTATGTATAGATTGCACGTTATTACCTTGTAATTTATGAAGTTGTCGAATATTTAAGGTAATGGGATAAAGAAATCATAGAAAAGTGAATAGAAAGCGTTCCCTAGGTACACCTAGTTAGCAAAATAAACTTGAAAATGGCGTAATTGCTTTTTGAAAACTCTTGATATTTTTGTTTGGAAAAGTAAAATACTCTCTCTCTCTGCATACTTATAAAATAATGAATAAAACTGCTTCCGAGGATGTTTCATGTTTTATTTTATATTCATCTCAAGCTTTTAGGTATCACAAACCCATCTACAGGAGTATAGGATAGAATCTAAAGAATTTTATATCTTTTTTTTTTTCAAGTCCGAGAACGCTAGAGAGATTCGTATAAAATATTTTTAAAAAAACTTATTCCCAAAAGTCTGTTTTTAACCTTCAAATTTTGCTATCTTGAAAAAATACTATATAAATTGAAAAAAATCTTGTAATTTTGTATAAAAATCGGGCCATTTAAAATGGGGAAATTTTGTTGAAATTAGCAAACAGAAGAATTTGCAAAAAAGGCCAAACGATTGTGAAAAAATCAGACGATGAAAATAGCCGCCCTATGTGTGACCTGAATCTTGTCCTCCCACCAGCAGAAGATCCATCAAGGAAGTGGCAGACGACACCTTCATATGGCGATCTTTTGGTTGGAATTAGGGTTAAATGTGATAAGAAATGGCTCCCCCATTCGTATGTTGATTATGAAAGTTGGAAAATGACTTATTTGATTTATTCTAGCTTGAAATGTTAGCAAATACAGACCCCATTCATAACTGCCCACAATTTTCATGTTAGGTGTGAATTTTGACCGAGTTTTTAAAAAATGTATACAAAATCTTTAACGTTCAAGTAAAAAAAAAAAATAGATTGGCATTTATTTAATAGAAATTCTTTTTTAATTTATCGATATTTTTACCTATTTTCAAATATGTCCTATTTTTCAAGACTATATAATCGACAATAATTTAATAGTAACAGATCCAAGTAATTTTATTTCCAGTAAAGAAATGTATATTAAATACTTTTGTAGATATATTTTGAATTATATAGCAACAAATATCTTTTAAGAAACTGATAATTTATATTATGTTGATTGTACATATTGCCAGGCACTTCTTTCTTTTGTACACAGTTCTTTTTTTCTCGTTTTTTTTTCTCCGTGTTAATATCATATGACTATTCTTTACGGCCTAAAATTTTGTAAATAGTATAGACAATTGTAAAGGCATACATGTATGACAGCGCAAGTGTCCCTAGGGGGACATAGCGCTTTATAATGAAATAAATAAAAATAAAACCTTATATATATTTTATGATAATATATAAATATATTGTTCTGAAAATACAACTATCCATATTTAAATCTTTTGAAGATAAAAAGGAATGTTTTAAAATTACAAATATTTTCACAATTTTATCATGAATAAAAAGGAATGTATTGGATAGTGAATGAAAATATTGACAAATAAATCTTTCTATTCGATATATGCCTTTTTTATTAAATATATCTAAAGATGCAAATATATATTTATATATTTAATTTTAAAAGACATATATAGATTAAAAACTTTATAACAATTAACTATTAAATCTATATATATATAAATCAATGTTTGTATGTTTGTTTGTTTGTATGTCCGGTATACAAATTCGCAGTAGTTCACTAATTCAAACCAAAATTTCCATACATAGGTAAAAAAATACGGGGAAGACGATAGGCTATTTTAAAAAATATATAAATCAATTATTAAAACTATATATTCAAATTATTCTACTTAGCATATATTTACCATATGTATATATTCTTTCACCATTTTTATTTCCTACTTTCTCCGTTTTGTAACCCCAAGGAGAATCCTCTGTAAGACCTGTGTGTCTTAATAAAGGCTTTTGTGTGTGTGTGTGTGTGTGTATTCTACTTAGCTCACGGACAGCGCCCTCTATCAAAGATTAGATTAAATTATGCTGATGCAAACAAATATATAATGCTAATAACAGACAATTATAAAAAAAATCTTATCTAAATATATATCACTCGGGTAGATATGCACACGGGTCAATCCCGGGGCGAAGCCCGGGTCACCCATCTAGTTATAAATAATATTTCTGCTGATTTTATGATATTATTGATATATAGAATCATTATTTGCTGATGCTGATTATTTTGAGTTCTTAAACATTTTGGTACTGGTTTGGTGCAGTCGTGAGATATTTTATAAATATAATAAACCCAGTTTTATTCATCACAATTTGCTTTAATTGTGTTGATAGAAATATTTAAGGAAAAAATATCTGACTTAAGGCAAGTAGAATAGAAAAAAACTAAAGACCTATTTGCATAATTACAAAATTTTTGAGCCGGCCAACAGGAAAGAGAGAAAATATGGTTTTACGGGCTACTAACCAAAAGTTATGATTTTTGAGCCCAAACTCGATGTCAGGTGGCAAGGGACCCTAGGATCTGGCGGCAGGAGATGTCTCGCAAAAAAAAGAAAAATGCATCGGCCAACAGGAAACAACAACAATAGGTTTATATATGGAAAGCCGCGACATCTGGTAGTCGTCTTCACAGAGTAGTTTGTTCTGGAAATTATAATTTTAAAATAATTTTTATATAACATATATGAAAATCGAAACTATTATAGAAATGACATTATGATTCTTTTAAAAATCAAACAATATCTACTGACCCCTTACTGCAATGGAAAAATTAATGGGAGGGCCATTGCAGTAAAGGCAGTAGTTATTGTTTAATTTTTAAAGAGAATCATACGCGTCTATAATAGTTTAGAATTTTCATAACAGATGGCGCACTAATGCATCATAGTATAACATATTATATATATAAGCCATATACATATAAGCCATCATATATATATATTATATATATAAGCCAACTCATGTATATTTATTTGCTTCCCATGCGTGTCCTCAATAATTTAACCAATCTGGCTGAAATTTTAATAGGATATAGAGTTAAGTCTGGAAGGAGTTTTTGGTCACATTTTCAACAAAGGATATTTCAAATAAACCAGGTACTGGACTGATTTACTTATTTATTGTTCATTAAATAATGATGACGATATGGCTGCATTATATCTGATGGGCAGAAGCAAGATTCTTTCGGCGAAACATTCACTCGAGCAGAACACGGGCGAAGCCAGGTTGTGGTTGTTGTTGTCGTGTCCAATGAAGAGCCTCAGATGTCTCCATACATTTCTATCACAGCAGTTGCAATGTCCACTATCTTGGGTGTGTAAAGCTGCTGTTCTGGGTCTATGTCGTTTTATGTTGTTGTTGTTGTCGTGTCCAATGAAGAGCCTCAGATGTCTCCATGCATCTCTATCACAGCAGCAGCAATGTCCACTATCTTGGGTGTGTAAAGAGGCTGTTCTGGGTCCATGTCAATTTTCTGCAAAGCTGCGGCCATTGCTGGACATGAGAATATTTGAGTAGGTGTTAGTTCCACACCAGGACAGTTGTTGCATGTCCTATAGGTTCTTATGACATCTGGATGTATTGTCATTCCTTTATAGTGTTTTGTTCTAAGTCTTGTTATAGTTTTTGTCATATTTATCGAAGCCAGGTCATATACATATAAGAAAAGGCTCAAAGGCCACTTTAACTCTTTTCCATTAAACTACTAATAAAAATGTCATTAATTTAACAAGAGAAGGTATACACCTTGAGAGATGAAGAGGCTGCTTAAAATATATGCTCTTAAAAGCCTTGGTAAATAAAACAAATAACTAATTTACATTTTTATGATAGAAAAATTATGGTTAGATCTGAAAGAGATTTGGAAATAGCCAAATATTAGGCATAACTTGCTTATTTTAGGCTCTGAGAATGTCAATATCGCGTCATTATCTTTGTTAATGATGCATTCTTGTAACAATACTGACCCGTTACATTTCTACAACCATAGGCATATAAACTAATAATGTTTCTTTTATTCACTGGATTTCTTCATTAACCTGTTCATAGGTAATCCTTAAAATTTATGCTATTATGAAAAAAATAGTACAAATATGATATTGTACTGGAATATGTGGTTCATATATAAAGAATAATATATATAATATATTAAAAAAAAGAAAAAAAGGACATCTTCTTATCAGGCAACTGAAATTTTCTGATGGCTTGCGCCATCTATCGAAATAAATATCAACTATCCGTTGATTTTTAATTATTCCAGAATTGGCCAAATACCCATTCTTGATTGATCAAGCAACTTTCAGTTGCCCGATAAGGAGATGTCCTTTTTTCTTTTTAAATTTATACCTTTATGTAAATTATTAAACTAATGTCCTGTATTTGCATAAATTCCTCTTTAAACATACTATATAATCTCTCTCTTCTTGTTTATACGTTTTAGTTAGCTGAAGAAGGGCTTGACCGAAAGCTTCCTTTAATTAATGTGAATAAAAAGAATTGCGGGGGGCGTCTTATTGTTTTGTTGTTGTTGTCGTGTCCAATGAAGAGCCTCGGATGTCTTCATGCATCTCTATAACAGCAGCAGCAATGTCCACTATCTTGGGTGTGTAAAGCTGCTGTTCTGGGTCCATGTCAATTTGTTGTTGTTGTCGTGTCCAATGAAGAGCCTCAGATGTCTCCATACATCTCTATAACAGCAGCAGCAATGTCCACTATCTTGGGTGTGTAAAGCTGCTGTTCTGGGTCCATGTCAATTTGTTGTTGTTGTCGTGTCCAATGAAGAGCCTCAGATGTCTCCATACATCTCTATCACAGCAGCAGCAATGTCCACTATCTTAGGTGTGTAAAGCTGCTGTTCTGGGTCCATGTCAATTTGTTGTTGTTGTCGTGTCCAATGAAGATCCTCAGATGTCTCCATGCATCTCTATCACAGCAGCAGCAATATCCACTATCTTGGGTGTGTAAAGCTGCTGTTCTGGGTCCATGTCAATTTGTTGTTGTTGTCGTGTCCAATGAAGAGCCTCAGATGTCTTCATGCATCTCTATAACGGCAGCAGCAATGTCCACTATCTTGGGTGTGTAAAGCTGCTGTTCTGGGTCCATGTCAATTTGTTGTTGTTGTCGTGTCCAATGAAGAGCCTCAGATGTCTCCATACATCTCTATCACAGCAGCAGCAATGTCCACTATCTTAGGTGTGTAAAGCTGCTGTTCTGGGTCCATGTCAATTTGTTGTTGTTGTCGTGTCCAATGAAGATCCTCAGATGTCTCCATGCATCTCTATCACAGCCGCAGCAATATCCACTATCTTGGGTGTGTAAAGCTGCTGCTCTGGGTCCATGTCAATTTTCTGCAAGGCTGCGGCCATTTCTGAACATAAGAATATGTGGGTAGGTGTTAGTTCCACACCAGGACAGTTGTTGCATTAGCGTCTTATTATTATTTGTATTTTGTCGGAATCATTGAACAATGAATCTTTATATCTGTGACAACATCTAATAACATCTATAGATCCAACAAAATATTTACATCTAATAACATCTTTACGTCTAACGGTGTACATTCCATACCGGCAACACCTTCCCGGCACACAAACCGTCAATTTGGACATAGCAGAAGTTGAGAAGAATCAGAACATCAAAGTTAGTAGTTGGGTTCCAATATTACATGTTTGGTTTCCTAACTGTTCACATGTGAACTTCCTATTTTCTCTGCAGGGGACTGGAGAAAGAACCTGAAATATATTGAGATAAGATTATTGGTTTATTTGATACATTGAGAGTGAATGCCTCGGAAAGACAAATTCATAAAGAAGGGACTCAGTGACGTAAGGAGGGAGCTTAAAGAAAGACATTTACCTAAATGCTAACTAGACACGGTGAGGGCTCCACTGTGATATCTAGATACATAACACAGATGGGAGTTAGAGGCTGTCTGTCTTCTCCATCAGTCTCTTACACCTCTGACACAACTTCCCATTCCGACAGCTCGCTGTACTCTATGTAGAGTTCTTTATTGGCGACAAAGTGGAATGGAGCGAACTAGAGACTGACTACAGCCCTGCTGGTACTGACAACGCTGAAAGCCGGACTTACGTCATCACGCGAGACCTCCCATCGGAGTTTTGCGCCAGAATCAGCAGTCTAGTAATCAGTGCCTAGTCCTGGGTCTGTGGAGCGAGCAAGCTATCGGAGGAGGGAAGTTGAGTTCCAGTCCACGTGCACGCAGGGTGAAATGTCCCATGGCTGACGTGGAATGGGCGATAACGACAATCGCCTGACCGACCCGAAGGAAAGGACATATTATGACTTTATCATTACCTCAGAAGTGTAAGCACTGACTGTTCCAGTACTGTCACTAACTAGATCCTCGCAACAACGCCGTTAGTAGAACAGGAACGAAGGCAAGTCTCCCCATCTGGAACATCTGCTACACACAGCAGCCTAGAATTCAGACTTTATGGTCAACAGATAAGTATTGTCACCGAGTCCCTTCTTTATCTTTTGTCTTCACCTGGTTGGTAAATTTGTGAAATTTATTGATTTTATTCCTAATACTTAAATTTGCAAATTTCATCCTAAATAAGTAAGTTCACGTGAACATTTAATCTTTAGGATCTACCTCACACAGGGAGTTTAATCAGATTAGTGACTGTCGACGTAATCTAAAAAAAAAAAAACTTTTCAGAAGAACCTTGTGGAAGCAAACAAACACCACACCACTTACATTTCCTTTAACCTACCTGATTTGCCTCAAGTATTTGATACAATCTAAGACTCTCTAGGTCGAGAGACAATGTCTAAAGAAGGATACAATGTTGGGTGCCATAGCTCTCCTCTATATATGTGATGACAGATTATCATCTAGATACAACAGGAATAAGTGGCAGAGTACATAAAATTTTGAATATGTTAAAAGACATGAATCTGAGTTGATTTACCCATGCAGTCTAATGGCCCAATCCATTTAGTCAGGTCACACTATGTCCTTATATCAGGTAGGTTGCTGCTACAATAGATCTTGGTAGGTTAAACCCAACTTCTGGTTGTTCCAATTGGACAGTGGATTGTGGCCCTCATCAGTAGAGAAGTTTCAAGAAAAAAGCCATTTCATCTGAAGTTGTGATTAAGTTGAATTCCTTTGCTGTTGTTTTGATATTTTCTAATGGGAATGAATTTAGTGATTTATAAAGAAATTCTTACCTGACATCTTCGGTATTTTTTATATTTACTCTTACTTTAAAATTAGCTCTTTGTATCATTTTGCTTTTTCCTTGATATTCTCCAAAATTAAAACCAGAATTTTTCTTTTAAACATCAAATAGTAAACATCGGGCAATTACTAGAGCCCCTCTTCATTCTTAGAGCATTGTATTTTGATGCAAATTTATTTATAATTTGTTATTTAATGTTTATTTTCCTTGATCAAATTAAATAAACGACTTGTCAAAGAATTATTCGACTTAATGGGTATATTTGTAAACTGTAAATTTTTCTTATTTCCTTATTATCTTTATCTTCATATCTTCTTTTTTGTTAAGTTTCGTTTTTTTAAAGTCTTCGTAAATTTATACGATCGGTGGAGATAGATTGTAATTCATTAGAGCATGCTCTTTCCAATATACATATTCAGATAGAAAAAAGAAAATATTCCAATAGAAAAATTTATAACAACCATTTTTGAAATATTAAAAATGTTTCTAAAATAGAAATGAATTATCAACCATTGTTATATTTTAACAAACTCTAACTTTGGTTTAGTGTCCAGCATAAATCTACTCTCGAATTATCAATTCTTTGGTTGTTTATTATCTTTTCAATGTGAAGCCACAAATGACATTGAATTCTTGAATGATTATATTTCTGTAAGATTTGGTTTTATCAGCGATGTTTGAGTTTTATTATAAATTATTTCTCTAAATATCACTTTTTATATGACGTATTATGGTTCAGAAATATGGTATAAATTTATAAATAAGCTATGCAAAGAAAGACTAAATTCTACTCAATATCAAATTCTTCTTTGGGCGATCAGAGCCTACAAAACTACATCTTCCAACTGTGTCCATAGTCTTGCGAACATCCCCCTTCTCACAGATTATATTGAATCTAAAATAATTAAATATGATTTGGCTCATCTTTCGATGGAGGATCAAAATGCTTTTAGACCGCATTCTCCGAGTATAATTGGTTCATTTTTAAGTGCAAAAATGGATGAATTATTTATAAAAACAAATGAAACCTTCCAAAGCTTTTTCCCGTTTGGAATTCCAACATTTTTCCGTTCGAATTTTTATAATGCTCAGTTTACAACGAACAATGGAAATTTTAAGGGATTTTTATCAAAAATTGGAGCGGTTGAAGACTCTAGCTGTCATTGTGGCAACGAATTCCAGGATTCAAGACACCTATTACTGGAATGCCCACTCTTTTCTAGCGCTAGACAACAGACAGTAAATAATGTTGTAGATCTATATCAATTTGTAAATAGCAGAGAGAATTATCATAGGTTTAACTATTTTTGTAAATATATTTATGATTGTCTTTCGGGCCTGAAAGGTTCAGGTTCCTAATATATATATATATTTTTTCTCTCTCTTTTTATTTTTAATTCCTTTTCTTGTATAATATGTATATAACTGTTTCTGTTTAAAAAAATGTAAATCGACGCAATTATCCCGAGCCGGGATATCGCGTTTTGTGTGTTGAAATAAACTTAATATGACGTATTTCTTATATAATTATTAAAATTTAGATAATACTTGAACTATTTTATTTTCGTATGCACAAAGGAACGTGCGGCCATTGGATATGTGTCGGACCTGGAGGCTGTTGTTGGATTCTACGTTGCCTGGAGTATAGGAGCTCCATCTATTATTTCTTCCTGTGGTGAATCTGTATAAGACCGCTGGTCTTAATAAAGCTTTGTGTGTGTATTCTCTTTCGTATGAAAATATCGAAACCAATGGATTTGTATAGAAATTTCAATGTAAAATATTCCTTTTATTGAAATATCACTCAACATATTATTTATGGTATTTGAATGAGATATTCATTGGTTATATAAAAATTAGAACACGTCACACATGCTACGGTGACACCCGAGGACATATAAACGGAACCTAAACTTTATTCTGAAGAGTTAGAGCTGGAAACTAATAAACTACAGAAATAACTACAGAAAACTAAACATAATTTTGAAGCTTTATTGTTCAGTATAAAATCAAGTTCAAAAATTATTTCGTTTTTAAAGTTAATATGAGAGAAAAATATACTGGCAATTATAAACTTATCTATTTAAATAGATTGGTTTGATTTTACAATTTAATCACACATTAATTAAAAAATATTTATTAAATATTAATTAACATTATCAAATATCGTTTTGAAATATAAGCAAAAATATTTTTTAAAACTTAATTCTATTGACGTTATGTGGCGCTGAGTTTGTTGTTGACACACATTAATATTTTGTTATAATACCTTGATAAAGGCTGGCGTTCAGCCAACTGAAATATTGGTAAAATAAATGATATTTTGATCCTATATCTTTTTATTTAAAGATTATCAAATATATAATTACTCATCTCTACTTGTCGTTTTTACGAAAATTTCTAAATTTCAATGGGAATAATTATGTTTTCTAATATTAATTATGATATATCTAAAGGTATATATTTTAAAAAGTTCTGAACACAAGTCTATAAAATATATAAAATCAAAGGAATTAAAAGCACGAATGTTTCTTTTATACATAATACAAACTTCTACTGTCCTTACTGCGATGAAAAAAAATATATATATTGGGAGGGCTTGGCTCATCAGTGGTAAACCCTCCCAGCGGTTTCGCCAATTTAATCCACCAGACCGCTTCTCAGAGCTCTAATACTGTATTGGACGATTCTGCTTATATACGTAGCACTGAAGGGTGGAATCTCAGAAATGGTTTTCAAGAAAACTATGGACATAAGCTTATAGGACAGTAGAATTACATTCAAATATTTGCATCGAGCAATACTCTTCCGTAAACATCGCAGTAAGGACAGTAGAAGTTTGTATCTACTTATATAATTGCCTTATTCTGAAGCTCACGGATAGAATGCGCGCCCATTGGCTGCCGGCGGACACGTGTCCTCCCTGCCCCCCTCTAGACAACCCTGTTATCAGCTGTGTGATACATACACCTGTCTATAGCGGCCATTCTAGACAACCCTGTTATAAGCAGTGTGTTACATCCACCTGTCTATACAGACCACCCTGTCTAAAGCGACCACTGACCACCCTGCCTATAGCGACCACTCTAGACAACCCTGTTATCAGCTGTGAGATACATCCACCTGTCTTTACAGACCACCCTGTGTATAGCGGCCATTCTAGATAACCCTGTTATCAGCTGTGTGATACATACACCTGTCTATAGCGGCCACTCTAGACAACCCTGTTATCGGCTGTGTGATACATACACCTGTCTATACAGACCACCCTGTGTATAGCGGCCATTCTAGATAACCCTGTTATCAGCTGTGTGATACATACACCTGTCTATAGCGACCACTCTAGACAACCCTGTTATCAGCTGTGAGATACATCCACCTGTCTATACAGACCACCCTGTGTATAGCGGCCATTCTAGATAACCCTGTTATCAGCTGTGTGATACATACACCTGTCTATAGCGGCCACTCTAGACAACCCTGTTATCGGCTGTGTGATACATACACCTGTCTATACAGACCACCCTGTCTATAGCGACCACCCAAGACAACGTTTTTAAAATATATTCGCACTCGGGTAAAACCCGGGCGTTGCCCGGGCCATTCGTCTAGTTATGTATAAAAGAAACATTCGTGCTTTTAAATCCTTTCATTTTATATGTATAGATGGCGCGTTATTGCTTTGTGTTAAAATATATATTTAAACGAAATAATTTCACTAAAATGTGTGTGTGTGTGTTTACCTAAATATTGTAGATATGGTATTATCGAGTAATTTTTAAAATGTTTATTGCAACACTTATATCGTATTAAAATGGCTGCTCATTTTTCAGGATATGATAAGTTTGAAAAAATTATATTAGAGTTGGATGAAAAATGATGGCGAAATAAATAGAGCAAATATTACATATTAAGAAATTTGGGTCGGATACATTAGTTTAAAATATTTTATATAAATAAAACTATTTTATTTCCTATATAGGTTAATGCTTTATGAATTTATAAGTAGCACACAAATAATTATAGGGTGCATTAATACATTATACAATTTTTAATGATATTTTGGATTTTGATACAAAGTCGTTTTCAATATTTTAACCAAGACATTTTTACATTTTAATATGAAATGTTTTGGGCAGAAATATAGGTTTTGCACTTTTACGATAATATTTTACACTTCAATGAAATATTTTACACTTCAATGACAACATTTTAAATTTTAATTAAAATTTTCTACTCTAATAACAACGAACACTTTAAAAACAAATTTTTAAACTTTAATAATAACATTTACACCTTAATAGCTACGATTTAAACTTTAATAACAACATTTCCATTTTAAAAATCTGTTAATTAACTTGCTTCCATTTCTGTCTGTCGTTTTTTCCGTTCACAATTCTTGTAAGGAATTTTTAATATACAGGTTTTTAACTTTTAATTAGACAATTTTAATTTATATTTAGACATTTTTCATTTTAATTTAGACACATGGACTTTTCTATAAAGAGTACATGTGTCTAAATTAAAATGAAAAATGTCTAAATATAAATTATAAATGTCAAATTAAAAGTTAAAAACCTATATTACAGAGCACCTAGAAGTCTGAAATTTGGTATACTTGTTCACACCTGATGAAAATACAAGTTAACCTAATTTCAGACTTCTGGATGAGCGGCAATAGAATAATTCTATATTTACTTTCAAATTTTATGATAAATTTTAATATACTTCCAAACCACTTAGAAATCTGAAAATTTGTAGACTCGCTCAATACAGTTAACAATTCTAGTTCAAATATCTGAGTGGTCAGGAACGGACTTTTTTTTTCATATTTGATTCTAAATTTTATGATCAAATTTTAATATACTTCCTGACCACGTTGAAGCCTGGAATTCTATAGACTATTTTCTTCCTACTAACATTCCAAGTGTACAACATAGCAGACTTTTATCTATGTATTCTATGTTTTGAAAATTGAGCAATCTATACCTAAATCTTTAGATAATAAAAAGGCATATATTTGATTGAATGAAAATATTTATTTGTCAATATTTAGGTTGGCTGAATGCCAAGAATTTTTCATTTTTAAAATTTTTTATTCAACTTGCTTCCATGTCTGTGTGTCATTCTTTTTATGTTATTAAAGTAAGTAATAAGGATGAATCCGTAACCAATTTAACTTTACATATTATTTATTATTAATAGCAATTATACAAAACAAATCTTGGTATATGTTTATACATGAAAACAACAAAAACAATAATTATTATATACATTCAAGTTTCTATTCAAACACAAGCTCATCTATAGCCATTGCCACTCTGTGTAATATTCCAACAATTCTGTCCGTCCACAAATCTTGTAATGAATTTTTGAATAAACCAAATAATTCTTTATACAAAAAAAAGTTGTTTATACAAAATAAATACGTTGTTATGCCTTGACAAAGGTTGGTGTTTAGCCAACCGAATAATTGACAAATACATATTCAATCCAATATACGCGCCTTTATATTATATATGTAAATTATACGACGCCGATTTTATTTATTCCCATACGAGTCCCTGGAACAACCTTGTTCACAGCTAAAATTTTAACCATTTAAAATGACTTTTACAATAGTTAATAAATTAACGGAAAATTTCATACTGTTGGAAAAAAAGGAGGAAAATGTTTTAAAATAGTAAATCAATGATCTTGAAATACTTTTGGACTGACAACACTGTGATATAAAAAAACGAGAACAAAGGTGTGTTTTGTTTTGTTTTACAAAATTAGTAATTGTAATGTAAATTGTTAAATGTTCTTTTCTCTCTCTCTTTGAAAATAATAAATTTAAAATACTTCCTTAAAAGGTAAAATCTCCTAACTCGTTAAAACCATTTCAGCTGTAAGTAAACTTGTTATTTGTTGTTGCATCATCTGAACCATAAAAGATTCCCAGCACATACAACCTGCATTTCGATGTAGATAGCCTTGTGAAACATTATGAAGGCAAAATAACATTATAAGCTAATTGGCCTTAAATCGTCTTATACATCTGCATATATGGCAATAAGTTATGTTTCGTGATACCCTATGTTTTACAGCGTATCCGGTAACGTATGAGCAGTTCAATAAAATGTGTTTATCGCCTTCGCGTGCGCATAAGTAGTGTGTCTGATATTAAAAACGAATTTTTAAAAACAAATGTTATTAGCCAAAACACAACTGTAAGAAGATAGCTGCATCTGTGTGAGAGATGTTCGCTCGTAACGACGGAAAAAAAATGTATGAACTGCGAATGCGTCACTTTATGACGCTGAGCTGTAGTAGGGGAACCACTTAGCAGGGAATTAATATGAACTGGCGAAACCGCTGCGAGGGTTCACCACTGATGAGCCAGGCCCTCCCATTATTTTTATCATTGCAGTAAAGGCAGTAGAAAATTGAAATATTTTAAAAAGAATCTTACACGTCAAAAATAGCAACGCGTAACGCAATGCATCATATAATATATAGATACGTATAAGCTGAGTAAATTATATACAGTGTACTCCGCTTATAACAAAGTCGGTTATAGCGAAATTCCGCATATAGCGAATGAAATTGTCTGCACGAAAGAAAAGAAGGGCTTAAACCATTAAAAGAACTCTGGATATTGCGAAGTCGGATATAAAGAATTTTCGCTTATAACGAAGTGATTTGCATGTATAAATTTTTATTTTATCCGTTTATAACGAAGTTTTCTCATTTACCATTATAATTGACTAATATATTATGCATAATATATATCAAATTACAACGTGTGAATGACACAAATTTAATGATACACAACAAATAAGTTAATAATATACAATTTTAAAATATGCAAACATATTATAAGTATTTTTTTTTACATTATTTAAACAAAATTAAATTGTTTAATAAACGCTTATATTTTATTAACGTTTACCATGGCGTTTACCATCGATTCTTATGCTGACGCTGACAATGACGTCGTTACAAATGCCATGTTATCCGATGTAGAAATTGTCGAGAGCATTCTTCAAGCAAAAGAAGAAGAAGAAACGGACCAAGTTGATGAAGAAGTAGACCCAATTGTCCACATTCCGCATCCAAAAGAGGTCTTGGAGAGCATTCAAACTCTGCGATTGTTTCTTCAATGTCAGGATGAGTCCAAGTCTCTTCATAGGCATCTGTCAGACTTGGACAACATCGAAAAGAGTGTTCAGCACTTGTTACTGACTTCTAAATGTCAAAAGAAAATCACAAACTACTTCTCCAAAAACACCTGATGAGGTTGTTATTGATCTTTGTGTTGCTCTTTTGAGTTGAATAGTAAATAAAATTATTGGTACAAAACATTTTTTTTTTTCCAACTGCGGATATAACAAACTTCGGATATAACAAAGTGATTGTCATGGATAATGCGACTTCGTTATAAGCGAAGTACACTGTATAGAGATATTCTGTGTATATATTGCCACGTGGAAAATTAGGGAAGACAAAAAATTCAGGATGAGACAACAATTTATTTCGGGGAAGGACAAACTATGAATTGTAAACAAAAGATAAGCCACGAGGGAAATTTACAGAGTCGCAAGATATAAACATAAAAATGACCACTCTGTTAATAAATAATAATAATTATTAATAAATACTTTGTTACATAAATAAAATTAATAAATACTATGTTACAATATAATATTTTATACTACTATACTACACCACGCTGACGCGCGCCAACAACCCGAAACGCGTTCGTGGATGGCTTTTCTTGATTTATCAAGAAATTGGATTGGACAAATGTCATGGAACAGGCTAAATTAATGTTTAGTTGATATCTGTTCCACCAGATGGCGGTCTGCCTTCTGAAAAGAATATAAGCTCCTGGTCAGGATATGTCTTTTTATTTTTAATAATATTTTATATATCGATATTTAAATATCTTTTAAACGGTAACGTAAAAGGTATAGGATTATACTACAATTTTTGCCGCCATACATACGACGAAAAGATATCTAACTGAAATACTAACTTGTATACAGTTTTAATTTAACTTGAAACTTATTTGAAATTCTGTTAATGAAAATGATTAAAGTTTAAACTGGAAAGTAGGTTATTTTAGGAATTCATTTGGGAATAAAATCAACGGCGTATAAAACCGTGATTGAAATTTGTAATAAATTTCAAATTTATATATTATTTATTTCTCGTCTGAATTTAAATTAGATATTAAAACCATCTCTAAATAGAATAGCTACATTTACAACTTTGAAATAATTATTTTAAAGAGATTTAAAAGAGAAAGGTTTAAAAAGATTCATTCAATATTGTGTGTGTATTAAATTTGTAATGTAATATATTTATGTATCGAATACTTTTGTGGATTATGATTTATGATGAATAAAATACACAACCTAAGAGTAAATAATATTTAAAAAATGTAATATTATAAAATATACAAATTCTAATTAAAATAAAAATGTTTTTATCAAAACTAAAAATTGACAATAGTATTATTAAAATATCAAATAAAATCGAAAATATGAATAAAAATGTTACCAAGGTGTAAAAATTGAATATATTAAAGTGAAAAATGTTTTATTAAAGTGTAAAAAAAGGTTGTTTTAAAAAGTGTAATTTCCATATATTTTTTGTGAAAATATAACTTAGTCATGCGAATATTTTAAAACTGCTTTTTTTTATAAATAAAGATTGACCACATATAATAAGATAGAACATTTTTTATATCCGAATAAATAAAGGCATAAGAAGAAGCCTTATCAAAAAAATATCCACCCTACACCCTACAAGTGTTGTAAATAACTCTGAATTAAATTTATTGGGATTTGACCAGAATCGTTTCTCGCCCACACCGCCTCACGAATAATTCAATAGGCTGTAAAATCTAATCTAAAAACCTACGGAGTATCCTCTTTACATAATGGCTTTGAAAAACAAATTTTAAATGGAAATCTAAAAAACGATTGTTATCAATTTTCATAAATTGGCCGATATTTAATGTAAGGTAAGAATTTTTCTAGTTCATTTAATTATCAAATGTTTGAAAAAAAACTTTTGGTAATGCATTTTTATTATAACAGACCGCACACTATTAATTATTAATTTTGTAAATTATTTAAAATTCAAATTGGAGTATTTTAAAATGGGAAATACACTTTTGAATTATTTTTTATTGATACGTTTTATTTTCGGAAATATATATGCTATTATTATAAGCATTTTGATAGTATATAAATAGTTTGGTGCTTAAAATAAATTAATAAATATATATATACACACACAACTATATACTTTTATATAATAAATTATATATTATATGTGTCGTTTTACCGATAATATTCAGATATACACACACACACACAAGCCCTTTTATTGGGGCATCCAGCCCTATACATGATTCCCCTCTACAGGATTTAGCAAAGGAAGATGTTTCAAAAGTAAAAACTAGAATACAAGAGGTAATAAGGAAAAAGAAAAGAGATAAGAAAGAAAAAAAACAAACAAAAAGAAATATAACCATATATACAAAAAATAAATATACAGAGCAAAAGGAACCATACATGATTAAATATTTAAATTAAAGTACCAATGTTTAGGATATGTCAAGGTTAGGATATCATTGAGAGGGCTAGTATGGAATCAGCCGCGTTCAATCTTCGCCTTCTTCCTCCAAGCAAACCACGACATTCGGCGAATCCATTATTCTCCAACGGACATTGACTGCGGCATAGTAGAATTTATATAAACCGAGGGAGAGACCCTGATCAACCATCAGTGTGTTCATCCAGCTGCAAATTTGTTGGCAGTCAGGTTGAGACCAGGGTAAGTCACCCAAAATTTCTTTCCTCTGTTTCTCTAAGCAAGAGCATCCAAATATTATATGCATAATTTCGTCTTGGATTCTGTTTTTACACAGATCGCAAGTTAGAGTCAAATCAATCTTCCAGCGCTTTGAACGATTTTCTGGGAAGATCGTCCATAGGAGTCTCAGTTGTGCAAAAAATATTTTAATTGCTAGAGGAATAGTTGTGAATAAATATCGTTCTACTGTTATTGAATTTTTTAGGTATTTGAAGTGACTGTAATGTGAAGTATTTAGGATTTTCGCCATGTCGCTTTGGATGCTATGTTCGGTTGCTATTCGAATAATAGCAGGGATTTCAGTCAGTATTGCAGTGTAATCCGGACAACCCTTCAGGAACGAAAAACCGTTTGAGTCTAAAATGGTTGACAGGTTTTCGACAAAGGTTAAACCAGCCCTTTGATTGCTGTGCAATGTCCAGAGGTGTGACAAACATGCCCGGGGCAACCTACTCTCCTCCATTTTCATAATCCTCACCCAAAATCTCAGGACCTGTTTAGTTATGATAACTTCCTGTGATACTCGTCCACACTCCATTCTTAGCATAAAGCCCGGAGTATACTTTGGTAAATTTAGGTAGCGTCTTAGGAAAATATTCTGAACCTGGTCAACTACCTTTACTTGGTTGAGTGCCCAGCAGAATATTCAGATATATTTAAAATCCACATTTAAAAAAAAAAAAAAAAAAAAATTCTAAAAACATATGTAGATTTCGAAGTATATAATAATGTGTATAATATATTTAATCTGATATTTATAAAAATTAAAACTATGTTCACATACAATTATAAATTTATTTTAAAAAAGCAAAGAGAGAGAGAGATAGAGATATTCAATTAAAAATATATAAAATAGTTTTTTGTGATATAGTAATATGTTTTGATTTAACTTAGTTTTATGTTTATTATGCTATATGTTTTTTTTTAAATATATATTTCGCCCTTTGGTAAATAGAAAAAAATATTAGACAAGTAAACTTGTTGAGAGAAATCTGCGTACTTTTTATTCAGAACAGAAAAATATCTGCTTTTATTAAAATATATAATTCTTTAAGTAAAGATTTGATATAGGCTTAGCAAAATACGATGTTTCTTTCTAAGGATTTCTAGTTGTTTTTGTACTCACGTATGTTGTAGTTACGAGGACATCCCTTTAGATAAAAACAAATATATATTTATTTAAGGAACGACTTGTTCCATTACAATTGTTAAAACAAGCTAGCGATAAACATAACAGAAAGGTTGAAGGTAGAAGTTGGAAGTGTCGTAATCGTAGTGACGTAGCATCGATGATGATTAAAGTCAAAGTTTGCGTAACAATTCCCTCCTTACTTTGTCTTTATTCCCACGATGCTGAGGTTCTCCAGGTGTTTCTTCATCTGGTCTCGGGATAGGTCCTTTGTGAAGATATCCGCCTCCAGGTCCTGGGATGGCTTGTACAGAAGGCAGATGTCTCTGGATTCATAACAGTCTCTCAAGAAGTGGTACTTTCTGTTGATATTTCTACAGCGACTGCTTTGTTTAGGGCTGGAGATCCAGTTGATCAATGACTGACTGTCTGTATAGATCGCAGTTGGTTTTTCCATGAAATTCCATTCTTCCAGCTCTCGTAGCAGGTTTATTATCCACTTGATTTGACAGCAGCTTTCATAATCAGTTATCATTTCCGCTTCCATTGTGGAGAGGGCGACGAGTGGTTGTTTACTACTTTTCCAGTCTATAGTTGCTTCGCCGAGCTTCAATACATATCCGCCGTAGGATTTTCCATCATGGGTGGTCGACCAGCTGGCATCGGTGTAGGACTTCAGGATTCCAGTCTTTCCTCTTTCAAATTTCACTCCTAGGTCAATTGTTCCTCGTAGGTATCTCATCACTCTTTTGATTGCTGTCCAGTGCATCTGTTTTGGTTGTCTGGAGTACTGTGAAAGTTTGCTAGTGATGTAAGCGATGTCGGGTCTGGTGTTAACAGCTAGAAACATTAGCATTCCAAGGGCTTCTTGGTAAGTGTGCTGATCACAATTGTCATCTTCAATATGATTGTCCAAATTGATTTCTTTGGAACCTGGTGTTGGAACTTCCTTACAAGTTTCCATTCCATATTTCTGCAATATTTGTTGTACATAGTGGCTTTGCTGTAGCGAAATTCCCTCCTTTTCTTGTATGATCTTGATTCCCAAAAACATGCCTTTACATGTTGCATCCTTTATTTCCAGGTGATGTCTCAATTTATTGATGAATCTGTTTGAGGTATCTTCAGAATCTGAAACAGTGATAAAGTCATCAACATATATCCCTACATAGAAGTATTTGTCTTCATTCTTCCATTTAAATAGGCAAGGATCAGATTTAAGTTTTTCCAGTCCACAGTCATGAAGTACTTGACTGAATTTCTCTTACCACGATCTTCCGGATTGAGGTAGACCGTAAATACTTTTGTTGAGTTTGCAAACTTTGTTTCTGTCTTGGACAAATCCAGCAGGTTGTTCCATGAATATTGTGTTTTCAATGTTTCCATTTAGATCGGCTGCTTTCACATCAAATAGTTTAATGACTGAATCTTTTGTTGCTGCCATTGACAAAATAGTCCTGAGGGTGGCATTTTTAATTACAGGGCTGAAACTTTCGTTGTAATCTCTTCCTGGGATTTGGTTGTATCCCATTGCAACAAGTCTAGCTTTGTAAGTTTTGTTTTTGTTTTCTTGGTCTTTAGATATTTTGAACACCCATTTACTTTTGACAACTTTTGCGTTTACAGGTCTAGATACCAGTTCCCATACTTGATGCGAGTACATGTTCTGTATTTCCTCAAGCATTGCGTTCTCCCAATGTTTCTTGTCTTCGCATGCGATGGCTTCATCATAGTCTTTCGGAATGGTTTCATTCGTAGTAGCCAGAACGTAGTCATCGAATCTTTTAGGTATTGTTCGAGTCCTTTGTGGTCTGTCTGATTCACTTGACTCTGTCTGTCTGTTGATCATGGTATCTGGTGCTGGCTCTTCAATATCAACATCTGATAGAACATGATTGTCCAGTTGTTCATCCTCCTGAATGAAGAAATATGTGTCAGTGTCCGTATTATTATCACTTTGTTTTTCTTCCGAGATGACATTATTGTTCTCTCTGAAGTGAATGTCTGCGGTTTCAAGAATAACTCTCGCTGTGATATCAAATACTCGATAAGCTCTTCTGCATCTTGAATAGCCTACAAATATTCCTCTCTTAGATTTAGCTTCTAGTTTGTGTCTTTGATGATTCTCGAGTTTATAGAAGACTTCACAATCAAATCTCATGATCTGAGAGACAGATGGCTTTTTACCTTTCCATTTTTCCATAGGGGTAGTGTCTGGGTCATTGGTTGTGGGAGTTAGATTGTACAGATATGCAGCTGTATTCACAGCTTCTGCCCAGAAGTGTAGGGGTAATTGGGAGTCTGCCAGAAGTGTTCGGCCTTTGTCTAATAGTGTTCTGTTAGCTCTTTCAACTCTCCCATTGCTTCTTGGGGTGTACGGTGTAGTTAGTTCATGTTTAATTCCTTTGGATTCTATGAAGGTTTCAAGGTTTTTATTGATAAATTCTGTTCCGTTATCTGTTCTAAGTCGTTTTAGTTTTGAGTTTAGCTCGTTTTCTTTCTTTACAATAAACTTCTTCAAAACTTCTGCTGCTGAGAGTTTATCTTTGAGAAATTCTACAAATATTCTCCTAGAAAATCCATCTACGATGGTCAAGAAATATTTACTTCCGCCCAAGGAGTTTATTCTCATTGGACCACAGAGATCGACATAAATGGCTTCAAAGGGGTAGCTTTCCTGATTGCTATCTGTGTGAACATAGGGTACTTTGGTCATTTTTCCCAAGGAGCAAGCATCACATTGATCAAGGGTACCATTTATAGAGTTCAAGCCTTTTAGAAGATTGTTCTTCAAAATCAGGTCTAATTTGTTGTCACTAGGATGTCCTAACCTTCTGTGCCATGCAGTCCTAGAATTGTCCTTTGAAACCAAGCAATGTTCATTTGGAACATGAGTTGCTTCAGATAAACGTGATAGGTTCAATGTGTACATGTTACCATCAAAGTTGCCTGTTCCTATTAGCTTGTCATCAGAAGAGTATATGTATGCTCCTTCAGAATTCAAAAGAACAGAGTTTCCTCTTCTTACCACGCTTGGAATGGACATTAGATTTCCTTTCAGGTGTGGTACATGGAGGACATTATGCAGGGTTACAGCGTTGTTAAGTTTGTCCTTACCTTGTACAGTAGCTTGGATTAATCCTGATGAGGCAGATTCGATGTGTCTCCCTTCTTCCGCCACTTGTATGCTTCTTCTCTCTTCCGTCTTGTGCTCGATCCATTCACCATGGGAAGTCATGTGGCTGGTGCACGCAGAATCAATTATCCACACGTCCTGAGTCGTCGGGCGTTCCTCCCTTGTGATTACATGTAGTGCGTATTCTGAAGTGAAGTCTCTTCGTTGGGATGGTTCCTCCGTTCGCTCTTGGATTGCTGATCTGGCCGTGTCTTTATTTTGTTTTAGTCCTTTATGGTAGTTCCTTGTACTGGCCATGTTATTTTTGTTTTTTGTATTCTTTTGATTTCCTTTGTTGTTAGGGTTGAACCAACAGTCTTTCTTGAAATGTCCTTTTCTTTTGCAAATGAAGCATGACTTTTCTTTGAATTGGTTGCCTGATGATCTGAAAGCATTTTCATGATTTTTGCTTCTGTCCTGTCTTTTCTTCTCGAAATCTAGTAGAGCTTGTCTCAAGTCTGGTAAGGAGATTTCTCTGTTTATTGACAGTGCTGCTGCGATCGTGTCAAAGTTAGGTGTGAGTCCTTCAACAATGTATCGTACAAGTTCTCTTTCTGTTACAGTCTTTCCTAGCTGGGTGATCTCTTGTGCCAGTTTCTGTGCTCGTACAATATACATGTTAAAATTTTCATTTGGGTTCAATTTTAGTCTGGCTAGATCCAACATTAGGTCTATCCTTTTATTTTCTAGAGATCCTTCAAACCTTTTCTTTATGTCGTACCAAATTCTTTTGGCCCTTTTATCGCCTCGAAAGATGATTGTTAAGTCATCCGAAAGTGACAATATTATTAGGCTGTATGCTTCACGATTCTTTTTCTTCCAAATATCATATTCTAGTTTATTTTTTGTAAAGTCTGGTTCGTCATTAACAATTACGTCCTCGAAGAGATCTTTTGAATCTAGAATTGCTTCCATTTTCATGGACCACGTTGTATAGTTGTTTTCTGTTAACTGTTCGATTTTTGCTAAGTTATATGTATCCATTTTCATTCAACTTTTTCTTTTCTAAATTGGCGGTTAGTTCAATTATTTAATTTCTTTTTGATTTAAATGGATCAATTGGCGGTTAGTCCAATTCGCGCGCCTAAACCACGCTCTGCTACCAAATTGATATAGGCTTAGCAAAATACGATGTTTCTTTCTAAGGATTTCTAGTTGTTTTTGTACTCACGTATGTTGTAGTTACGAAGACATCCCTTTAGATAAAAACAAATATATATTTATTTAAGGAACGACTTGTTCCATTACAATTGTTAAAACAAGCTAGCGATAAACATAACAGAAAGGTTGAAGGTAGAAGTTGGAAGTGTCGTAATCGTAGTGACGTAGCATCGATGATGATTAAAGTCAAAGTTTGCGTAACAAGATTTCTACTCACAAGTGTATATAATTTTCCTAAAAGATTATTTATCCTATATATAAATATATTTTATTATAATTTTATAACTATAACACACACACATATATATATATAACACATAAGTTGTATCTAATATTCACATTTTAAAACTGCCCTTTTATGAAACTATTACTTCAAAACATTAAAGCACACATACTATTATAAATGAAAATTACAATACGTATTCAAATTGCACAATTATGTATTTAATCTTATTTAAAAAAATTATTTTAATTTAAAAAATAAAGATATATTAAAAATATACTTATAGTGGCATATTCTATTAATTTTTCGAATCTTCGATTTTAAAATTTTCTCAAGCCGACGATTTGTTTAAATTATCGTTTGAAGAACGTCACGATTCTTGCAGACGATCATTTTGGATGGCCTCTAATAACACCTATAAATCCTTCAACCTCTGGCAAATACAAATTTCACTGTTTGATATTTCCCAATCGCCAACATTGAGGAAACCTGTAATAATAGGTCAACAGTCAAATATATTAGAAATACACTTTTTATGAGCGTCAGTGAACACTCCAAATTTTCTTTACACTAAGCTATCAAGAAAATTATATATTTATTTTTTTGCTTCCATTAATTTTATTATACTATATTAAAATTTTGCTATGTTTGTAATAAGAAGTGTGAAAACTAAGGAAAATCTCAAATTAGATCAATGATTAAAAAATCCAATATTTTGATATAATAGGATTAAAAAAGCATATCTATAGTAATGATATAACAGTTCTGTCAATTTAATCCACCTTTTTCCCTATGTAATCTGAGAGAGTTGTTTTATATGTAAATATAGTGTCACAGAGTAACAAGAAATTTTCCATTTTCTCTGACAAAGTATTCATAAGTTGTGTCCCTTGTCAGTTTTTTTCTTCCCTAAGAATTCATTTACTTTTTTTTTCAACTTTCCATAAAAGCCTGTTTCTTAAAAACTAAAAGAAAATAGTTTTTCTTTACATGTTTGTAATCTGAGTATACACCGGAAATGCATATATGTGCGTAATTTTGTTAATAAAAAAATTTCGCAAGAAAAATTAAAATGTTACAAATGTGTAGCATCTTCTAGTACACATATAAAAACCCTATTGTAATTGCGACCATTTGAAAATTTATTTACAGTGTATTCAATTTAAAGTGTATATCATATATTTACTTTTTTTTAATTTCTACACAATTGTATATATTATCTAATATATATATTATATAATCTAAAATACAATTTTTTTTTTTTTTTAAAACATATATTTTATTTTTTCATTCATTGACTGTTCTGCATTTTTGACCATATATTCAAAAAAATATCACTTTTAATTATTATTGTTGTAAATATGTATATTTAACCCTACCTATCTTTTATTCACGATTATAGAATTCATTATATAAATTCTATATTCCTGTGATATAAATAATTTTATGTATATTTTTACTTCAAGAGATTCAAAATAAAAATCTGCTTGAAAGGTAAATAATTATTTTTATTTTTCCACGACTGCACCTCTTTTCAACAATCAAACACACAAAAAATTTCTAATCTATAACATATATACAGTTAAACCTGTCTATAGCGCTCCCTCTAAATAGCGCCTTCCTCTCTATAGCGCCCGATTTTAAACATTAAAACGTAAACATTTTACATTAAAAGTGACCTGTCTATAGCACCTCCTCTCTATAGCATCCTATTTTGGTGAGTTCCAAGAGGGGGCGCTATAGACAGGTTTAACTGTATATACTATACCACATGTATATTATAAGGTAACAGAACCATTTATGAATGAAGATTTGAAAATAAAATTGAGATGCTACTTTGTCTTTTGAATTAAAAAAAAAGCGATTCGTACTACACTCCCATATATAGGTGTGTGTAATTCGATACACAAAATGGCGTAGTTTATCTATAGTTTTATTTGTATGTTTAAAAAATGAATGTATGTGTGTGTTATATATAAAGAAAAATGTGGCACGCGCGAATTCCAGTAATTGTTTTTAACAAATAACACCAAACGTTAATTTTATGCAGCAAAACGAACTTAAAAAAAAAAAAAAAGACAAAACAATGATATAAAACACATTTTAATTTCTTTGTTTTCTCAAAAACATAAATTTGAATTCAGCCGGGCAAAAGATTTTTAAAAAGAAAAGTGTACTTTTTAAAAAATTATTTATTTTTTCCAAGATGGCGGCTTGAGTAAGGGCGGGATTAATTAGCCCTTAATGTAGGGGCGTGGAGGCCATATTGCAGGGTTACCAAACTCATTCCCTGACCTCAGCCACTAGCTTTTTTTTTTTTTTTTTAACTTCCGGTGTCTTCTGTTATAAATTTTATCCCGTAATTTTTTATGCGCATTCTTCAGAATTTTTTTTCTCATTTCTCTTTTCAAAAACATCACTAATTGTCTGCGTGCACTATAAAATTTAGAAAAGAAGTATTCAAATATGGGCGCGGATGAGTTATGTACATAAATATAAATAATAAAGATATTCCCCTACTTTTAGACTTTGATTTAACCAATAAGGAATCAAGAGAAGAAACCAAACCCTTGATTCCTTTTTGATTAAATGAAATAATAAATATAGATAACCCCGTTGCCACATTCTAACACCAAAGTATAGATTACCAAACATAACAAAAAAGTTTCTCTTTTTGAATTCTACATATATCCAGGAGAAATGGTTAATGGTTATATTCGTCACAAAAATATGGCTGAAATATTTTGATTTATCCTCGATTCCACATGTAGGATTTAGGAAGGGCAAACATGTGACACAAGATGATAACTTCCCATCCCTGGACACTTTTATTTTTCCGTTCATCATTACTCTTCACAATTCATCCTTTCATACTTCATCCCTAAGGATAGGAATAGTCGTTATTTCTTCTTAAATAATGAAAATTACGATTTTTACTTCTGTAAAAAGAAATATTTGCGGTATAACTTGTTAAACGTCGTTCTATAAGCAGAGCCGAATTGTATTGTATTATGATAACTCTGTCGTCTGACTTATATGCATGTATTAAGAAAAAGGCATCTCCTTATCGTGCAACTGAAGGTTGCTAATGGCTTGCGCCATCTATCGGAATAAATATCAACTATTCTAGTTGATTTTTAATTATTCCAGAATTGGCCAAATACCCATTCTTGATTAATCAAGAAAAGCTAACCACGGACGCGTTTCGGGCTGTTGGCCCTCATCAGCGTGGTGCAAGCTGTACCTCAACGACCAAAAAAATATATATATATTGGTCATTAAGGCATCCTGAAAAATCATGAAACGGGTAGTTAAGGCCAGAAATGCGTGGTTAGCTTTTCTTGATTAATCAAGAATGGGTATTTGACCAATTCTGGAATAATTAAAAATCAACGAGAATAGTTGATATTTATTCTGATAGATGGCGCAAGCCATCAGCAACTTTCAGTTGCACGATAAGAAGAAGCCTTTTTCTTAATTTATGCACCTTATCCCAGTACAATATTACATTTGTACTATTTTTTCATATACATGTATGATGATGATAAAGAACATTGTCAGTGTGACAACAATAATCTGCTGACACATTTATATGAAGGAAATTGGAATAGTAAAAATAATTGCAAATAATAATTCCAAATATGCCTTCTGGTATATAAAACCCTTCAAGGAATAATTGCCCTACGGAATTTGAAATATCTTTGAATAAAAAACAAAATGATATAGTCCAATAGGATTCTAAATGTTTACAAGCTATAAACCAAGCATTCTTCACCGCTGGACCTCGGGGAACTTTGACCGATCCTATGTTTACACACGTCTCTGCGCTAAAAAAAAAAAAAAAAAAAAAACTCATTAAAATTATGTATTGGAATATATTTTTTTTACAAATAAAAGACAATCCGTTTGGGGAAGCTTCTTTTATACCACGACCATACAAGTATTAGGGTGTTATAGCTCTTAGACAGGTATATAAATACAATATCAAAACTTAAATCAATCCATATTTAAGAAATTGAAGTATTAAAGCACGAATTCACACAAAACAAACTTCTACTGTCCTTACTGCGCCGAAAAAAAAAATTAGAGGGCTTGGCTCATCAGTGGTGAACTCTCCCAGCGGTTTCGCCAATTTAATCCACCAGACCGCTTCTTAGATCTCTAATAAGGTATCGGACGATTCTGCATTATATATGCTGCACTGAAGGGTGGAATCTCAGAAATGGTATTCAGTCAAACTATGGACATAAGTTGATAGGACAAATCAGCCATAGTTTGCTGGAATATATATGAATATGAGAGATAGATATTCTAATTAACATAATACCGTATGATCATAAAACTAAGGATTACTAGTTAATATTATAATGCACTATTGAGAGCATGTATATGGATAGAGGTTACAAATCATATTAAGATCAAAGATACTAAATAAACATTAATGACTGGGTAAGGGTATGAATGATGTTGGGAAGGTGAAAATTAATTAGGTAGGAGATTCTGTAATTCTACTATCATATATATCGGGAAGATCTATGGATCTATTGATGTCTTTGAGTTTTTTATTAAGTAAAGATTCCCGTACCAAGCGTTGTGGTGCTTGTTCTTCATTTGATGATAATGGGTTAAGGATTCATTAACATTAAATAAATAGCCTGTGTTGTGGGTGTAATGCTGGTATATGAGAGAACTCATATTGACAAATCTTTCATGTTCAGCCATTCTGATTCTCACAACCCTAAATCTCTATACAGTAATCCCTCGTTATCACGAACTCGGATTATACGAACTCTCGGTTTGCGCGAACCGTTTCTTTTCCGTTTATACATTAATTCGGTTTATAAATTCGGTTTATACGAATTCGGTATATATTCTTTTAAGACGAAAAGGGTATTTCGTTCCCCCGTTGAGTTCGTCTTAACGAGGGATTACTGTATTTCCAATTTTATCAAGTACGTACGCGTGTGTGGAAAAAAGTATAAATAGTGAAAAAAACTAGAGAATAACTCTATGATAATGTTATTTACAGGATTGATCGTTTTTTTTCTTAGCGTTCATCTTGAAACAATGTGAAAAAGGAAGATTCGTGTAAGTCCAAAAGATGAATTTCTGACGCTGTTGTTAATATTTTCTATCGATTACGTTCCGCAGTTAATTTTCTCTATCGCACGAAATAAGGCACTCAATTGCATATTTACAATTGGTATTTTTTTAATAGGACTTGAACATATTTGACTTATATATCAGAGGCATCTTTATGTAAATTGGGTTTGTCATAGTTTAGAATTAGTGTAACGTGTTTATTTATGCTCAAGTTAGCCGACTTTCTCTTTTAGGGGCCTCCCCTATCATATGAAAATTTCATTATATCATTTGTTACATATAAGTATTGAGCCTTTTTTATTGTGTCACTTGTTCAAATAAATAGTGTTATGCAACTTTGAATCTTACTTTTTTGGAATAAAGAAAGAAGGAACGGATTGAAGTCAATATTTCACTGCCCTAAAAGTCTCTTTACAAAAAGAACTTGATTGAAAATATTTGTCTAGACTTTTATATTTACATATGCTATAATAGTTCTCGAAAATCGAAACCAATATGCAATTAGAGAGAGATGAAAATCGACACTAAAATTAGGTTGATCCATTTGGGGTGGAAACTTTGTGAAAGCGTCCTGTAGGGGCGGTGGAAGGGGAGGAGTCCATGAAATGATGGACTCAGGACAGGGGCAATCCCTTGAATGATGTGGACTCCTTTCACACGGTCCGTGACAGCTTTGTTTCCTCACGATCTCTTTGTCTGCGGCCCTTGTAATGTCTTCTTCTCATACAAACTGCCCACCCGCCCGCCTGCATACCACTTTACTTACAATCCAGGATTTCTGTGAGCTACCTCTACGCATATTTCCACGGACGCTTTATTTTTATTTTTTTTCAGGAATCACTTTTTATTTATCTTACAGTAAATATTCGTAGTACAATTATTATAGATCCCTTGAGGCCACTATACAAAGTATGAGGAACGTTCTCTCAATTCTGAAAAAGATCTTTATAAGCATGAACATAAGGAGCAAAACGACTTGAGTTCAAACTAACGACTGGAAGATAATAAGAGAAACAGTTCACAATTTTCCTTGCTACCTCACACAATAACTTATATTCCTAATTTTCCGGGTTCCATACCAAATACTAATCATTTTCTGAAAAAAAAGCTACAAACGAGATTTAGTATATGGTACTTTCGGTCTCAACGTATATAATAATATTTTATATAAGTACTTATACTTGTATAAGTACTTCCCTTGAAACACACAAACAATAGGAACTATAGTGTTGTGGCTTTGTCACCGACCCGAGGCCGCTAGTTTGCGTCGACGGTCAATAGATGGCGTCTAGCTTTGACGTCTATTTTGACGGGAGAGACGATCTTTGTCTTTGTAAATAGAAACTATGTGAAAAAATAGTACAAAAGTGTAATTATACTGGTATCTGGTGGATAAATTAAGGCATCTCCTGATTATGTGACTAAAAGTTGATGATGGCTTGCGCCATCTGTCGGAATAAATATCAACTATTCGCTGATTTGAATTATTATTATTATATATATAATGTATATTTAATTAATAATTATCATAATATAATAAATGCATTTTTTAAAATTAATGGTTATATTTATTCCGACAGATGGCGCAAGCCATCAGCAACTTTCAGTTGCCCGATCAGGAGATGCCTTTTTCTTAATAGCATAGGAACTATGTAATATTATTAAGTACAAATATATATAGAGGGAATGTTATACAATATTTATTTGAACTAAACACGTAGAGCTGATTAACGTGTGAATTTATCCTCAGTATTCATTGTATTTATCATTATCGTTATAGTTTTAATACAAAGCAATAACGCGCCATCTATATAAAACGAATGAAGACATTAAGACGCGAATTTTTCTTTTCACAAAATAAAACAAACTTCTACTGTCCTTACTGCGATGATAAAAATATATTGGGAGGGATTGGCTCATCAGTGGTAAACTCTCCCAGCGGTTTCGCCAATTTAATCTACCAAACCGCTACTTTAGAGCTCTAATACTGTATTGGATCATTCTGCTTTTATATGTTGCAATGAAGGGTGGAATATTAGAAATGGTATCTAATCAAACTATCGACATATGCTTTTAGGACAGTAGAATTACATTTAAATATTTGCATCGAGCAATGCTCTTCCGTAAACAATATTTTATCATCGCAGTAAGGACAGTAGAAGTTTTATTTATTTTGTGAAAAGAAACATTCGCGTCTTAATGTCTTCATTAGTTATAGTTTTTGTCATAGGGCAGGACCTATAATATGTATATATATATATATATATATAATACCAAAAAAATATAGCTATATGCAAATATAGCTTTCTCATCTAACTTGGTAAAATTATAATTTTTTCACTCCTCTGTAATTCTCACAAAAGTTATTTTTCATCTTAAGAAGACTTTCTACATTCAACTAAACTGAGGGAGAAAACATATTAGGAAAGCTTATAGGGTATATAAGGTAATATATTGTTACTTTTCTAAAGAATCTTCTCCGAAAGTTTGACCACTCACTATCCAATGATACATAACACCAATACGACATGTGTTCCACATGTGAATTTATCTCCACATCCGTTATCCACCCCCGCAATACGAACCGTATAACGCCCAGATATACGCTCCATATATGAGGCGAATACGACAGGTGTATGGGCGACTCACGTGGGGACATCATCTCTCCATACGCCCACCATGTGCCCCATTTCCACCCCCACCCGGCGCCATCTTGTTTCATCATTATTATCATCTTTTTTTGAGGTTACAATGGTCGCCACCGCCTCACGACTTTGGTTCTTTGTCTCTCTCCATTCACCACGTTTCTACACTCCACTCATCAAAGAACACATTTGCAACTGATTTGCATATTGAAATTACCCTGTATTCAACACAAAATATCTACATTTTCTTTCATTAGTGAAACCTTTAGTGTTACAGGATAGTATGACATGAAAAAGGTTCCATATATTTAACAAGAAAAAGAGAAGAAAAATTATTAAAGAAGAAATTTGCGAGTAAAGGAAATGAAGAATAAATGACGGATGTTTTTTTCTGAGTGTATAATGATTGCCATCAAATGGTATAAAAATGAATTATTTGTCGATTTCCGATTTTTTTCTCAAAGTAAAATTGTTCATTTTAAAACCTAAATTGCAACATTTCCCCAAATTTCTTTCCTTTCTTTTGTTGAAATTCTGAAAATATTCTTACCAGAAGATACGTTCTATTCTCTCTCAATTAAGAAAGCGGAGAGATGATTTGTAAATATTTATATATGTGAAAAACAATAGAAAAAAAGTATTACAAAAACCTCTTCGCTTCACGGATTTGTTCGTCTTTTGATAATATTCCAGGTGATTGATTATTCATCTAACTTGCGGTAGTCACAACTTTCTATCCTCACCATAATTGCTTATATTACGTATTAAATTACCACTGAAATTAAATATAAAAGAGGCATATCTCCTGACCAGGAGCACATGTGTTTTACAGAAGGCATCTGGTGCGCCATCTGGTGGAACAGAAATCAACTAAACATTGATTTAGCCGGTTCCCTGATATTTGGCCAACCCAATTTCTTCAGGCCAAATCAATGTTTAGTTGATTTCTGTTCCACCAGATAGCGCTATGCCTTCTGTAAAGCACATGTGCCCTACAAGAAACTATTCGCTTCTCGGATTTGTTCGTCTTTTGATAATACACTACCATAATTATATTTGCATATCTACCTATGTAAGTATGCAGATATGTAGATACATATACAGTTCGATATATAACACTTCAAATATATAATAGTTCAACATAGTTGTTACATATACTCCTTGGTAGAGTAGGATTCAAGCTAAAATAGATTGGATATGGAAGTAATTTATTGAAATTTTTACATATGTGTCTTTGTGAAAATTCGAAACTATTATAGACGCGTATGATTCTTTTTTTTTTAATTAAACAATTTCTATTGCCCTTACTGCAATGGAAAAAATAATGGGAGAGCATGTCTCATCAGTAGTGAATCCTCCCAGCGGTTTCGCCAGTTTAATCTACCATACCTCTGTTATATTAAATTTTCAATCTTAGATCGAACCATTGATGAGCCAGGCTATCTCATTAATTTTTGCATTGCAGTAAGGCCAGTAGAAATCGTTTAATTTTTAAAAAATAATCATACTCCTCTATAATAGTTTCGAATTTTCATAACAGATGGCGCGCTAATGCATCATAATGTCTTAGTTGATGCAAGTGAGGACTTAGGCAAATGGTCCTCATCGGCTGTTTTAATATATTGAAAAAGAAGGGAAAGATCGAATTGTTGCATGTACACTTCCCGTCTCGACTTTCCGGTATATATAACAGAGAATAAATATGTAGAAACACGTGCTCGAGATTTCTGTCTACGACCCCGGCCGACCTTGCTGGGAAGGTAAAGCTAACCTTCCCGTTAACGGGCTATATGTAAATACATGGTGTTTGATGTTGGATTGTTACGCCCGACCTGAGTCAACACGCCTATGCAAATTAAAAAAAAAAACCTATAATATACGCTTTCTATGTTGTTCCCTAGTGTTTTTGAATCGGCCATTCTTGGATTATATATTTTACCGCACTATACTCATGAGAGGTCACTGTTGCATACTCAACCAATAATTCGCTGTCTCTGACTTTAAATAGCCTTCAAATTCGTATCTAGTTACTGTGTTTACGTCATCAATTGACCTGTCAACATAAATCGATATTTACAACACAACCCTTTTTCGAGCTTTTTTTAAGCGAGACAAATGTAAACATGTGCACATTTGGTCTGCTGTTAATTTTGTTGCCTCCTCGGTATCATGTCTCTGTTCTTCTCAAACCTATTTACATATACCAGACACATATTACAAATACCTCACACACATGGCATTGTAGCATGAAATTATTGTCATCTATATGTGCGTATCCCTTATCAATTATGCCATATTATTTTTTTTATATGTATATATGGTGTTCGGGTTATATTCGCCAACTGATTAGTTGTCTACTGTCACATGACAGCAATGAATTAGGTAGTAAATAAAGTGAGCATGTGTTAACTTCACTAAGTGGTTCCACACATCGACGTGTTAAATAAACCACCGGGGTTTCGATTTTTGGAATTTCCTTTCTTTTTTTTTTTATTGTTGAACAGTGGTACTTAAAAATATTTTCAGGACTGTATTTATGAATCATATAGGTTGATTTCATAAGATTGAACTAATCTTCAATAAGATCTTAGGGAATTGGTAAACAAATTCTTAGAAATTGATCTTGAAAGAAATTATGATAAAAAAAGAAAAGTGTTGTGTGTTTTGAAGAGAAATAAATTCAGTCAAGAATACATAATTAGGAAAAACAAAACCAAGTTATAGCGGAGGTGTGTAGACGAATATATATTTCTAAGAAAATCGGTCGAACTGGGCAACGTGTGCTGGGAACAGAATTATAAATATATCTATCTAGAGTACATTTCTTCAAATAAAGAACATTAATGCAGACAAACGTATAAACCAAGATATACAGAGGGTGTTCACACTTATAGGAAACAAGTTTTATTATTAAATATTAAAAATTAACACCATATTTGAAAAATTTCAAATGTTCTATTTGAAATCCTTTTTGTTTTTATTTACAGAACGGCACCTGATTTCCCACGATAGCAGACACTTTCTGATCATGGTCATACTCAAATGATCCCATTCTTCCTTTACCATTTTCCAGAGCTAATCTTACCTATTTGGACATAATTAAAATATGCAAACAAGATGATATCAACATTTCTATAAAAAGGTATTTATAATATTATTCACGATAAAAATTTCAAGTTTTTATTCAAAGCACCTACTGAGAAATGGACAAAAGAATATCACCCTATATCTGTGAGAACTCCTGCAACTGTCAAAAAAGTGAAAAAATATATTACAAAAGAAAATACTATGCCACAAAGAAAAATTGCCAAATTAATAGGAACATCAGTGTCAACAATAAATAAAATAATAAATAAAGATTTAGGCCTAAAAGCTACAAAAAAACATGCGGTTCACAAATTGTTTCAGAGCCATATTCGTCAGCGACACACTATCAGCAGATATTTTTATGAAAATTTCTTGGCTTGTTACATATGACGAAGCATGGGTATATTTAACCGATTGCGACAGAAAAAGAGCTATTTACTATCAAAAAAGGGTGGAAAAATCTAGGCCAATTTGGTTGAAGGAATGTGCCGAAAGTTACCCCAAAGGATTTATGGTGGCATGCGGTATATCATATGAAGGAAAATTAAAAATAAGAAAAGTTGAAAGAAATGCCAAAATAAACTCGGAGTACTATCAAAACAACATTTTAGAACCTATATTTTTTAAATGATATTCCCTCTATCTATGGAAAACAGAGCAACAAAGTCTGGTTTCACCATGATAACGCCACAAGTCATACCTCATCTTCAACCCAAGCTTATTTGGAAGATCTAAGGCAAAGAACAGGAATCAACACTATTCCAAAGAACAGAACCCCTGTAAAATCTCCTGATTTAGCCCCGATGGATTTTTGCATTTTTGGATGTCTTAAAAGAGCACTTGGAAAGAGACACCCTAGGACAATTGAAGGTCTCTGGAAAGTGGTAAAGGAAGAATGAGATCTTTTGAGTATGACCATGATCAGAAGGTGTCTGCTATCGTGGAAAAGCAGGTGCCGTTCTGTAAATAAACAAAAAGGCTTTCAAATAGAACATTTGAAAAATTTCAAATATGGTGTTAATTTTTATTATTTTTATAATAAAACTTGTTTCCTATAAGTGTGAACACCCTCTGTAATATCAACACTACATATGTGACCATCATATTTTACCACCACTAAACTATGGAAGCGAAACTTGGTATGCCGCCAAAAAAAGAATAGCAAAGCTCTAATAGCTACTCAATATACGGAATTAGTAAACTTGGACACAGACAACATTCAGGAAACTATTCTGTGACATTAGAGATGTAACATCCTCAATATAGAATATTGAGTCCTGAGAATTGGGATAACTGTTGGACCATCACTGCTGGTGCCATGTGGTGAGAAGACAGGGGAGACCATCAGTGAGATGTCTTGTGGAGGTTGTTGCTGGTGAAGGATGGTGGGAGGTAGTGTGGCGTCATTGCGACCTGAAAAAAAGAAGAATCCATTCTGAAATCACGAACCCTTCAAGGAAATCAGTATTTGTATTTCATATTTATATTAGAAAGATCTGACACTTTTTATTCTAAAAATGACAAATGTTAAAGCTCGCGAACATGTCACTTTTATTACACCGACTCATACTTAGGTTTTATGGTTGACAGGATATGTGGTAATGGAAGAGACACACGGCAACAATAACTATTTTATATGCTACATATGTATATAATAGATATATGCAAATATTAATAGAAAGATGATTGATGAGCCATTGACCTGCCTCAACATTCTCCTGATTGTTCGAATACCATTTCTGAGACTCCATTCTTCTCATTGCAACATATATAATCAGAATCATCCAATACAGTATTAGAGCTCTAAGAAGCAGTCTGGTAGATTGGTGAGAACGCTGGAGAGGTTCTCCACAGATGAGTCAAGCCTTCCCAATATTTTTAAATCACAGTAAGAACAGAAGTTTGACTTATGTGTAAAAGAAACATTCACGCCTTAATGTTCTCATTAAAGTTCTCATCAACCTGTTTAAAACATCGTTTTTACTCCCGCTATGCACATATCCATATGGATTACCTGAACCACACACCGGTATTGCATATAACCGGAGTGTGAGGGTCTAATATGCAAATAGAGAAACCGCAGCCATATATGGAATATTAGATAAATTATCGAAAGGATATTCCTTAAAAATGCGATAAGAGACATTTGATTTATTTATAGATAATTATGATCGAATAATGATTAATCTTGTATAGTAATTTTATAAGATACGTTGGTATTGATTCTAAGTTAAACTGTTGACGTGTGTGATTTCCCCCACCGGGACTTTCGTATTCGTGAGTCGGGTGTTTCGACACCTACTGCCATCTATCGGTTATTTTAGAAACTATTTATAAAAATATAAGAAATATATTTTAAACACTACACAAATAGTATAAGCACACATTTATAAAAAATATAATTTTATGAAGCTATTTTTTTTTGAAATTTACTTTTTATATTAAAAATTGTCTATAGCGTCGATCCAAAAGTGTTTAACTTTTTAAAAAGTTTTAACGTAGAAATCAAGAGTTTGTATATCTGGAGATGTGAAAGTATTTATTGATGACGTCACCACGACCAGTCGACAAATATTAACAAACCAACCAAACTATCTACAGCTAGAGAATATCGAGCAAGCAAGCTAGGTAACTAAATGATGGTTTAACAAATGTAAAATTTTAAATCTGTTTCAAATATTTTCGTTGAATAATTATATTAAATTAAATATAAATTATTTCTTCGCCACAATATTATTTGATATATAAAAATAAAAAAAAAATGGAAGCAAATACTTCCTTTTAGTGGTCTATAAGAATAAAAACGCCTGTATTTATAAATGGGTTGGTTTTTCTTAATTTGATTATAAAAAAAAAACTTACTGATTTCTATTATTGTTTTTAAATTGATTCTAAGTATGTAGGATACAAGCTTTGTCTTTTTAGAACACTTACCATGAGTCTTCCATGATAGTCTCAATCTGTTATAGACTGTGTGTCTATAAGAACACTAGCGGATATACCCGGCTTCGTCTGGTTTTTACCCGAGAGAAAGTTTACCCAAGGAATATTTGCTAAAACAATATTTTCGCTGCAAACATCCACTCCCTACTGAATCTATTCTTGTCAAGATAAATTGATGTTTGTTACCTTTCTCCACTAAAACTTCTGGATAAATCATTGGGAATATTTCGTTGAGCAAAAATGTATTCTGGAAAAACCCGGGCGAAGCTGGGTCATAATACAGTTAAACACCTGTCTATAGCGCCCCCTCTAAATAGCGCCTTCCTCTCTATATCGCCCGATTTTAAACATTAAAAATCGAAACATTTTACATTAAAAGTGACCTGTCTATAGCACCCTATTTTGGTGAGTCCCAAGAGGGGTCGCTATAGACAGGTTTAACTGTATATGTATAATTGTAAAATTTTATTCGAATCAAGTAAATAACATTTTGTTTCATACATACACGCTCGAGTTAAAACGCACTCGAACCAATCCCGGGTCATTCGGCTAGTATTTAATATAATAAACTATTTAACCTTTTTATCCTGTAAAAAAAGTTTGAAAAAAAAACATTTTTTTTTAGAAAATTATTAAGAGGAGAATAGATATATAGAAATTATATCACATTATAATTTCAGAAAGTTTTATTTTAAACTAGAACACAAATATATTGACTTTAAAAACGTTCACATAGAAGCGCCTAGCGCACTACGATGAATGTATTGTATGTAAATAAGGTGTGATTAATAGTCGGATATGTAATATTATGTGCTTATAGAGGCACCTCTCCCTTTAACATCACAACAATGTTCATCACCCTAGTGAAAATATTTACTAGTTGTGATAAAGTGTCAAATTATATTGACAAATATTTGCAATCTTATCATATCTCAGGTTTTAGTGGAAAGAATTTTGTTGTTTATTTGTTGTGTGAACTGATCTCCCACGCCTTCTCATTGGACGAATGTGGCCATGTTTGTACATAAAAGAGGGTTGAAACGGAATGCGAGGAGTCGTGGAGGTGTGTTCGAGTGGAGACGCTTAAAGCGTTCTCTGTGAGCTTTTCTGGTTACCTCCTCGCATACTTGTGAAACCCCGGTCCGCTCCTTATCAACGCTGCAAATAAAGGATAAGTACTGTTTCTATTTTATTTAACAAATCGTGTTTTTTTTTTATTCCCCCCTTTTTGTTGTTGGTGTTGTACTTTTGAGTGTACCTTTTTCTGTGTTTAAGTCATTCTTACTGTAGGCCCCAGTCTATTCCAATTTTTTGTGTGTTAACCCGCGTAATAGTAACATTTGTCAAAAGAAATGAGCCGTAACACCAGTATTTGTCAAATTCAGACAAAAGCCAACAACCTGTATACCATGCTTTCGGGCTATGGCCTTCATCAGTACAGGGGAGGCTTCATTCTTTATCATGACTAGTAAAGCACAACGTTCTGATGTATAAATCAAAGGGAGAGGTGCCTTTCTAGGTATAATCCTCCGCAACCTTATGTTATATATAATGTTATTTTGAAAATAGAGCAATTCATAAATACATTTTTAAATAAAAAGACATATATTGGATCAAAATATAATTTATTTTTACCAATATTTTAATTGGCTGAACGCCAACCCGAAATATTGGTAAAATAAATGATATTTTGATCCAATATATGTCTTTTTATTTAAAACTAGCCGAATGACCCGGGCAACGCCCGGGTTTTACCCGATTAAATGTTTTTATTTAAATACTATTCGTTACAATTATAAATTGGCGGCGTGGATGTCACTCTTGTGAAACGTCCCGCTCCAAACTTCGTGTCTGAGAAGCGATATTTTTATAGAAAGATGATCTGGCTTTTGTTTTCTGCTCGAATGAATGTTTTTCTGTTAGAATTTTGTTCCAGCGTACAAAATAATGAGCTGGTTTCACCCGTGGTCTCTGCTTTTTGGAATTTTCCCGATATAATTTTGTATCTGATAATCTTACATGATACAGCAATATCGTCATCATCATTTTCTGACTAATAATATATAGTTTTAATAATTGATTTATATATTTTTTAAAATAGCCTATCGTCTTCCCCATATTTTTTTACCTATGTATGGAAATTTTGGTTTGAATTAGTGAACTACTGCGAATTTGTATACCGGACATACAAACCAACAAACAAACATACAAACATTCATTTTTTTATATATAGATATAATAAAACTATTTTTTACTGGCCGAAGTATCTTAATTCTAAGAACTAAATTAAATCAATGAAAAGAACACGCGGGTAAAAACTAACGGTCAATATATGACTGTCCTAAATAGTGTTAATTAGTGTCGCTAGATGGCAGCATGGGTCAAACAACTGAAAATGGTCCACAGCGCATCCATATCTCTCCCATTCGGCCATTTTACGGAATACATTTATGTAGGTACACTCGGAAACTAAAATTAAGGCACAAGTAGATAAAATATGATCGGATTGGATGGTGTAGATTATATCTTGATCATGTAAGTTAATGTTACAAGATTGTTAGCACCAACTATCGGTATTTTCCTTTTTTTTCTTGTAACTTTTGATGTGGAGTCAATAAAGATGTTTAAATTATATACGGCATAAATGTCACTTCAAATTTCTGATAGAATACTGTAATCGTTCTGTTTATAGATCTCTGAATGGGATCTCTGTTGTTTTTAGATTATGTAAACCTGTGGACAATATGCAAAAAGGGTAGCTCTACTATTAAAGAATCGTTTTATAAAATCGTTATTGGGAGGAATCCTATTTTTACATTATGTTCCACAATATCACATGATTTGGACTAAATATATATATGAAAAAATAGTACAAATGCGATATTGTACTGGGATAAGGTGTATAAATTAAGAAAAAGGCATCTCCTTATCGTGCAACTGAGAGTTGCTGATGGCTTGCGCCATCTATCGGAATAAATATCAACTATTCTCGTTGATTTTTAATTATTCCAGAATTGGCCAAATACCCATTCTTGATTAATCAAGAAAAGCTAACCACGGGCACGTTTCGGGCTGTTGGCCCTCATTATTTGTACTATTTTTTCACATTGTGTCGCGGTCTCACGCAATTCTGGCCTTAACTACCCGTTTCATGATTTTTCAGGATGCCTGAAGGACCAGTTTTTTGGTCGTTGAGGTACAGCTTACACCACGCTGATGAGGGCCAACAGCCCGAAACACGTACGTGGTTAGCTTTTCTTGATTAATCAAGAATGGGTATTTGGCCAATTCTGGAATAATTAAAAATCAACGAGAATAGTTGATATTTATTCCGATAGATGGCGCAAGCCATCAGCAACTTTCAGTTGCACGATAAGGAGATGCCTTTTTCAAAATTTATGCACCTTATCCCAGTACAATATCACATTTGTACTATTTTTTCATATATATATAGTTTGATCGCGTATTTTAACCAAGAATCTCCTCCAAACCTTAAAATATGTGGGAAGAACAGTGTACCATTGAAGCAGTCTGGTGGCTTAGACTAGCAAGTCCGCTGGGAGGGTTAACCACTGATGAGCCAGGCCTTTCTAACATTTTTCTATCTCAGTCATTTTATTTAAAAAAATGGCGATGAAATGTTTAATAGCTTCCATAGAGTAAAAAATATCAATATACTTAATCTATCGATGACAAATAATATTTTTGCGAAATTAGAATGTTAAATTTCATGCAAAACGTTTTAAAATATATTTTTATAAAAAAATTATCACTTGATAGATAAAAAAAAATGTATTACGTGAAGTTTAACTTTATAAAAGCATTGCTCGAAATGTAACAGTTCGGTTAAAAAGCACGGAATAATTCCCACATTGACGAGTTTAAATCTAAATGACAATTCTGAAGATTAAGTAATATAAAAATAGACCGCTTCTTTTTCTCGCTCGCGTCAAAAAAAAAAACACTAAAAACTAGGCGTTATCTATTGAGAGTCTCCGGAGCGGACTCGGGTCAGTGACAAATTGACAACATCAGCTTTAGAAAACTGAGAAAGAACTCACCTGAAGACAAAGAGTTTCAGGCTAATAGCCAAAAATCCTAAAACCATGGTCTCCAGTTGAGCACTTCTCAGTTTGCCAAAGCTGATATTTTGGCTTTGTTACCGACCTGAGTACGCTAGTTTGCAGCGATCGTAAATAGATGGCGTCTAGTTTTGGCGTCTATTTAGACGGGAGAGGCGATTTTATTTCAAAAAATCATTATCCTCCCGGAAAAATATTCTACCTGAAGAGTAAGTTATATATTGAATGAACAGAGAGACAATATAGCATCACGTGTATGTTAAATGCTATACAATTCATTGTTCAAACTCTTATATGTATATATTAAGAAAAAGGCATATCCTTATCGTGCAACTGAAAGTTGCTGATGGCTTGCGCCATCTATCGAAATAAATATCAACTATTCTCGTTGATTTTTAATTATTCCAGAATTGATATTTCAAATAGTTGGTATTTATTCCGATAGATGGCGCAAGACATCAGCAACTTTCAGTTGCACGATAAGGAGATGCCTTTTTCTTAATTTATGCACCTTATCCCAGTGCAATATTACATTTGTACTATTTTTTTCTTATATAAATATTTTTCTTATATGTCAAATTATTACAATCATTTAATGGGAGATTAAAAAAAGAACAGGAAGGCCTAGATTATTAACCTAACCAATGGTTCTAGTGATAAACTAAACAGCCAAAACCACTTGGAGGATTCACCACTGATGGGTTAGGGGCCCTCCCAATATTTTCTTCCCGCTTAAAAATTGTTGAAATACATTCAACGAATAAAAATAAAGATTGAAAAATGGTACTTTGTGTGTGTGCTGTGTGTGTGATTGAATAAAAAAATATATTAGATATATAAATAATAATCTGATTTATCTTTCTACTTTTCATTTAATGGATTTCTATATGTAATAAATTACTTTTTATATTTTTCTCTATATAAATTCACCAACATTAGGCTAAAAAAACTTTCACAGAACAAATACAAAAGCTATAAATTATATTAATTTAATCCCCACAATATTTTTAAAGAGAAGAAGTCAAATAGAAAAATAGAAAACAATCAAAATGATCAATTGACAACTATTAAGTCTTCCAATACGAATAAGAAAAAAAAAACGCCATTTTGAAAAATCTCTCTCGACGTAAATTACATGAAATTGAAAGAAATTGAAAAGCGAAAGAAATCATATCCTTTCGAAACTGGGGGTAAGAGAAAAATTACTTTTGATGCCATTTTATTTTTATAAGGAGAACAT
>CP092869.1:69811312-69889578 GCA_030710605.1 Cordylochernes scorpioides
ACATTTTTTAAATAAAAATACATATATTGAATCAAAATATAATTTATTTTTATCAATATTTTAATTGGCTGAAACGCCAACCCGAAATATTGGTAAAATAAATGATATTTTGATCCAATATATATGTTTTTTATTTAAAATATAATAAGACTATTTTTTACTGGCCGAAGTATCTTTAATTCTAAGAACTAAATTAAAATCAATGAAAAGAACACGCGGGTAAAAACTAACGGTCAATATATGACTGTCCTAAATAGTGTTAATTAGTGTCGCTAGATGGCAGCATGGGTCAAACAACTGACAATGGTCCACAGCGCATCCATATCTCTCCCATTCGGCCATTTTTACGGAATACATTTATGTAGGGACACTCGGAAACTAAAATTAAGGCACAAGTAGATAAAATATGATCGGATTGGATGGTGTAGATTATATCTTGATCATGTAAGTTAATGTTACAAGATTGTTAGCACCAACTATCGGTATTTTCCTTTTTTTATTGTAACTTTTGATGTGGAGTCAATAAAGATGTTTAAATTATCTACGGCATAAATGTCAACTTCAAATTTCTGATAGAAGACTGTAATCGTTCTGTTTATAGATCTCTGAATGTTGTCTCTGTTGTTTTTAGAAAGCTTGAGATAGCCTCTATATTATGTAAACCTGTAGACAATATGCAAAAAGGGTAGCTCTACTATAATCGTTTTAAAAAATCGTTATTGGGAGGAATCCTATTTTTACATTATGTTCCACAATATCACATGATTTGGACTATATATATATATTAGATAATAAAAGACATATATTGGATTTAATTATATCCAATATATGCCTTTTATTATCTAATGAATTAAGTATGGATTGCTCTATTTTCAAAACTATATATATATAATTATGAAAAAGGCATCTCCTTATCGTGCAACTGAAAGTTGCTGATGGCTTGCGCCATCTATCGGAATAAATATCAACTATTCTCGTTTGTTTTTTTTCATTATTCCAGAGAATAGTTGATATTTATTCCGATAGATGGCGCAAGCCATCAGCAACTTTCAGTTGCATGATAAGGAGATGCCTTTTTAATAATTTATGCACCTTATCTCGGTACAATATCACATTTGTACTATTTTTTCACACACATATATATATATATAGTTTGCTCACGTATTTTAACCAAGAATCTCCTCCAAGCCTTAAATATGTGATCAGAACAGTGTACCATTGAAGCAGTCTGGTGGCTTAGACTAGCAAGTCCGCTGGGAGGGTTAACCACTGATGAGCCAGGCCTTTCTAACATTTTTCTATCTCAGTCATTTTATAAAAAAAAAAAAATGGCGATGAAATGTTTAATAGCTTCTATAGAGTAAAATATCAATATACTTAATCTCTCGATGACAAATAATGTTTTTACGAAATTATAATGTTAATTTTCATGCCATACGTTTTAAAATATATTTTTATACAAAAATTATCACTTGATAGATTAAAAAAAATGTATTACGTGAAGTTTAACTTTATAAAAGCATTGCTCGAAATGTAACAGTTCGGTTAAAAACACGAAATAATTCCCACATTGACGTGTTTAAATCTAAATGACAATTCTGAATATTAAAATAAAAACATAAAGCCTAAAGGGAAAAGATTCTTGTTGGACACCAGCGCCGCCACTCAAGTATAACACGTGACCGGAAGGATGACGTCGGCACCTCCCCCCCCCCTCCAACTGACTGTATAAGTTTAGCCTAACGACGCTGTTGTTTGTTTACCTTCTACGGAGGATGTAACCTCTTTGTTTCATCTCTTTCCCTATTTAATCTTTAAATAACCTATGCTTTAATAAATTAGTTAGTGAAAGGCTCTTGTCCTAAATGTAACCAAGTACCTTGTCTACACCCCTACAAGAAAAGATTATGAAACTGATTGGAGCTGCCTGAAGCATTGAACGGTAAGCCTATTTTTTTTTGTTCTCTCTCCCCCCCTTCAGTGGACGCCATCTTATAATGGAAGCTAACGAAAGTTTAACGAAAATTACCAAGCTAAATGGATTAAACTATTCCTCATGGAGCTTCCAAATTAAGCTCATTCTGATGGACAATGACTTATGGTCAATTGTTGACCCAGGCGAAGTCAAACCCGAGGGAGGGGATGTTGGTCTAATCAACAAATTTAATACGAGGCAGAATAAGGCTTTAGCAAAGATATGTCTCTCTATTGGTGAGGAGCAGCAGAACCATATCAGACATCTAAATTCCCCCAAAGAAGTTTGGGATGAATTACAAAGACTTTATGCACCCAGGGATAGCAAACACAGAATTCTCCAACTGCGTCGAAAGTTGTACTCCCAGAAATTCTGTCAACATGCGAACATGAATGCCTATTTGGGAAGCATAAATCTAATAGTGAGTGAACTCACAGGTGTAGGGGATAAAATTGAACACGGTGATCTAAGCATGCTAATTCTTTGTGGAATGCCCGAGGACTGGGATAATGTTATATCAACAATGTGTAACTTACCAGAGTCAGAGTTCACCAGTGCCAACATCAGAGGTAAATTGTTAGCTGAGGCAGAGCGCCGGTATGCTACAACAAATGAAGGGATGGGTGCACTGTCAGTCAGGAACTCTAACAAGAAACAATTCCCTCATGAACATCAAGGTTCTAAAACTGTTAGAAAATGTTTCGGATGTGGGAAAACAGGGCATATTGCACGGGACTGTTTCAAACTGAAAAAGAATAACGGTAAACAACAGGAAAAGGGAGCGATACATCAACATCACGAAGCAAAGAACTTGAATGTGATGTATAATGCAGCAGTTGTATCAGAAGAGGATACGTGGGTAATTGACTCAGGTGCCACGCATCATATGAACAGAAGGTATTTTTCCACGTTGAATGACGAGAATGTAGGACAAGTGACCACCATTGATGGTACATCACATTCAAACATAGGAAGAGGTAATTCTCAAGTAGATCTGATCAACAATTCTGGACAACTTAGAAGCATAGTTGCTCAGAATGCAATGTTCGTACCTGGGATCAGACATGGTGTACTCTCTGTTCTACAAATTGTGGAAAATGGTCATGAGGTTATCTTCGACAAGAAGGGATGTCATATCTACGACAATGATCATAACTTGATGATCAGAGCAGAGAAGAGAGGAAGGCTCTATCTCGTCAGGACTGCTCCGTCCAGATTTCCAGAATCAGGAGAATGTTCAAATTCCATTGCTCAAACCAACAATTTTCGTAAATTCCCACTAAATTTATGGCATCAGAGACTCATGCATATCAACAATGACACCATTGTAGACATGATGAAAAGAGAAGTTGTCATTGGTTTGAACTGTCAGGCTGGAAAACCTGATAAGTGCTCTGATTGGAAAATCGACAAAAAGACCTTTCCCGAATTTGAGATCTACCAAGGAAACTCAGACACTAGCCCTTGTTCACTGTGATCTAATGGGACCGTTCAACATTGAGAGCTGGGGTGGATCAAGATTTGTCTTGACCATCATTGATGACGCATCAAGATATACAAGGGTATATTTCCTCAAAAGGAAGGGCGATACTCTAGAAAAATTCAAGGAATGGATGAAAGAAGCTGAAAATCAGACGGGATTTTCTCTCAAGAGGATCCGTACAGATAACGGACTAGAGTTCTGTTCATCTCCTTGGGATATTTTCACGAAGGCCCATGGTATAGTACATGAACGCACCATGGTCTACACACCTGAACAGAATGGTGTCGCCGAACGCATGAATAGGACTTAGCTGAACTTAGTGAGGAGTACGGTGAACAGTTGCAATCTGCCAACCGCCTCTTGGGCAGAGCTCACCAACACAGCAGCATACTTGGGAATTCGTGTTACAAACAGACACAATGAAGAGAAAACGCCTTTTGAATTGTGGTTTGGAAAAAGACCTGCTCTGCAACATCTGAGAGCAATCGGCTGCGAAACCTTTGTTCATGTTCCAAAACAAAGAAGGAATTCGAAGCTTCAGACAAGAGCCACTAAAGGAATTCTCGTGGGTTATTCTCTACAGGGACGAGGTTGGAGAATCTGGATTCCTGAAAAACGCCAAGTGGTGGAATCTAGAAATTGTGTATTCAAAGAAGAAATCTATATTAATAAAATGCAAATTTCATAAGAGGACATCACTAAAAACTTTCGTTACAATGCATCAATTTCAACCAAATTTTCAAAATTTATGTAAAACGAGATGGAGCAGGTTTTGCTTAACATCAAAATATTTTTCCCTAACATTAACATGCGTAACTTAGCTGTTATCGATTAAATACAAAAAAATCAACAGAGTTAATTTTTTTTTATATATAAATACAAAAAAAAAATTCAGCAATTCATTCAACTCAATCTAAAAAAAATATTCAAAACAAGCAATTTTAAGATAACACCATATGTAAAACAGTCGGCCAAGAAAACAACAACGATATTACATCTTTCTCACATATTCACACACAATCTTGATTAATAATTAAAACTAATCTTTAACATTGTTTATTATACTTCATAATATATAATATTCGTTATGCAAACTTTCACTCGGATAAATGTAATATAAAAAGCCAACAATGAAGAATGAATGTAAGATAAAAATCCAACAATGAAGAGTAAATGTAATATAAAAAGCCAACAGAGTGAATGTAAGATAAAAAGCCAACAATGAAGAGTGAATGTAATATAAAAAGCCAACAATGAAGAATGAATGTAAGATAAAAAGCCAACAATGAAGAGTAAATGTAATATAAAAAGCCAACAGAGTGAATGTAAGATAAAAAGCCAACAATGAAGAGTGAATGTAATATAAAAAGCCAACAATGAAGAATGAATGTAAGATAAAAAGCCAACAATGAAGAGTGAATGTAATATAAAAAGCCAACAATGAAGAATGAATGTAAGATAAAAAGCCAACAATGAATAGTAAATGTAATATAAAAAGGCAACAATGAAGAATGAATGTAAGATAAAAAGCCAACAATGAAGAGTAAATATAATATAAAAAGGCAACAATGAAGAATGAATGTAAGATGAAAAGCCAACAATGAAGAGTAAATATAATATTAAAAGCCAACAATGAAGAGTGAATGTAAGATAAAAAGCCAACAATGAAGAGTAAATGTAATATAAAAAGCCAACAGAGTGAATGTAAGATAAAAAGCCAACAATGAAGAGTGAATGTAATATAAAAAGCCAACAATGAAGAATGAATGTAAGATAAAAAGCCAACAATGAGGAGTGAATGTAATATAAAAAGCCAACAATGAAGAATGAATGTAAGATAAAAAGCCAACAATGAAGAGTGAATCTATCTATATATATAAAATTGAATGTCTATCTGTCTGTTTGTCTGTACTCTATAGATTCAAAAACCATACATCCAATCGCCGTGAAATTTTGGGATATTATTAGGTATATCACCGGGAAGGTTTTTGAAAAATAATTTCCTGAATATCTTGAATATCCTTAGAGTTATTTGCAGATTTGTAGATTTAACTCGCAAGCAGCGCCCCCATTGTGACGATGATAACAATATATCGAGAGATTCAAATTTACGAGTTTCAAATTATGAAAATATATCTTTTTTTTTTAATAAGTTTTTAGAGAATTGTTTTAACAAATGTTCGCTAGACAAACCTTTACTCGGGTAAAACCCCGGGCGAAGCCGAGTACGTTTTATAAGTTTATAGAGAATTGTTTTAACAAATGTTCGTTAGACAAACATTCACTCGGGTAAAACCCGGGCGAAGCCGGGCACATCCGCTAGTCCTCTATAAACAGCCCAAAAGAGAAAGGGATACTCTACCATCTGTCCATTTCTCCTCGAAAGAGGCCTCCTTTCAAGAAGAAAGTAATGCAGATCAACCAGTAGACCGAGAAACTGAAGAACTGATTGGAACTACAGGTGGAATAGATCAGCTATCTGAGACTCTCCCAGAGAACCTGAGAAGCCATCCAATGACACTCCGAAGTCATGGAAAGACGGCAGAATCTCCGGAAGAGGATAATAGTGGTGGACAGATAAATGCCACAAGTGCAGAGGACAATAACTCCACTTATGAAGAAGCCATGAACATCCCTGAGGTAGCTAATTGGATAGAAGCCATTGAAGAAGAAAGGGAATCGCTCGAAAGACATGATGTATGGCAACTGCAGGAATTGCCGAAAGGTATCAAACCTTTAAAATGTAGATGGGTACTAAATAAGAAAATCAATGCAGTGGATGGTACCACTAGATACAAAGCACGTCTAGTCGCCAAAGGCTTCACTCAACGTAGAGGAATTGACTACAACGAAGTCTATACTCCTGTTTCCAGTTTTGAAACTATAAGGCTATTAACGGCGATAGCAACAGAAAAGGACTGGTTCATTGACCAATTCGACGTGAAGAGTGCTTATCTTCATGGGACACTCAATGAGACTATTTACATGGAACAACCTGAATGCTTCAAGAAACCAGGAGAAGAAAACTTGTTCTGCAAGCTTAAGAAATCAATCTATGGATTAAAACAGAGCGGAAGATGCTGGAATAAATTCTTAAACAAACAACTTCACGAAATAGGATTCCAACGTAACCCAATTGATCCGAGCATCTACGAAGTTGAACTTGAAGAAGGAAGGATCATTCTCTCAATCTATGTGGATGACATCTTTGCCATTTCAGAGAATCAAGCAGCGAGAAACAAATGCAGAGAACTCTTAAATTCCAGTTTTGAAGTGAAGTATCTAGGACCAATTTCTCATATGCTTGGAGTATCCTTCAAGAAGTCAGAAGATGGAAGTATGACTCTTTTTCAAAGTAACTACATAGAAGAACTGCTTCAACGTTTCAGACTACAGGATGCAAAAGGTGTCTCGACTCCAATGGAAACCAATCTTGACCTGAGTGTAAGGAAAAATGGAAATTCCAATGAGCGGTTTCCATACCGTGAACTGATCGGAGGACTGTCATACCTTTCTCATAGAACCAGGCCCGACATCGCCTACGCAGTCGGGATCCTATCCAGATACTGTGATAACTACACAAGAAAACACTGGGAAGCTGGGAAACGCGTGCTGCGTTATCTGAAGAGCACCAAGGACTTTGGCATAACTTACAGATCCACTGGCAAACCTTTGATTGCCTTTTCGGATGCAAGTTGGGCCTCAGGCATTGTAGACCGAAAAGGAGTATCTGGACATCTCATCATTTTAGCTGGAGCACCAATAATTTGGAGAAGCACCAAACAAACAGTTACCGCTTAGAGGTACTATGGAATCGGAATACATTGCACTGTCATCAGCTGTGAAGGACATCACATGGGTACGGAATCTGATGGAACAGCTGAAAATGTCAAGTTTGATTTGTGGAGAAACAAAAGTATTCTGCGACAACCAAGCTGCAATTTCCCATGCGGAAAATTACATCGACAAATCGAAAACTAGACATTTTGCCGTAAAGTACCATTTTGTTCGAGAAAAGATCTCAGAAGAAGCAATCGAACTTTTCTACACTCCGAGTGCTGAGAACCCTGCTGACTTCCTTACCAAGCCTCTTGCTAGAAGCCAGCATGAAAAGTACTGTAGAGCGCTGATGGACTATCGGAATAAACGTCCAGCTGAAGTTATTCCGGGAGGGGATATGTTGGACACCAGCGCCGCCACTCAAGTATAACACGTGACCGGAAGGATGACGTCGCCCCCCCCCTCCAACTGACTGTATAAGTTTAGCCTAACGACGCTGTTGTTTGTTTACCTTCTACTGAGGATGTAACCTCTTTGTTTCCTCTCTTTCCCTATTTAATCTTTATATAACCAATGCTTTAATAAATTAGTTAGTGCAAGGCTCTTGTCCTAAGTGTAACCAAGTACCTTGTCTACACCCCTACAAGAATTCTTTTAAAAATATTTTTATTTAAAAATATCTCGAGCTTTCGGGCAAGTAAGCCCTTCTAAGGGAGAAACTATTTAACATACTTAATACGTCAATAAAATAAGATTTAAACTTAAATAAAGTTCTTTTGTTGTTTACATTTGTTTTAAGGCATAATCAACGCGGGCTTCTGTTGCGCGTGCTTCAGAACTTACTATTGTGCGTTCTGTATTAATAGAAGAATAGATATTCCGGATATTTATAACATTATTATTATTTATTTAAGTAACCCAGGTTCCTGGAGCGTACAGAAGTCGCCAACTACCCGGGATGTCCTTCTGACCTAAGTCTTCTTGGATTTATATACAATGCCAGTGGAAGTCCAATTAATGAGGTGTCGCCAGGCAGATTTCTTTCTTGGGAGATTTTCTAGGGATGCTGGACATATGTTGGTGATACCTAGGAGAGTGGCTGTCTGGAATCTTTGGTATTGGAAGGTTGGGCAAGTGAAGAGGAGGTGGTCTACGGTTTGGTCTTCATGTTTATAACATTATTTATTTAAGTAACCCAGGTTCCTGGAGCGTACAGAAGTCGCCAACTACCCGGCTTTATAACATTATATTCCCTGACCCCACCCCATAACTCCTAAGTGAAGCACGCGCAACAGAAGCCCGCGTTGATTATGCCTTAAAACAAATGTAAACAACTAAAGGACTTTATTTAAGTTTAAATCTTATTTTATTGGCGTATTAAGTATGTAAAATAGTGTCTCCCGTAGAAGGGCTTACTTGCCCGAAAGCTCGAGATATTTTTAAATAAAAATATTTTTAAAAGAAACTTTTCCTTGGATGCTTTATGTTTTTATTTTAATACTAGCGGATGTGTACCCGGCTTCGCTCGGGTTTTATCCGAGTGAAAGTTTGCCTAACGAATATTATTGATAATAATATTCCGGAACTCACTGAATATTATGATAATAAAGATAATAATATTCGTTACATTATATATTATATAAAATATATTTTTCGAGCGAACATATCCTCTCTCTCTACTGAATAGATTTTAAAAAGATATATATAAATAAAAATATATTGAGATATACTACATGATCTTAGCCAAAAGGCCGAGAAACGATATCTATAAATATAAAAATGAATGTTTGTATGTTTGTTTGTTGGTTTGTATGACCTGTATACAAATTCGCAGTAGTTCACTAATTGAAACCAAAATTTCCATACATAGGTATAAAATAACGGGGATGACGATAGGCTATTTTAAAAAATATATAAATCAATTATTAAAACTATATATTCAAATTATTCTACTTAGCTCACGAACAGCGCCCTCTATCAAGTACTAAAAGGTTATAAATACGTTTAAAATCTAAATCTTCTCAATATTTTATTAATATTAGTTCGCTTAATAACACATATAATATAAATATTTATATAATAACTGCTCTAATTTGAAATATTTGGGGGTAGGTTTTATTTATTTATATATATTTTCATTTTTAGATATAACTGATCTAATTCGCAGTTTAAAATAACTAATAATAGTTCGCTTAATAACACATATAATATAAATATTTATATAATAACTGCTCTAATTTGAAATATTTGGTAGGTTTTATTTATTTAAATATTTTCATTTTTAGATATAACTGATCTAATTCGCCGTTTAAAGTAACTGCTCTAATTCGAAATATTTGGTATGTTTTATTTGTGTTCATTCTATTTCTATTTATTTGAAGTATTATAATTTCCATGTTTCAAAAACCTATTTCAAAAAGGTCGTTAGAAATATGCAAGGCCTGAAATAGCTTTACATGCGAATATTTATGATGCCAAGCGTAGCTTAATGGTTAGGTGTGCGGCTTCGTATTTCCACAACCTTGGTTCGAAACTTAGCCTGGGTGTTTTTTTTTTTTTATTATTGAAGCAAAGTTTTTTTTTTTTTTACAGTACCAAAATTTCCATACATAGGTAAAAAAAAAAAACGAGGAAAACGATAGGCTATTTTAAATTATAAATAAATTAAATATTAAAACTATATATTCAAATTATTCTACTTAGCTCACGAACAGCGCCCTCTATCAAGGTTATAAATACGTTTAAAATCGAAATCTTATCAAAATTTTATTAATAATAGTTCGCTTAATAATTAGAATACTTGATCTAAATCGAAATATTTATAGACGCTCGCTCGATTTGAAGATTTATATCGTAACTAATCTGACTGTAAAGTTTGGAGCGGAACGTTTCACAAGAGTGACATCCACGGCGCCAATTTATAATTGTAACGAATAGTGTTTGAATAAAACATTTAATCGGGTAAACCCGGGCGTTGCCCGGGTCATTCGTCTAGTTTTATATATAGAAATGACCTGGCTTCGTGTGTCTTCAGCTCGAGTGAATGTTTCGCTGGTAGATTTTGTTCCTGCCTACTAAAAATTATTATCTTGCTTCGCCCGTCGTCTGCTTTAGTGAATATTCCCCAAAAGAATTTTGTTTATGTCAATCAAGCATGATACAGCAATATTGTCATAATCATTTCTGACTAAAAAATAATTGTTGCTCAGTACTTGGTTAATTATAATTTTTCTTGGTTGAAGTGCGACAAAAAAAAAACTCTTCCAGATTTAACTCTCTGTCCTGTTCAAATTTCAGCGAGATTAGTTATATATTGAGGGCGTGCATAGCCGACAAACACATATATATATTACATAAAAGGGCGAACCTGGATCTGTAAAGAAAAAAAAATATTTTTTTCTCAAAATATTTCGAGAGATTTCTCCCTATTTATTAATATCAAACATATATATATGTTCCTGGCTTCGCCCGGTTTTTACGCGAGTAAAAGTTTGCCTAACGAACATTTGTTCAAACGATTCTATAAAACATCCAATTCACCTATATATAGATTTATAAACATATAAAATATTGTTATAGGCGTTTAAATATATTTTTGAAACACATAATTCTTTTGAAAACATTTATTAAATTTTAAATGAGATATTTTCTTTAAATATATATTAATATTGAAATGCCAAGTTTTTTTACAACGTCATTGGAATATTATATTACTAAATCCTCTAATTAAATATAGAATTTATTATACTTGGAACACATTTTAGAATTTTTACAATTTATAAATGTAATTTCACCAGATGCCGCGAGAGGCGCTGCTTGCGAGTGAAAAGTAGAAAATTTGCAAATAAAATTGCAAAGAATATTTATTTTAAATCCAATTCAAACCAGAAACTTTCACAGTAGTATAGTAAATAACTTCCTAAAGTTTCAAGGCGATTGGATAATCTTACCTTTTTAAAAACATTCATCGTGTAAACAAACTACGTGTAAAATTATTAACCAATCAACTTCATTTATTATCACGACCAGTGCTGCGCCAAGCGGTAAAAGGCTGGAACTAACGCTTTTTGGTTTTACATTTGAAAAAAAGCACATTAACCTTTTTAGTTTTTTTAATAGCCTATATGTTAAAAGAAATCTTTAGCTACCTACATGCGAAATTTCATAATGATTGATTCTGTAGATTTTGCGCAACGCGATAACAAACATCGATCTTGGATTTCATTTTTATAGATATAAGGAAGGATATAAAGGAAGGAAAGGAAGGAAGGATATAAAATATATTTTTCGAACAAACATAACCGCTCTCTCTACTGAATAGATTTTTAAAAAGATATATATAAATAAAAATATCTAGAGATATACTACATGATCTTAGCCAAAAGGCCGAGAAACAATATTTTATATATAGAGATGACCTGGCTTCGTGTGTCTTCTGCTCGAGTGAATGTTTCGCTGGTAGAATTTTGTTCCTGCCTACTAAAAATTATTATCTGGCTCCGCCCGTGGACTGCTTTAGTGAATATTCCCCTAAAGAATTTTGTTTATGTCAATCAAGCATGATACGGCAATATTGTCATTATCATTTCTGACTAAAAAAATATTGTTGCTCAGTACTTGGTTAATTATAATTTTTCTTGGTTGAAGTGCGACAAAAAAAAACACTCTTCCAGATTTAACTCTTTCCTGTTCAAATTTCAGCGAGATTAGTTACATATTGAGGGCGTGAATAGCCGACAAACATATATATATGTTCCCGTCTTTGGCGATTTTTACCCGAGTAAAAGTTTGCATAACAAACATTTGTTAAAACGATTCTAGCAAACATCCAATCCCTACTGAATCTATACTTGTCTATACTCTCGATAATTTGAAAATTTTCCCGGTCCCTTGAAAAATACTCGATAATTTGAAAAAAATCAGTATTAATTGGTCCACTCGGTAATTTGAAGTTGATGAATAGTATCTTGCTACAAACGAAGATTTGTAAATAACTGTATTTAGCGAATGTACCCGGCTTCGCCCGGTTTTTATCAGAGTAAAAGTTTGCCTAACGAACATTTGTTAAAACGATTCTAGAAAACATCCAATCCACCTATATATTGATTTATAAACGTATATAAATATAAATATTGTTAAATGCGTTTAAATATATTTTTCAAACACATAATCTTTTGAAAACATTTATTATATTTTAAATAAGATATTGTCACTTTTGTGAATTTGTTATTAATTATTTCCTTTTTTTCTCAATGAATTATATATATTAATTTAAAAATTAATTTTTGTTATCATCATCACATACAATGTATTTTTTTTATATAAACAAACGATAATAAACAACAACAACAACGTAATTTGCATCTTCATTATTATAAAACAACAACAAATTATATTAACAATGTGAAAATATATTTTAACATTAAATTTTAACATTTAACACCAAAACGTTACAATATTTTCTTTAAATATATATTAATATTAAGATGCCAGGTTTTTTTTACGTCATTGGAATATTATATTACTAAATTCTCAAATTAAATTTATTATACTTGGAAAATATTTTAAGCATTGTTACAATTTATAAATATAATTTCACCAGAAGCCGCGAGAGGCGCTGCTTGCGAGTTAAAGTAGAAAATTTGCAAATAAAATTGCAAAGAATATTTATTTCAAATCAAATTCAATTAACTTCCTAAAGTTTCACGGCGATTGCATAATCTTACCCTTTAAAAACATTTATCGTGTGAACAAACTAACATTCATGTGTAAACAAACCACGTGTAAATTATTAACCAATCTAATTTATTTATCGTCGCGACCAGTGCTGCGCACACGCGGTAAAAGGCTGGAACTAACGCTTTTTGGTTTTATATTTAAAAAAAAAATCACATCAACCTTTTTAGTTTTTTGAATAGACTATATGTTAAACGAAATCTTCAGCTACCAACATGCGAAATTTCATATTTATTTATTCTGTAGATTTTGTGCAACGCGATAACAAACATCGATTCTGGTTTCATTTTTATAGATATAAAGGAAGGATTGATTTATGGGATTATTTTATCGAGTTATGAAGATTAATAAATATAAAAATAGATCGCTTCTTTTTCTCGCTCGTATCGAAAAAAAAAAACTAAGCGCCATCTATTGACAGTCTCCGTAGCGGACTCGGTGACAACATCAGCTTTAGAAAACTGAGAAAGAACTCACCTGAAGACAAGAGTTTCAGGCTGATAGCCTAAAATCCTAAAACCATGGTCTCCAGCTGAGCACTTCTCAGTTTGCCAAAGCTGGTGTTTTGGCTTTGTCACCGACCCGAGTCCGCTAGTTTGCAGCGACTGTCAATAGATGGCGTCTAGTTTTAGCGTCTATTTAGACGGGAGAGGCGATTTTATTTCAAAAAATCATTATCCTCCCGGAAAAAAAATCTACCTGAAGAATAAGTTATATATTGAATGAACAGAGAGACAATATAGCATCACGTGTATGTTAAATACTATACAATTCATTGTTCAAACTCTTATATAAATTAAGAAAAAGGCATCCCCTTATCGTCCAACTGAAATTTGCTGATGGCTTGCGCCATCTATCGGAATATATATCAACTATTCTCGTTGATTTTTAATTATTCCAGAATTGATATTCCAAATAGTTGATATTTATTCCGATAGACAATTTAAACAATTTTATTGATTCTTTCAATCAAATTTTACAAAGGAGGAAAAATAAAAGAGTAAAAGGGCATATTCCGATATTTATTCCGATAGATGGCGCAAGCCATCAGCATCTTTCAGTTGCACGATAAGGAGATGCCTTTTTCTTAATTTATGCACCTTTCCCAGTGCAATATTACATTTGTACTATTTTTTCTGTTGGAATAGCAATTAAAATTGGCGTGGAGCATTGGGGGATTGACCAATCAACGGCCGCGGCGGCGCTGCGGTCGACGTCAATATATATAGTCTTTGTCTCTCGCATTCCAATATATACTTGCCTTTAAAATTTTGCTACTTTAACATCTTGTTTTAAGTTACTTTGTTTAATAAATAATCTTTTTATTCCTTGATTCAATCTCAAACTTCAACAGGTTATGGGCCCAGCACGCTTCCACTGCGCCTAAAAGGATTAACCGCCAGCAGTGAGTAAGCCTTTGTTTTGCTCGAAGTTTAGGCGTCAACCGCCAACCATAACCCTAGTTTCTTTTTGTCGTTGGCCGATTCCAAGACAAAGAAGATGAGCGAAGATTGTCTTTCAAGGATTAAAGTTTTTAATGGTGAAAACTTTTCACTATGGAAATTCCAATTCAGGCTTCTTTTGGAACAACAAAAATTACTAGAATTATTGGAAGGCTTAGAAATAAAGCCGAATGTTGTTTCCTCCGACAGTAACTCTGAAAGTTCACTACAGAATTGGAAATCAAAGGACGTTAAGGCAAGGATGTTATTATCACAGGCAATCGAATTAAGGTTTCTTCAGCCCCTGATGAACTGTACTTCCGCTTCACAAATGTGGCAGAAATTACTTGCTATTCATGAACAAAAATCCGAATTTACTATTGGCCTACTTTGGCAACAATTCTTCGATGCACGATTGACATCGGAAACAATAAGTGATTACATAGCAAAAATTGAAAATATTTCTGCACAAATTTCACAAATGGGCGGAACCATAACGGAAGATCAAAAGGTAGCAAAAATTTTAAATACTTTGTCTTCGAGTATGCGCTACTTTGTTGCAGCGTGGGAATCGTTAGATCCGAAAGCTCAAACTCTTAACAATTTAACTGCAAGACTTTTGATTGAAGAAACAAGGAATCAACAAAGCGGTTCTTCTAAACAAGATGAGGCCTTATTACACAGGCAAGCACGAACGAAGCCTAAAGATACACAACGTTCTTTTCAAGATGCCAAGAAGAACACTAAATGCCACTATTGTCACAAAATTGGACATTGGAGCCGCGAATGTAGAAAAAGATTAGCTAATGAGAAAAATAAATCCAAAAATCTTCATGATTCAAAAGGAAGTTCAAGTGATTATGGACTTATTTTGTGCGATAATCAAGTAGAGCCCAATGATATTTGGTATGCTGACAGCGGTGCAAGCTGCAGCATGACATTTCGACGAGAGTGGTTCAAGACCTACACGCCGTTCACCAGTGATCATCCAATCTACTTGGGAGACAACTCGACACTACTTGCAGAAGGCATGGGAGACATCGAGATTCAAGCCTACGTCGACGGTGGATGGTACAATACGTACATAAGAAATGTGCTCTACTCGCCGCAACTAAAGAAAAATTTGTATAGCCTTTCTACGTCCACAAGAAGAGGATTCAACGTCATTATCAAACATGACAAGCTACAGATCTTCATGGATAATGACCTAAAAGCCGTAGGAGTGCGTCATGACGGCCTCTACAGGATGCTCTTCAAGGTTACGTCATCATCACAAGGATACATCACCAGCGAGAACAAGCTTCAGTTGTGGCACGAGAGACTTGCGCATCTTCCAGTTGCTACACTTCGAGAGATGGCGACCAAAGGATTGGTGGATGGTCTGCAGCCTCAAGATTTAGAGGGAGAATTTTTCTTCTGTGAAGGATGCCAACTTGGAAAAGCCCATAGAAAGTCATGCTATCCCTCAGATGGCAAAAACTACCAGCTAGGTGAGTTTATTTATGCTGATATTTGTGGCCCAATGCAGACTCAATCATTAAGTAAATATCTGTATTTCTGCTTATTTAAAGATTACTTTAGTGGTTATCGCCATATTTATTTTATTAAAAACAAATCAGATGTGCTAGATATATTCAAAGAATATGCTACTCTAATCTATACTCAAACTGGAAATAAGATAAAAGTTCTTAGGACTGATAATGCGCTAGAATTCAAAAGCGATAATTTTGCAGATTTATGTAAAAGATTTGGGATAATTCACGAGTTCACTGCACCTTATGTGCACGAACAGATAGGACGTATAGAAAGAGACAATCGTACGATTGTGGAAGCAGCCAGGTCCATGCTAAATTCACGAAATCTTCCAGGATTTTTTTTGGGCTGAGGCATGTAACACAGCAACTTATATTCTAAATAGAAGTGCGACTAAGCAAACCCCTGGAACGACACCTTATGAACTTTTCTTTGGCACAAAGCCTAATGTAGCTAACTATAAAATATTTGGCTGTAATGCTTATATGCATATTCCCAAAGAAAACCGTAAAAAGTGGGATAATAAATCGATAAAACTTATGTTTTTAGGTTATGAGAATACAAGCAAAAATTTTAGATTATGGGATTGGAAAACTAGAAAAATAAGAATTTCTAAAGATGTCACATTCGATGAGAAAGCTACTCCACATTCAGATAGAGAATCTACCAAACCGAAAGAAATAATATTTCAGATTAACAGCGCTCCGGATGAATCACCAGTTGCAACAACAAACATCCCAGTGCAGGAAATGCTGCCAGTATCCGATATCAGTTCGCATCCAATGATAACACGCTCTAAAGTTTCGAATAGCCAATGTAACTTTGCGCTCGCTGATGAACCCAGTAACTATATAGATGCAATAACAAGTTCAGATTCAGAAAGATGGAAATTAGCCATGGATGAAGAGATTGATGCATTAAATAAAAATAAAACATGGACTTTAGAACGTTTGGCAGATGGTCATAAACCTATCGGTTGTAAATGGGTTTATAAAATTAAAACGGAGTCCGATGGTACAATTCAACGGTTCAAAGCCAGATTAGTTGCAAAAGGCTATTCTCAAATCAAAAATGTTGACTATTTCGATACGTTTAGCCCAGTAGTCAGGTATGATTCGTTACGCATTCTTTTATCACACGCTGCTTCTGAAAGGATGTTTCTTAAGCAATTCGATGTAAAGACAGCTTTTCTCAATGGCGAATTAGAGGAACTTGTTTATCTTGAACAACCAGAAGGCTACAAGAGAGATGATAATAGCTGCTATAGATTACATAAAAGTCTGTATGGTCTGAAACAATCTTCTAGAAATTGGAATAAGAAATTTACCAATTTTTTGTATAGCCATAATTTCAAAACATCAGACGCCGACCCGTGCATTTTCATTGGAACACACAATGATTCAAATGTTATCTTAGCTCTCTATGTTGATGATGGAATTATTCTATCTAAAGATAAAGAGGCAATAGCTATTATAATGGATGAGTTAGAACACGCATTTGAAATTACATCTGGAAGTGTTAACTTTTTTGTTGGGCTACAAATAGAGCAGTCAGAAGATAGGGCAAGTATTTTCATTCACCAGTCATCATATATTGACAAAATTTTGAGTAAATTTAATATGGCTGACTGTATTCCTGCTTCGGTGCCTATGGATCCTTCTGTCATCTTAACAAAGCAGGACTGTCCTACTCCAGAACAAAAGGAAAAGATGCCTAAATTCCCTTTTCGAGAAGCTGTTGGATCCCTTATGTTTGCATCATGTGTTTCACGTCCAGATATCACTTATGCAGTTTCACAAGTGAGTAAATTCCTAGAATATCCAGGACCTGCACATTGTACAACAGTGAAGAATATTTTCCGTTATCTGAAAGGCACTCCACACATGGGAATTCTCTTCACTGGACAAGACCAACTTGTTGGCTACTCTGATAGTGATTTTGCTCGTGATGTTGACTCCAGAAAAAGTACGACTGGTTATGCCTTCATGATGAACGGAGGAACTGTTTCTTGGGCAAGCCAACGACAACCAATTATCGCACTTTCAACCACCGAAAGTGAGTACATCGCTGCCTGCAGTGCTGCTAAGGAATTGATTTGGATCAGAAGACTTCTACAGGGCATCGGCTGTGATATTACTAAAGAAATTGAACTTTATATCGACAACCAAGCAGCAATAAAACTTGTTGAAAATCCAGTATTCCATAAACGAACGAAACATATTGATGTTCGCTACCACTTCATTAGATCCAAACATGAAGAAGGTGAACTTAAAGTGCATCATGTTTGCAGCTCAGAACAGCTAGCTGATATAATGACTAAACCTCTTCCACGAAACAAATTCCACTACTTAAGAGGTCTACTGAACATTTTGGATCGAGAGGGAGTGTTGGGATAGCGATCAAAATTGGCGTGGAGCATTGGGGGATCGACCAATCAATGGCCGCGGCGGCGCTGCGGTCGACGTCAATATATATAGTCTTTGTCTCTCGCCTTCCAATATATACTTGCCTTCAAAATTTTGCTACTTTAACATCTTGTTTTAAGTTACTTTGTTTAATAAATAATCTTTTTATTCCTTGATTCAATCTCAAACTTCAACATTTTCTTATATAAATATTTTTCTTATAGGTCAAATTATTACAATCATTTAATGGGAGATAAAAAAAAAAAGAACAGGAAGGCCTAGATTATCAACCTAACCAATGGTTCCAGTGATAAACTAAACAGCCAAAACCACTTGGAGGATTCACCACTGATGGGTTAGGGGCCCTCCCAATATTTTCTTCCCGCTTAAAAATTGTTGAAATACATTCAACGAATAAATATAAAGATTGAAAAATGGTACTTTGTGTGCGTGTGTGATTGTGCTGTGTGTGTGATTGAATAAAAAAATATATTAAATATATAAATAATATTTTGATTTATCTTTCTACTTCATTTAATTCATTTCTATATACAATAAATTACTTTTTATATTTTTCTCTATATAAATTCACCAACATTAGACTAAAAAAACTTTCACAGAACAAATACAAAAGCTATAAATCTTATTAATTTAATCGCCACAATATTTTTAAAGAGAAGAAGTCAAATAGAAAAATAGAAAACAATCAAAATGATCAATTGACAACTATTAAGTCTTCCAATACGAATAAGAAAAAAACGCCATTTTGAAAAATCTCTCTCGACGTAAATTACATGAAATTGAAAGAAATTGAAAAGCGAAAGAAATCATATCCTTTCGAAACTGGGGGTAAGAGAAAAATTACTTTGGATGCCATTTTATTTTTATAAGGAGAACATTCATAGCGCAACATTTATTTTAAGAGCAGACGCTAGTTGAGAAAAATATCGTCTGCTTCGATATTTCGATGTAGATTTGGCGGGATTATTTTACCAGGGGATGGATATCACGTATACCCAGGAATTTAATACCGTTACACTCTCAGGGATTCACACATACTTTATTTAAGAACTACATTTAAACCGAGATATATATATTTTTTTGGCATGAACTTATTTACATATATATATATTTTAAAGAGATTGAGCAATCCACAATAATATCTATAAATAAATATAAAGCATATATTGGATCTGAATTTATTAATCAACCAATATTTCTAGGGGCAACACGCCTCTCTTTATCAAGGCTTTTGATTTAAACTAAATCACGTGGGATCCACTCATGCTATACAAGATCAAAGTAAGAAACTATCTGATGAAAATTTCACTGTATATAACATATATTTATAATTGTTATATTTAATAATAATTAAAAGAGTATATAATTAAATAACCATTTGATTTTTGGCGCGTATGATTATTTTTAAAATAAAATAATTATCTACTGCCCTTACTGTAATGGCGTGCTAATACATCATATAAAAATCTATACATGTCGAATGCTGTCGACTCGCTGTAATATGCGAGACTTTTTGGTGATGGTTGATTGAGTGGTTTGATGGATTGATTGATGGATTGTTGTGGGCGCAGTCGTGTTTGCTGAGATAGTAAAGTATTAACACAGGGGAAAATAACGAGGACACAGGATTGAATTGAAATAGGCCAGCGATCAAGGGAGAAAGGGGTGACTATGGGGTTCTTGACTAAGGCTAGGCTGTCACATAGTGAACATTGGACTTATCTGCGTGATGAGGAAGATGGTGGCGAGGTCCTGGCTCTGACAGGTCCAGCTACTGACTCGATGCTGTCCAGGTCCCAACTTGTTGCGATGGTGCCGAGCTCCTCACTAACTAAACTGAGTCCGAGATTTAACATGTAAACTTCTCCGGGCTCTCATTGGATGACTGTCCAGGTGTGCCCGTTTCTCATTGGTCTTAGCTAATCTTCCTGGACTCTGATTGGATTTTGTTAATCCTTTGTCCTTGTCTTGTTTTAACATGATCCCGGAAGGGATAGGTTCTTGAACCCAGTTTTTATGAGTTCCTGGATAATAAAACCTACTAATGACCGTTTCCTCTCTGATGGCCTTTCTCCCAGATTTCGCTAAGCCTTGTCTTTATTAAAAATCTTTAGATCATACATTGCATACATATTGTGGTGGGATTACATCCAGTTATGTACAAATTATGACATCATGCTAAAAGGTACAACTTCCTTAGTTTTGTCCTTCAGTGTATATAAATATGTTCGTGGATGGCTTTTCTTGATTTATCAAGAAATTGGGTTGGCCAAATATCAGGGAACAGGTTAAATCAATGTTTAGTTGATTTCTGTTCCACCAGATGGCGCTCTGCCTTCTGTAAAGCACATGTGCTCCTGGTCAGGATATGTCTTTTTTATTTTTGATATAAATATGTGTAACCTCGCTCTTTAAAAAATATAAATATCACAGATTCATAATTTACATAGAGATTTATTCGAAAACGTAAAAAGTGTTAAATAGTTAAATTTTACATAGATAGATGGCGGGCTTGTCGTATGTGCAATACATAATTATATTTGTCAGTTTACATAAGCGTCGGGAATATTCTATATACAGTTACGAGCGTCATTCTTCGTGGCCTCTGTCACGGTTTGCTTTTTTTTTTTTTTTGGAATGGCGCCCTCCTATTGGTCGACTACGATCACGCCACCTTTGCTCCCCCCCATCATGCCTCCCCCCCACTCGCATTTTCGTTTTTGTAACTATTGTGTTGGAGCGGGTCGCTCCTTAAATAAATGCATATATTAGTTAATAACCAAATTGAATCCTCTCTTTCTTTTACCCAGTAAGAGACGCCTACGGAAGCCAACAGTACATAGACAGATAAAGCACATAGGCTATAGTTATTAACTAACATATGCATTTATTTAAGGCGCCAAATTATAATTGTAACAAATAGTATTTGAATCAAAACATTCAATCGGGTAAAACACTGGCGTTGCCCGGGTCATTCGGCTAGTGTGATATAAATACAAAATTAATTGAGCCTGCAAAAATAAAATTTCCCGCGCAAATAATTTTTAGCCAGCAGACTATATATTTACGACACACAGAGTGAAAGTTAATTAAATATTTAATTATATCATCATCAAGTGTGGAGAAAACTTCTTGGGAGGAAAACTTATTTACTTTCTAATGACTTTAAGAAAATCCATTTACTTTTTTTCCCCCACAAAATAAATGAGCAACGATAATTAAATTGCTACTTACATAAATATTATAGGCGTTAAATAGGCTGTTGTTATAATGGATTTGATTGACGTCTATTGACGTTCTTTTCTCGTCGCGTGAGTAAAACTATTACATTTAGTTTATATATATATATATATATATGGTAATTTAAACCAACAACCCTATATTATATAATACTTATAACAAGGTTGTCATGTTGTATATAGAAACACATCTATAAATAATTATACGCATGATTGACATGTGTCCTTGCATCACCATATGTAATGTACTTTGTACAAACTGAGGATGAATAAATAAAACTATGTAATAGATTAAAAGCTGAGTTAAAGCAAGAATGAGAAGTAAATCACAAAGTAACTTCTAAAAATAAATTGGAAGCCGTCAGACCGGCGCCAGTGTCCAGTATCATCGACACGTGCTGTAATGCAATTCTCTTTGTCGGAGGCGTTATATAAGGCCTCCCTCGGCTTAGCAAAACAGATTCAGTCACCACGTCGGCGCGGGCCCTTGTCGTTTGTGCCAGGACCACCTTATCGCAATGTAAAACAGTAAGATCTACTCTATCTCCATCTTGCTCTTAGATCGACTTTTATCTGTTCATGGAACTTTCCTTCTACAACTGTGTCGCTTCGTTTTGTGTGTGTAGACATTCCCAAGCTTTCCACTCTGCCTCGACCACGACTGCCTGTACTCTGTGAGAACTGTTAAAGGTCCTACAAGGTGCAGAGAGGTACTGGAAAACTCTCCACGCCCTGACTGTCCCTCTCGGTTACTACAGGTTTGACCCTCGGTTACCACATATATATATATACCTTCATGTGTTTAGTTCTTTTATAGTCCGATAGATGGCAGCAGCAATCCATGCGTTTAAATTTACTACTTTACTACAGAAGATATAGAATAGAAGATATATTGCCACGTAGAAAATTAGGGAAGACAAACTTCAGGATGAGACAGCAATTTATTTTAGGCAAGAACAAACTATGAATAATAAACAAAAGATAAGGGAAGAGGGAAGTTTACAGAGTAGCAAAGTATAAAAATAAAAAATCATACTTTGTTAATAAAATAATACATATTTTGCGACAATATACAGGGTGATCCAAAAGTCTTGCACAATTTTAAAAATTAATAACTCCGCAAATATTTGCGCTAGAGCAATGCGGTAAACACCATTATGTTCAGGACGCAATGGAATATTTTATGGCAAAATGTGAAAAATTCGAAATTGTTTTTAGTTACAATATTATTCGCTAGATGGCGCTCTACCAGAATCAAAGAGTCAGCGGCCAAATTGTTTGATAAATTGAAAAATATAACTGATCGACACGTATTTTACCTTTTTGAATACCAGGAAAGAACCCTAATAATATCAAATGATAAATTAATAAAACACCACTTCGCCAAAAGTAGAAGAATTGGTTGACGATTTTTAAATACAATCTGAGATATGTAAAATAGGTAAATGCAAATTAAAACATGTAGCAAAAAATAAAATTGATATTGTAGTTTGCTGGAATCCTCTCAGCGATTTAAATTTCGAAGATAATAAATTTCTAATTTTTTAATTCACCTCTTTCTCAGTATCGATTACACAGGTCTAAAAATTTTTTAAAAAGTTTTGATGTTTGAGCATTTAAAATGCTTTTTTGGTAATCAAATGGCGCTGATTCCGTATCTGCACTTAGTTTTTCTGTATGTCATCAAAATCTATAGATAATGACCATAAAGTGTATTTCACCAAAATAATATTTTCATAAAGAAAACTGCCAAGTCATCATGATTGCTTCATAATTTTTACAATCGTCACATCTCAAAGTTCTTCTAAAACATACACCATTAACTTCATATAAAAATAAAATTTTAACAATTAAAATAAATAAATCGCTTCCAAACATTATACCATCACTTCTAATTTGAAATTGTCAAAAATTAAACAAGTATTTAAACATTTAGTGAAAATATATTTTATTCACACAGATTAAATTTAATAAAAATTATTATTTCAAGCATCATTCATTTAAAAGCTATGCCATCAACTTTATATATGAAAATAAAATTTTAACACAATAATAAATTCACTTCCAGACATGGTTTCCAAAAGAAGATCCTGCAAAAACGACACAAATATTTCCTGTTATATATGTGGCGAATATACTGCAAGAAGCGCAAATAAATGCAATAACAGACTTTGTAAGACGGGCGTATTTAGCATATTTTGGTATAAAATTAGGAGACCAGAACAAGACATGGGCTCCACATAAGGTATGCAAAACGTGTGACGAAACACTGCGCCTGTGGACAAAGGGTGAAAGGCAATTGACATTTGGGATTCCTATGGTTTGGCGAGGGCCAAAAAATCATGACAATAATTGTTACTTTTGCGTACAAGACTTGAAACACTTTAACAGGAATGGTAAGAAAAAGCTTATATGCAAAGACCTATATTCAGCTAAACTTCCAATACCACACAGCCCAAATAGTCCCCTCCCAGTTTTTTCATCCAGTGCTAATAATCCTCTTTATGATGAATAAGAAGACACCACACAAAAGGATATCGAACTGGATGATTTTGATAGTGAAAACTATGGAGAACAAGAATGTCCAAAACGTTTTTCACAATCAAAACTGAATGATTTGACACGTGACCTGAGACTTTCAAAGCAAGATGCGGAACTGCTTGCATTAAGATTCATTATTGAATCATCATTCAATCATTATTGAATATTAGGTAGTGTAGTTTTTATTAAATGAGATTGTATGCTACTGAAGAGTTATATATTTGCATAATATTTTATTATTACAGAATTATCATAAGAACTAAAAACATGAATATCTCGCGCTATATATTGATTACATCACGCAACAACAACCAAGTCCTTGGTCAAGACCATATAAACATATTATATATTTCATAGATCATCCCTCTTTTTTCGTCAGAATCGACGGGAATTCTTCACGTACAGTTCCCACCCTCCATCCTGGATTTATCTTTATGCGCTTATAAACCTCATTCCTGGGGATTGGAAATTCCACGACTATCGCATCCTTCCTTTGCCAGTCCATCAATAAATTCAATGCCCTCGATGAGAGAGTGTCCTCTGACCCAAAATAGCATCTGTCTATTCCCCCCAGCATCTCCACAATTTAATGTTGAAGATGTGAGCTAATTTCTGAAATAACAAATACAACTTGTAAATATCCTGTACGCACTGGGGTTAAAAATAATCGACTCTAAACCAAATTAAAGACTCAAAGCCAAAGTTGATATTCAAAGCATTTTTATATTTATTGTTCTATTGGAATGGTCAAACAGAAAAGAATAAAATAGGCAATGAGAATGAAATGGGGAAATATACATAAAATTAACCTGTTAAAAAATATATTATGAGAAGTTACTTTCCTTTTTTGATGCTTCATTTGGAGGGCTGGAAAATTTCTTCCACTAAAATTTAAAAACTACATTTTTAGACGATTTTCTTAGAACCTCTCCCCGATCTGTCTCTACTGCTGCCTTCTTTATCTCTTCTTCTTATCGCCTTCCTCAAAATTTCCGCCAATTTTTTTTAACAGAGTAAAAAAAAAATTATTTTATAAATATTCCAACTGTTAAAATATAAAAATAATAATAATAAAAATTAATATTAAAAATTATTATTCAGAATATTATTTTAATAAACGAATATTATTTGAAAATATTTTAAAAAATAGCTGATTAGTTATTTAAAAAAAAGGAAATTTATTATAATATAATAAATTATATACATTAAAAATAAAGTAATAAAAGAAAGGTGAAGAGATGGGTTGGTTTGACAATGATGAATGCTCGACGTCCACTTCGTTCTTGTCGAGGCAGCTTCACCATTGTCCACCAGCTTTCTATTAGGTACTGTGGGTGAGCTTTGTCGCCGAAGTGGATTCCACAATCTGACCATGCTCCAGGCCAATGGATATCAGCGCAGACCTGCAATCCGAGTATTGAGTTCTCTGGGAAACACATCCTCTCTCATATACTATCCTTTATAGCAACCAGTTCTACTGGAAACACCATCCTTCACATCCCGGCTAACTATGGTGCTACCAGCTTCCTATTTACAGTCTGAGAACACTCTAGCCAAGGGGTCAACAAACTGCAACTCACATGCGGCTCTTTGGATGAGAAACAGCGGCTCTTTATATAGTTCCAAACGCAATTATTATTTATGCTGTGTACTATTTTTTTTTTTGGCAAAAAAAAAAATATATATATATATATATATTGTGGCTCTTTAAAAACTCTGATATTTTGTAAATAGTAATTTTTGACTCTTTCGACTCAAAAGATTGCCGGGAAATCCACTGATATTCCTTTCTGGCATCCATCCTTCGCGAGCCTATCTGCCAACTAATATCCTTCAATGATGCTAGTTTATTCGGGGCCCTCTTTCATTCCATGGCACTTCTATCACCACAAGGCGTATTTCCTATCTATCCAAATGTTTTTCCTGATAATTTCTTCCTCTAGGTTCAACCCCAGGGAGACTAACCCAGCGAGGACCAACAGTGCCTCTGTGCTGGTAGTATGGTATCTCCCTGTGATCCCAACGGCCGCCGTCCTTTGCACCCTTTCCGATGCCACCTTGTGGTCGCTATTTCGCTGCCACCAGGCCCTGGAAGCGTAGTATAGTAGTATTGGCTCGACGCAGGAAAGGTAGAGGTTCTTAAAATGGTGCCCTCTTTTCCCCTTCTGTTCAGAGACAATCTAGACAACCTGCATAGCGCCTACCTACCTTTCGCCACCATCCCATCAGGTGTACCTGTGATGCTTTTGCAGTACTTGAAGCCTGATAGGAGCATCGGGGGTAGCTGGACGTCACTGGAGCACTGGAGGTGGTCTTAGAGTGCTGAGGTAGAGGTTCAAAAAATTGGAATTCTTGTAATGCGTACCACGTAGTGATGAAGAATAGGTGCCTCGAAATTAGGGGTCGAGTTCTTCTACTCAGAGAGCGTTGTCGGGTGCACTATTCAGACTAAAAGTTGGTCTTGTGTGTACAATCCTTCAGTCGCGGTGTTCATAATAATTACCTCTTAACGTATATGTAGTTGAGGTACAAGAGTTATTTGGTCTTGGAGTAATTTTCAAAGTATTTTAGTTGCGACAAACTTTGCGTAGATGACATCTGTTTTTTCCTGGGAATAAGTCTACGAGGGTCTCTCACACTTCGGTATTTAATTTTGTATTAACTCGGCCTGAAAAGGCCTAGCAGATAATGGATAAAATATTAGAGAAGATTTTTTTTCTAGTCTATGCTGTTGAATAGAGTAAAACTCGGATCTCCAGTGCCTGGGGATGTTAAATGTCAGCCAATTCTGTCTTCTTTGCCTTATAGACTAGAACTGAGTTGTGTTAAAATAAAAAATTCCTTTCTGGGGCCACCATGTGCATTCAAGGCTTTAAAACGACCTCCAGGACATTGATGTAGGTGTCAGTGTTCACCCTGAAGCCCTGTTCAAAGAAGTGGGGAGACATGACATCCCCTTCAGTGCTGATGACGCCAAAGAAGATCACGGGAGCAGGGAATCTCGTGTGCATCACGAAAGGTGCCTTTGAGGGGTCTTTACAAATCCAACGATAATTCCTGGCATTTAAATTTGATCCTATACAACGTTCTTTTCATCAGAGAGGAACCTCAGAACGCCACAAGAGTCACGTGTCAGGTTTCTGAGGAAAGCAGTGGCCTTTTCTTTTCTGCTTTCCTTCATAGCCTCAGTCATCAATTGGTATTTCTAAAGGGCATAGGTTTGAGACCATAGTTGCTCTAATTGAAAGTTCTAATTGTAATAGGTCAATGCCCAACTTCTTGTCTATGGCTCTCATGATCTTTTTTCCAGGGTCTCCATCAATCTTGACATTTGACAAATTCTTCGTCACTTACCCTTTCCGATCGACGCGAGTGCTTTTTCTTGCAGAGGTTCCTTCTTCGTCACTGTCGACCTCATCAAACTGCTTCTGTGCACATGTTAAACAGTGTGTTCTGGTAGATTAAGAAAATCCAATGACTCTTTTAGTCTCCTCTCGGCACGCCGAGAAACGATTATGGCGTCTTCTCGATTATCATATTGTTATATGTTGGGATGTAGATGGCTTTTGTTCACTAGTGATGCTGTAGAAGAATCCAGAACAAGTTCACTTTAAAAGGAGGAGTTTTTATTATTACAGTAACAAGGAAGATGATTGTATAGCGAAATACACGGTAGAATCAAAAAGTTCCCGGACTTTTAAAAAATAAAATATAAACAACTTTTTAAAAATGTAAAATCAATTTTACTGTAAATCATAATGTCTAAACTATAATTTAATTTAGCAACGCCAGTAAATTCTCATGCGTAGTTTTCATTTTAGGCATATTTTTGTTGTAAGTATTTAGCTCACGTCGGTTTCTGCAATTTCATCATTTGAGCAAAATGCAAATATTAAATTTTGTGTAAATTTAAAAAGGTCTTTCACATAAACATTAGAATTAATGAATGAGGCTTATGAAGAAGAAAAATTGTCACGAACGCAGGTTTTATCTGGTATAAACGTTTTAAAGATGGCCGCAGATGATTCAAGGTCAGGTCGGCCATTGACATCAACAACGGTTCGCAATATTGGACAGGTAATGGATTTAATTGTTGCTGATAGAAAAAGTACTATTGATAATATAACAGAAATACTTGGAATTTCGTGTGGTAGTTGCCAAAAAATTATTGGTGATAATTTAAACATGATAAAACTTTGTGGTTATTTTCTCACGAAATTTAACAGATCAACAAAGAGAAACCAGATTATCAATTTAAAAAGATTTAATTAAACTGCAAATAATGATTCTAATGTTTCAAAAAGAATAATAACTGGTGATGAAACATGGTGCTTTCTTTTTGATCCACAAACCAAAAAACAATCACTAATTGAAAATGCGACGGTGGAGCTAAACAAGCTTAGAAAAATTGACTTTGAACTAGCATTTCAACAGCTATTTTCACGCTGAAAAAATGTGTAGATAAACAAGGCTCCTATTTTGAAAAGTTTCATGTTTAAATTACTATACTATGAATGAATAATTAATTTTTAAAAAGTTCTGGAATGTTTTGATCCTACCTTGGATAAAAGTTTGACATTTTTTTCTCAAGGTGTATGCTTTTTATCACTTTAAAATATATTTCTATTATATATATATCAATGCATTATTAATATATATATTATTTTGGATAAAAGGTATCTCCTGAAAAAATAAACTTTTATCCGGCAGAGTTTCCTCACCACTCTGGAAGTACCTGCCTCGGCGCGTTACCCTTTTTGGCGGTTCACCCCCCAGGGGCCCTAAATGGTCCTGAGAAGTCCTATTCCACTTCTAGCTTTTACTAACCCCACCATCGGATCTGACCTGATGGCGCTAGCAAAGCTAGGGCCCTAAAACTGACCAATTGTTGAAGACTCGTGTCCCAGGAAACTGAATAATTTTACAAACTAAAATAAATTTGATATATATATTTCAAATATGTTATAAGCTATGAAAATAAGAAATTCATGTTCACAATTTCATATGATGTTGGGATATGATTGATTTATAATTCCAGAAAATGAAACATATTTTACAAAGTTAATTTAATGGTTCATCTATGATAGAGATGATATCTGAAAATATTTTCAATGAAAATAATTAAGATTATAAGATTGAATGTATTTGATGACTGTGTGGTGATATTCCTACATGTAGTTCTTGAAATTCTGGTAGCTGGATAGCATCTAGCAATTGTTTCTTAAAATTATGTTCTATACGGCGACAATATCAGTGTAATATTGAGAACACATTCAAAGTGATTGTCGTAAAGATAGAGGCTGCTTGGCCGGCATTCATTGCTCTTCAAATATAAGACACTTCGACCAGTAAATCTTTCTATTGTCTGGCCGAAGTGTCTTTTATTTGAAGAACAAAGTGATTGTGTATGTGTAAAAGATATATTTTGTTTTTACTTCTTGTACATACAGTACTGGTCATGGAAAACACGGTGGTAAGAGGTTTGTGACTACTCATACTTTAGGGACACCAAATGTCTTTACTAGTAATATCAGGCAATGGAACCATGGGGTTAATGTCTGGATATATATTGAGAAAATGTTAGAAAGCAATAAATAACGAAATTAATTTCTTAAATGTCAAAGGGACTAAATAATTAATAAAAGCCTAATTTATTGTCAAAAAAAAAAAGGCTGTCTCCAACAGAATTCAAAGATTAGAAATTATTTTATTAATATGTCATAGGTAATATATATGAAATCCGATTTACAGGGTGATCCAAAAGTCCCGCACAACTTTAAAAATTAATAACTCCGCGAATATTCGCGCTAGAGCAATGCGGTAAACACCATTGTGTTCAGGATGCAATGGGAATTTTTATGGCAAATAATGTAAAATTCGAAATTGATTTTAGTTACAATTTTATTCACGAGATGGCGCTCTACCAGAATCAGAGATTCAGCGGCCAAATTGTTTGATAAATTGAAAAATATAACTGATCGACACGTATTTTTCCTTTTTGAATACCAGGAAAGAACCCTAATAATATCAAATAACAAATTAATAAAACACCACTTCGCCAAAAGTATGAAGAATTGGTTAACGATTTTCAAATACAATCAGAGATATGTAAAATAGGTAAATGCAAATTAAAACATGTAGCAAAAAGAAAATTTATATTTTAGATAAGGTTTGTTTCCGAAGATAATAAATTTCTAATATTTTAAATTCAACTCTCACTCAGTATCGATTATATTTATTTTAATTCATTTGAAAAATATGTATCTATCTCTGATAATTTATTTTATTCTGGAATGCCGTTGTTGTTGTCGTGTCCAATAAAGAGCCTCAGATGTACCATGCATCTCCATCACACCAGCAGCAATGTCCACTATCTTGAGTGTGTAAAGCTGCTGCTCTGGGTCTATGTCAAATTTCTGCAAGGCTGCGGCCATTGCTGGACATGAGAATATGTGGGTAGGTGTAAGTTCCACACCAGGACAATTGTTGCATGCCCTATAGGTTCTTGTGCCATCTGGATGTATTGTCATTCCTTTATAGTGTTTTTTTTCTAAGTCTTGTTATAGTTTTTGTCATTTTTCTCTCAGAGTTTATTTCGCATTTTGATCTTTTCTTATTTTTTTGTTTAATTATCTTGTATTCTGACAAAGAATCAGCGTCAAATAATAACATTTGTTCCTTCCTTTGGCTCACCTTTCTGGCTTCCTTTGCCAATTCAAATGCCATTTCATTACCCCCGATCCCAGCATGGGCAGGGATCCAATGTAGAATGCAGTTATTCTCCAATGGTTCCAGTTTCTGTGTGATTTTAGTATTGCCCTTCTGAATTGCTTCTAGAGCGGATATGGAGTCGCTGTATATTAAAATTCCTTCTGCTTGATGCAGGGATGGTTGGTTAAGGCATACATCAAGGGCTTTCCAGATAGCTGTCAGTTCACAAGTGAAGTTTGACGAAATCTGTCCTGCTCCTTCTTTGATTTTGTTTGTTCCATCTTGCAGTATTATGTTAATTCCGGCCCCTCCATTACTCAGGGTAAGGTCTGAAGATCCATCTGTATATGCTGTTAAAGGGCGTGGCCTAGCATTTTTAATCAATAATTTGTACTATGAGGACATAGCCGTTAATATTACAAACACATTAGACCTCGAAACCCAAGGTATCAAAGTCTACCTCAATCAAAACAAAGCCATCAACATATACAATATGTATCACCCTCCAAACAATACATTTATTGACGATGGAACAATGGCTCAATTTTTTACAAACAACACTATTATTTTAGGTGACCTTAATGCCAAACATCAACTATGGGGATGTTCTACGCCAAACCCAAGAGGCAAAATACTATCAAACATATTTGACGACAATGCCTTCATGTGCTTAAATGATGGGAATCCTACCCATCATTCCTACAGCTATAATACTGCACAAGCCCTTGATATAAGTTTTTACTATCCTGACATTTTCCACAAATGCAAATAGCAAATATTAAAAGGTTTTGAAAGTGATCATTTGCCTAATTTGATAGAAATTAGCACCAAGACCAAAACTAGCTCAATTAAGAAAAATTATGGAACTTCAAAAAGGCTAATATGATATCTTTCGAAAACACCATTATTAAAGCAGCCAAAGTTTCAATACCAAGAAGTTATATTAAGAAATGGATTCCAAATTATACACACCAGGCAAAAAATATTCAAACACTTATAACTAAAAGAAATGAACTACAAAAAAGTGCACCCAAAACCAAACAAATTGTAGAACTGAACTGAACATTGTGATTGCAAAAATAAAAAGATTATACGTAAATGTGAAAAGGGAAAAATGGAAACAAACTTGTGAAAACCTGAACCAAAGAAACCCAAATACAAAACTTTGGAATTTGGCAAAACAAATTGGCAGAGTCCAGCCACAAACTGAAAACACAAATATGATTGAGAATACAGATGGTACACCAGCAACTAATGACAAAATTGCTGCCAATCTTTTAGGTAATTCATATCAAATAAGTAGTAAAATCAAGGTTGAAAAAAGGCCCGAAAGATTATTCATGACTGTAAAAATGTCACCAGCACTCATAATATTTTCCATGAAAAAAATCAATATGAAAGAGCTAGCTTATGCATTAGAAAACACTGACCTAAACAAGACTCCTGGGCCAGATGGAATCCATGGCCGAATGATATCAAACTTGGGCAAAATTGGCAAAGAAAGACTTCTTAATATTTTCAATAACTCCTGGAAAACTGGAAAATTGCCTCAAGACTGTAAAAATGCAACAATAATTCCCATTAAAAAACTTGACAAATCTGCTGATGACCCAAAAAACTACCGACCTATCTCCCTCACAAATATTTGCTGCAAATTAATGGAAAAAAATTATATTCAGACGACTCACCTACCACCCCGACACAAGAAATCTCTTACCAGAAGAACAATATGGATTTAGGAAAGGACATGGGACAATAGTCCAACTCTTATTTTTCACACAAAAGGTAAAAGATGCACAAAACAAAAAGCCAACTAACCACACCATAGCTGCTTTTTAGACCTTACACAAGCTTTTGATAAGGTATGGAAAAACAAGTTAATTACAAAATTATACAAACATTTCAAAATTGATGGAAAAGCTATCACTTGGATAAATGATTCCCTTAAAAATATATACATCAGGGTCAAATATAATGGCACTCTATCTAAAACCTTCAAATTGTACCAAGGATTACCACAAGGATCAGTCCTTAGCCCAACTCTCTTCACCCTATTTATTGCAGGCATAGAAGACAAATTTTCACATAAAACCAATATTGGACTTTTCGCTGATGACATTATTCTATGGAGCAGCAACACTAACTGGAAAAAAGCTGAAAGAGATTTGAACAAGACTATTCTCCACCTAGAAAAATTTGCTAATAAACATAAATTAGAATTTAACCCCCAAAAATCTGAAACCTGTCTTTTTACTACCGATAAGAAACTATACAAAATAAGACCAAATATTATTCTGAAAGAACAACAATTGCAATATAATAAACATCCTAAATATCTCGGCTACACCCTGGATCCAGAAATTAACTCCAGTAAACATATTGAAGGAGTTGTTAGAAAAGGAAGAGACCGACTAAAAATCTTGAAATATATTTCAGGAAGAGTAGAGAGCTGAAGCAACAACACTAAAATTAACTTACACATCTCTAATGAGACCTATCTTGGAATATGGATATCAAATCTATGGTACAGCATCTGAAACAAATCTAAAAACACTGGAAAGGATACAACTAAATGCACCTAGAATTATTACAGGTCTTCGAAATACCTGCCCTAATAATATTGTACTTTGCGAGGCAGACATTATGCCCTTAAAGGATAGAATAAGCTACAATCTGCCAAAATATATAAACAAAATCAAGAGTTATGAAAATAAACACAGAACTTTCAATTACATACTTATTTGGAAACCCAATATAAGACTCAAAAAAGAAGGCCCTCTCCACCTGGCCAAAAGAAATGGATTTTTAAAATATAAAGTGGAAAAATATTATTTAGCTGAAAAAATATCTACATGCGAACCACTAACAAAATGTTATTTTTAATGCCACTTTAAACGAACCCACCAACAAACAATACCAAAATCCAGAATACTTAAAACAATTATCATTAGAAATAATTAATAAAATTCCTAAAAATGCAATAACTATCTATACCGATGGTAGCAGAGACGAGTTGGGACACACTGGCAGTGGCTCTCTCATTAAACCCACAAATGGCAATGAGAAAATGAACAGAAGAAACCCAGATTTTTGCTCAATCTTCAGATCAGAACTTATAGCCATCTATGAAGTCTTAAAATCCATCAGAAATACTAAACATCACGATATATGGATTCTTACTCATAGTAGAAGTGCCATACAACACTTGAGTCACACAGGGGAACTTAGAGACAAAGTAAGCAGGAACATAATTGGTTATCTCCAAAAACTCTCAATACCTCAAAAATACCTTCAATGGATACCCTTACATGTTAGCATTGAAGGCAATGAAGCTGCTGATGCGCTAGCGAAAAAAGGCACAAAAGAACCCTTGCTACAGAAAAATAAACTTACTTTTAAAGAAATAGAAACAGTAGCCAAAATAAACAAGAACTGGAGGATCCCACCTAAGCACAGTTGGTACACCCTAGAAGCAGATGGCCACCCAGACCTTTCAGTCCACAAGCCGGCATGCGAAGCATGCCCTTCGCTGCTATTCTGTTCAACTCATAAGCCAAGTAACGGTATCCAAGCTAGTGCTTGGACATTGTACCTGGAAACACCACCTCCCAGACAACGTGTCTGGAAGGATTTCTATACCGGTGGCCTTTAATCACAGCAAAATAGGAAACTATCTACTGTGTCCAGCAGGGACCGCGGGGAGGCAGCCCCCGGTCGACTCTGTTCACTCACAGCTGAGGAAAAGCTCAGCTGCCACGTCGTGGGCTTTCTCAAGAAGCTTGCTGTGATTTCTCAGCAGCTTACTCTCGATCGCGCCCCTCGCCCTCCTTCTCTCTTCCTGCACACCCACTACCCTTGGACAATCCAAGACGTAGTGGCGTGCATTCACATCCCTTTCTCCATAGACGCAATCAGGGTTTCTTTTAATTTTAAATCTGTGGAGACTTGGGGAAGAGAGCCCATCTCCCGAACTACCCTAATGAGTTTGTGGGACATTACCTTACAGAGGTACTTGGGTGTTGTTACCCCATTGAATACCTCTCTCCCCTTCACACTGTTCCTCCATCTGTCCAACCATAAGTCCTGGACGTGACCCCTGATCCTCCTATAAACTTCTTTCTCGGTCACTGGGGTCCTCAGTGATCTACCTCTAAAGCATCCTGCCTTAGCGATCCTGTCTGCGAACTCATTACCTTCGATGAGGCTGTGTCTCCTAAACCAAGGGAGCTCCGGAGCCCGCGTCATCATCTCCAGCTCCTGGATTATTTGATGCGCGAGTTGCCCTTTCTCCAGATTGATAACGACGAGGGCCGACATACAATCTGAATAGAGGCGGTCCGGGCTGAAGTTCTTCTCGGCACACACTCTGAGGGCTACCCTGATCGCAACCAGCTCGGCTGAAAAGACCAATTCGTCCAATCTGAGTGCTAAACCTTCTTGGAAGATCAGCTCTCCATTAGTGTATATCACTACCCCAGCTCCAGTATTGGTTCCAGACTTACTACCATCAGTGAAAACCTCCGTGCCAATCTCTGTCGGCCCTCTAGGACTCCAATTCCACTTTGGCAACCACTGCGGAGGCTTCCTTGTGTCCCTCTTCGATTCCAGGGCCCCCACTTAAAGTCCCAGGGCATCTTCCCTTTTCTCCCAGATCTTCTGTCTGATGGTCTCCTCCTCTAGTTTCAATCCCAGGGGAATAAGCCCAGCGAGGATCAAAAAGGCCTCATTGCTGGTAGTGCGATATCCTCCTGTGATTATGAGTGCCGCTGTCCTCTGCACTCTCTCTAGAGTTGTTGCCACCTTCTGATCCCTGTTTCGGCGCTACCAAGCCCCGAAAGCATATAGCAAGATTGGCTCGACACAGGAGAGGCAGAGGTTCCTAAAAATAGTACCCTCCTTCTCTCCCCCCCCTGTTGAGGGCCAACCAGGACAGGCCTGCACAACGCCTCCCTGCCTCTCGCCACCATCTCCTCCGCCTGGTATTGCCAACCCATCTTGTCATCAATGACCACCCCCAGGATGGTCATCCTATTGACCAACGCTACCCTCCGTCCTTCCATCCGGATAGCCGGCTTGTGTTTCCTTTTATTTCTTATGTCCCTAGGCTTAAAGCTGAGGGCTTTAGTTTTGGAGACATTGAACTTAAGGCCAGAGTCATGGGCCCAGATCGAGAAAATTTGGAGAGAAGTTTCAACACACACTTCTCAGCCTTCGCTCTCGAAGCAGTCTCAATGATGAGGAACTGGTCGTCAGCATAGATAACCAGCCTTGGTCCCTCATGGAGACCTCCACAGAATAGGTCCGCAGCAAGAGCCCTGGGGGCAACCCCTAGCACAGTTTCTTTCCAACTTACGCCCACCAAAACTGAGGCTAATCCGTCTATCCCTCAGGAAGTCACGAATCAAGCTGCACAAATTATCAAGACAACCCATGTCCATCAAATTTCTCATCAACTTGTTCCAGCTCATGGAGTTGAACGCGCCATCAATGTCCAGGGCCACGAAAAGAACCCAAGCACCCTTATTTAAGCCCATCTCAACCCCCTCTAACACCTCGTTCAGAGCTGTGGTTGTGGACTTCCCTTCCCTAAAACCATGTTGGAAAGAGGAAAGGAGCTCATTACTCTCTAGCCAGTGCTTCAGTCGCTGAGCTAGTAGGCTATCCAGGACCTTACCTAGACACACTAGTAAAGAAAGCGGACGATAATCATTAGGAGAATTACCCTTTCTACCAGACTTTTCGAGAAGCACTACTCGGGCAACCTTCCATGCCTCAGGAAATGTACCAGTGTCCAGGCACTTATTGAATAACCTGGAAAGAAGCGATGGGTGCATCCTTACCAGGGCTTTCATGACCGTGTTATCGATCCCTTCGGGACCAGAAGATATTCTTTTCCCGAACTTGAAAGCCGTCAGTTTCACCTCATTCTCAGAAAAGGGCGGATCCACCAAACCACAAGTGGTCAGAGAGATCTCGTCCTCTGGTTCCTCGTTTCCGAAGTGCCGATCCAAGTTGTTTTTATTTTGTCTTCTGCTTTCGAGCGAGTAGGTCTAGAACACATTCTCTCTGAATTTTCTCATTGTTGGTGGATAAAACAGCACCAGTGATTATTTTGGCCGCATTTGCTTGAACACTGTCAGTCTTACTTTTAGTGATGAGCATGAAGGAGCCCAGACCGGTGTTGCATATTCCATTATCGGTCTTATTAAGGTGGTATATGTTGTTCTGAGAATTCTGGGTTTTGCTCCCCAATTTGTTCCACATAGCCTTCTCAGAATGTTTAGTTTTCTGATAGCTCTATTTGAGGTGCTAATTATGTGCTATGAAAATTAAAATTCCTCATAAATAATAATTAAAATAATTTTGTTGACATCTTGTCAATAGATACACAGTCTGCACTATTAAAAAAAGATAATATGCATTATATACACTATGTACAATGAATATGGCGCCTCTTCCAGCGCTGCAGAGTTTGGTGGAGAATCGCCAGTGGTTCTCCAGCGACACCACGCATTTTGCGATCTACGATGAATACGTAGATCGCGTACTTCGCCGCTTAGGAGATGGTGATGGCGTGGTCCTCGAGACCAACTGGAAAGATCCAGGACTGCAGTATCACACCTAGGTATTATGGATTTCTAATTTTATCAATTATTTGTTTGTTTATGCTTATTTTGTGGTTATATTCATGCCTTTTTCCCTGGGAGTGGAGAAGACGCATAGGTTTGGTTTTATTGTGTTTATGGTCATTTGGAGTTCCATTGCCCACTTCTCCAGTCCTCTCATTGATGTCTTCAGTAATTTTTACGATTTTTCTATGCTGCTACTCGTGTGCCATATGGCTTTATCATCTGCATAACAGGCAACCTTTGTGTCTTCAGTGAGGTAAGGATGTATGTCGTTAATATATAGCAGATAGAGTAGAGGACTGAGCACAGATCTCTGAGGTACACCAGCCCATGTTCTTCCTTCCTTGGAAAATTCTCCATTGACCCGAACCTTTAACCTTCTTCCCCTTAATAAGTCTGCAATCCAGATTAAGGTTTTTCCTCTTACTCCGATGTTGTGCAGCTTTTCACGTAATTTCTCCCTCCACACTCGATCAAAAGCTGAGGTCATATCAAGGAATATAGCTGTGGTCTTCTTTGGCGATTTTTCCCGGAAATAATTTATTATTGATTGACAGAAGTAGAACAGTTGATCAGTTGTACAGTGCTGGGATCTATAGGCCGTTTGGTAGAGGTTTATTTTATTATTTTTTGTGAGCCAGACTATGAGCCTAGAGTGGATAATTCGTTCTGGTATTTTACAAAGTATGCTGGCGAGAACAATTGTCCGATAGTTCTTGTATTCCTTGGCATCTTTGTTTGGCTTCAGTATTGGCACTATAATTGATATCTTCCAATTCTTTGGTAGTTTACCAGTTTGCCATGAAATGTTCAGTATTCGTAGGAGTTGATTATTAACTTTGACTTCAAAGTGTTTAATCATTTGACCAGAGATTAGATTATCTCTTGGTGACCTCTTGGATTTTTTTATTGATGAGTTTAGCTCATTCAGTGTGAAGTCTCTCGAGAAAATATCTTGTTGATGGAAGTTTCTTGCTTGTTTAACTAACTGGTTTATATTATTTTTAGAGTCCTATCTTCATTCGTATAGTTGAGTATGGAAGTGCTTGAAAGATATTCAGCAATTATGTCAGCCATCTGTTTGTTCTCGTTCTCGCTGTTCTATTCATATCGGTTAGAGTATTGGAGGATTGGTGTTGGTTTTGATTGTTCTCTAACACTCTAATTATATTCCAGTGTTGGCTGTCCTTTCTTGGATCCATTTTTTTCGCAGAATTCTGCCATTTTTCTTGTTTGAATATCCAAATTTCTTGTTATATTTTGTGAATAATTTCAATGAGTTCCTTTCTGTTTTATTTGTTTTAAGAAGTCCATTGATATTGTCTCTCTCTCTGCAATCATTGCCTCGATGTTGTGGTCCTTCCAGTAAGGTATCCACAGGTCTTTACGTCTACCTCTAGTTATCGATGCTCTTTCGCAGCTTTTTAAATTTTCGAAGAGAATTTTTCCAAGCTTTTGTCAAGCGTTCTGTAATTCAATTTTTCGTTGCACAGTTCTTCAAGCTTTTCTGTGAATTTTTTTCAAGTCGGCTTTCCTAAAGTTCCATGTTATTTTATTCTAATGGACATTCTCAATTTTGAAGTTTAGGGTTGTTAAAATTGGTCTGTGGTCACTGATTGCACCTCTCAAGTTTTTCCATTGTGTTGTGGGTGCGATGTTGTAATTTATCGCTGTGATGTCTATTGCGGATTCTGTGCCTGTGGACTTAGATAGATAGGTGTTCTCTCCGTTATTTAACGGTGTAAGGTCGAGGTCGGTTAGCATGTCCTCAACCTACTGACTTTTGTTATCCTGGACAGGTGATCCCCGAATTGAACTTTTGGCGTTAAATTCGCCGAAGTATGATTGTGATATCCGAAGACGCTTCACTTAATGTCTCTATTGTGTGTGCCCATACAAAATGCAAAGATTTCACGAGCTGAAAGTTGGCGATTTTGAGATGCGTCAAGAATTCGCTGCATGGGTTTTCCGGCAAATTGATATTGATAAAAACTGGCTGTCGAATGTTCTGTGGACAGATGATGCTCACTTTTCTCTAAACGGAGAATTTAACATTCAAAACAGCCGCATTTGGGCAACAGAAAACCCTAGGATTTTCACAGAAATGCCACTTTACCAGCCTAGAGTTACAGTTTTGTGTGGGTTCACTTCTTTTATTATTGGGTCATTTTTCTTTGAAAAATCAATGGAAGAACTTTTAAAACCGTTTGTGTAACTGGTGAACGTTATGAGAAAAGGGTATTCCCATATTGCAGGGTAAAAGCACTAAGCGAAATAACATTCATGAAAGATGGAGGACCTCCTCATATCTCCCGAGGTGCCAAACAATTGCTGAAGGATACGTTCGGTGAAAATCGTGTGATAGGTCGCCACTTTATATACCAGTGGCCTCCAAGATCAACAGACTTGACGCCTTGCGATTTTTGTTTATGGGGATACATTAAATCGTGTGTTTATCGATGCTGGCCTACCACATTGGCCATGTTGAAGGCTTCTATCAGATGGCACGCTTTATCAATTGAACAGATATGTTATTTAATGCTGTCCATTCTGTCATTTATCGTCTGCAGGCGGTGATTGAGAATGATGGGTGCCACATTGAGCAAGGATTGTGACCTAATACAAGAGAGAAGGCAGTTACCTCATGTGTTGTATAAGCCGCCATGTATTATATTATCTATCAATATTTTGCAGCTCTTTGTGTTGGGATATGGGGATAATAAATGCTGTCCTCACATCTTGACTCTTTTTTTTTTGTGAACAGTAATATTTTGTTTGTCATTTGCTCACATATTATGTCGTGCAAACCAGAGTGTTATAACTTCTAGAATAACACTGGTACACACAATTTTACCCCTTATGTTTAGTTTTTCGCTTTTCGCTCATTAGAAGAAATACATAGATAATAGATAATAGATAACATAGAAATACATACATAGGAAATACATGTAGCATAAGGAATATTTTCTGTACACCAATAACTTTAGAAATTTTGTGAAAAAAAATAATACAAAATGATTTTACTACCACGTTTTTCAACGCAAAAGGTCGATTTGAAATTTATTTTTATTTGAGGGGACACATTTTTAAAATTGTGTACAGTATAATAAACAATGATAACATTTGACAAGCCAAAAGGATATTTGGAATAAAGTACGACAAATATATTTTGTCACTCTTCTATATTTCATTTGTTGGATCATGACAAATATCCAGTTAAATAGTCAAGGGTCGCCAATCAGTCAAGAAAATACACATTTCTTATAGCAAGAAATCCTATTAATAGTGCCATCATAATTTTTGGTACTATATTAACATTTCAAAAATTCGTGTATTGATATCAGCAGTGTTTTTCAAACATTCAATCTATTTCACAAAACCTCATATAAAAATAAATATTTTGCTACATGTTTTAATTTGCATTTACCTATTTTACATATCTCTGATTGTATTTAAAATCGTTAAACAATTCTTCATACTTTTGACGAAGTGGTGTTTTATTAATTTGTTATTTGATATTATTAGGGTTCTTTCCTGGTATTCAAAAAGGAAAAATACGTGTCGATCAGTTATATTTTTCAATTTATCAAACAATTTGGCCGCTGAATCTCTGATTCTGGTAGAGCGCCATCTGGCGAATAAAATTGTAACTAAAATCAATTTCGAAATTTTCATTATTTGCCATAAAAAATCCCATTGCATCCTGAATACAATGGTGTTTACCGCATTGCTCTAGCGCAAATATTCGCGGAGTTATTAATTTTTAAAATAGTGCGGGACTTTTGGATCACCCTGTATATATTAAAAGTGTGGTTTCAAAAATGAGGGCATTCACATGTACCCTAAGTAATCATGGCGCGAGGGGAGGCTGTTTTATCTAATCTAAAATACTTTCTATACATGTAAAACCTTATTATGAATATTGTACAATGAATATATACATTTCTTATAATGATGGTTTGGATATCATATTCTTATAGATAGATAATTCAGGTGGTATGATTCTTGGGAAGGTTATAAATTTTCGTATATGTTGCAAAATAGAAGACAAACTATCTGAGAAGCCAAGATTCCAAAGTAAAGTTGGGGGAAGATGGGTGTACTCCAGCTGCGGGGGATGGCCATGTGTCAGGGGAACAGGTGCCAAAAAATGGCATTCGTGTGGGGGAGGTCAGAGTCTAGTTACATCTGCGGATAGTGGAAGACGCGGAGAGTTGCCTCCAGGAGTGTGGATGATCCTGCAAGACGGTACCAGGACCATGGCATCGGAGCGGCCTACAAGATGGTGTAGCACAGACTGGACGTGGACAGCATGGAGCAGAATGTTGACAAGGAAGATCCTTCTGATAGCGGACATTTGAGACAAGTCCATCTAAATGTACCTAGTTCTCAATCCCATTAACAGCTCCTGTCAATAAAGTATAACGAACTAATCTGTATCCACAAGGAACCTACATTAAACCTACGCAAACAACGACCGCTGAAAAGCGTCATAACAATATTGAAGACAAAGCTATGGAAAGGTTTAGAATAATTATATAGCATTTATATAGTTTGCTAATAGTGAATTTCATATAGGTGAAATATGTCAGAAATTATTTATGATTATATAACTTCGATATTTGTAGCTGTTTTAAAAGTTGCTAACCAAATACAAAATAAATATATGTTTAAAAGGTAGAATTGACCACTTTTCGGTGTCAATGGTCTCCGAGATTTCAGTATATCCGTGTAAATAGACAGGGCTCTGACAACTTTTAACTAGAAATTTTCAAACAGCATATTTCACTTGTGCACAAGTTGCGCAACTTCTTTTGATAATGCTATGTACCACGTGTGTGTACTCGGGAAAAAGGCACAATAGAATGTCTCAGAAGTGGACATATTTGGTAAATATACGAGATAAAAATGAACCACAATCAAATAATTATGTGTTTAAACAGCCCTTTTATATAATTTTAAGTATAAAGTCTTGATATGCAAAGCATATATAAAGAAAAGATAATTATATGCTATCTTGACTAATCCCATGCGTACTTGGGATAATTGAGAAAAACATTAACAGCAAACCCATCTAAGAAAGCGCCAATTTTGGATTTAAAAGAGCTAGATATAATGTACTGTGGATTTTAGGTAGTCAAATTGGAATAAATTGCTGTCGCAGCGAACAACCTATTTTGAACAATGGCGCCTCAGTCAGGTATGCGTCCACTGAGATTAAACAGATAATTCTTTATATAAAGCGGCCACATCTATATATAAGAAATGAAAGTATTTAAAAACCCGAATGTTTATTTTATACACAAAACAAACTTCTACTGTCCTTACTGCAATTCCTGTCCTTCATCATTCAGTTTAGAATATATAAGCAGAATAGTCCAATACAGTATTAGAGCTCTAAAAAGTGGTCTGGTAGGGTTTCACCATTGAGGAGCCAAGCCCTCTCAATATTTTACATCGCAGTAAGGACAGTATAGAGGTTTGATTTATGCGAAAAAGAAACATTAGTGCTTTTAAATACTTTTATTTCTTAGATACATATTTAGTTAAAAGACATAAAAGGGGCATCTATACATGATATATAAAACCATTAAGCATTTCTCTCACAAATAATCCAAACATCTCTACTGTCCTTACTGCGATAAAAAATAATGAGAGGGCTTGGTTCATCAGTGGTGAATTGTTTTCTGAAGAGTAGTGCTCGATGCAAATATATATGTTATATTCTACTGCCCTAAAAACCCAGGTCCATAGTGTGCTAAAATAACATACCTAAGATTCCGTCTTACTGTCTCATATATGGGCAGAATTGTACAATAAATTCTAGAAGCAGATGGCCTCCCAAATCTTTAGGTCCATAAGCTGGCATGCTAAGCATTCCCTTAGCTGCTATCCTGTTCAATAGGTAAGCAATGGGACCCAAACTGGGGTTCGTATTTGGTATGGGAAAAACCAACTCCCAGATTAAAGCACCTAGAAGGATTTATATACCGGTGGCCTTCAGTCACAGCACGATAGAGAAACTATCTACTGTGTCCAGCAGGGACCGCGGCCACCGGTCGACCCTGTTCACCCACAGCTGAAATAAAGTTCAGCTGCCTCGTCGTGGGCTTTCTCAAGAAGCTTGCTGTGAAATCTTAGCAGCTCAGTTTCGATAGCTTTCCCCGCTCTTCTTCTCTCCTCTTTCACACCCACCACTCTTGGACAATCCAAGGCGTACTTGGACAATGGCGTGCTCCCAGATCCCTTTCTCCACAGATGCAATCAGGATTACTTTTAATTTTTAAATCTGTGGAGACTCCTGGGGAAGAATCCATGTCCCGATACCACTAAGTTTGAGGGACATAGCCTTTACATAGTATTTGGGCGTGTTCACCCAAGTGTTATACCTCCCTCTTTTTCCGCTGTTCCTAAATCTGTCTAACCACAGGTCCTGGACGTGCCCCCCTGACTCTCCTATAAACCTCTTTCTTGGTTTTGGGGAAATCCAATGATATTCCATTCTGGAATCCATCCTTCGCGAGCCTATCTGCCAACTAATTTCCTTCAATGATGCTAGTTTATTTGGGGCTCTCCCTCATTCCATGGCACTTCTATCACCACAAGGTGTCTTTCCTATCTATCAAAATGTTTTTCCTGATGGCCTCCTCCTCTAGGTTCAACCCCAGAGAGCCTTACCCAGCGAGGACCAACAGTGCCTCTGTGCTGGTAATATGGTATCTCCTTGTGATCCCAACGGCCGCCGTCCTTTGCACCCTTTTTGATGCCACCTTGTGGTCCCTATTTCGCTGCCACCAGGCCCTGGAAGCGTAGTATAGTAATATTGGCTCGACGCAGGAAAGGTAGAGGTTCTTAAAATGGTACCCTCCTTTCCCCTTCTGTTCAGAGACAATCTGGACAGCCTGCATAGCGCCTCCCTACCTTTCGCCACCATCCCATCAGGTGTATCTGTGATGCCTTTGCAGTACTTATAGGGTGATAGGAGCATCGGGGGTAGCTGGGCGTCACTGGAGCACTGGAGGTGGTCTTAGGGTGTTGAGGTAGAGGTTTAAAAATTTGGAATTCTAGTAATGCATACCACGTAGTGATGAATAATAGGTGCCTCGAAATTAGGGGTCGAGTTCTTCTACTCGGAGAGCCTTGTCGGGTGCACTATTCTGTCTAAAAGTTGGTCTTGTGTGTACAATCCTTCAGTCTCGGTGTTCATAATAATTACCTCTTAACGTATATGTAGTTGAGGTACAAGGGTTATTTGGTCTTGGAGTAATTTTCAAAGTATTTTAGTTGCGACAAACTTTGCGTAGATGACGTCTGTTTTTCCTGGGAATAAGTCTACGAGGGTCTCTCACACTTCGCTGTTTAATTTTGTAATAACTCGGCCTGAAAAGGTCTAGCACAGGCATGTCAAACTCGCGGCCCGCGGGCCTCATGCGGCCCACAACGAATAAATTTGCGGCCCACCAGACAATATATTTTAATAAAAATTCTTGTATAAATTTTAAAAAAAATTAATAAAAATTTGTAGCCTAATTTTTTAAAATTGTAATTATACATAATTTATATATTAATAACGAATCACTGGTCGCCATACATAAGTCGTAAGTTTTTATAATATTATACCTACATACATAACGTATGTACATCGCCATAAGTATTGTGTGCCTTAAAGTTTAAAGAAAATATTCTTTCGGAGTACTAGAAAAATTTTTTTTTTTAAAGTTACGTTCAATAATTTGTGCAGTTATTCTGTGTCTGGTAAGTTAAAAAATATTATTTTTTTTAAATATTAATTAAAACGTTTTATTATTTTGTGTTAGCGATTACTAATTTTTTTTCAGACCTTTGTATTCAATATGTCTTCATCAAAACCAAGTGGAGGTAAAACTAAACGAAAAATTGCTGACGAACATAGGAATTTTCAAGAAAAGTGGGAATTAGAGTATTTTTGCTCTGAAGTAAAAGATAAAATCATCTGCTTGATATGTAATAATGCTATTAGTGTACCAAAATTATAAAACATTAAACGGCATTATGAACAACATAAATCAAAATATGATACCTACGAAGGTTTAATGAGACAAGAAAAGTTAAAAGAGTTCAAGTTGGGAATGAAAAAACAACAGTTTATGTTTACTAAAGTATCAAAAGAGAGTGAAGCGGCGGTGCACATGCAAGCTACGTTTTATCGGAGATGATAGCTAAACACTCAAAACCTTTTACTGAAGGTGATTTCATCAAGGAATGTTTAATTAAAGCTGCAGAAATTGTTTGTCCTGGAAGTGTGAAGACGTTTCAAGCAATATCTTTGTATCGAAATACCGTTGTGAAAAGAGTTACTGATATGGCCAGAAATTTAAATGATCAGATAAAAGGAAAATCATCTTGTTTCGAAGCATTTTCCATTGCCTGTGATGAGAGTACGTACATTGGGGGCGTAGCTCAGTTAGCTGTTTTTTTTTTTCGAGCTTGCGACACGGATTTCAACATTTTTGAGGAATTATTGGAACTAGTACCGATGCATGGCACTACTACAGGAGAAGATATATTTAATTGCGTTTATGATCTTCTGCAAAAATACAATTTACCTCAATCAAAATTGACTTCTGTAGCAACAGATGGAGCTCCTTCAATGACTGGAAAAACCAACGGTTTCGTAGCATTACTGCGAAAAAAACTAAGTGAAATTTCTGATGGTTCCAATATTTATCATACGCATTGCATTATACATCAGGAAGTATTATGTACGAAGGTAATAAAAATGGAAAATGTGTTGACACCTATCAAAAAATTCATCAATTTCATAAGATCTCGAGGTTTAAATCAGCGACAGTTCTCTCTGTTCTTAACTGAATTAGAAAGCGAATATTCAGGTTTATCATACTATACCGAGGTACGTTGGCTATCATGCTCCAAGGTTCTCAAACAATTTTGGGACTTGAAAGAAGAAATATGTCAGTTTTTAATAACCAAGAATCAAGACATCACTTTGTTTTCTGATCAAGTATGGTTGCAAGATTTTTCCTTCATGGTTGACATAACAAAACACTTGTCGGATTTAAATCTGAAACTGCAAGGAAAGGATGAGATCATTACCAACATGTGTGACCAAGTTAATGCATTCAAATGTAAGCTAGTTCTTCGGGAAAAGCAGTTGAAAAACGAAGATTTAATGCACTTTCCGACATGCAACATGTACAAATCAAGTTTAGGTGAAACTGCATCGTATCAAAAATATGCGGAAAAAATTTTAAGTCTTGGAAATGAATTTGAAACAAGGTTTTCTGATTTCAAATCTTTGGAAGGCAAGTTTACTTTGTTTTCTTCGATTTTCTCGATAAATATAGAATCAGTACCTAATCATATGCAAATGGAGGTAATAGATATCCAGTGCGATTCAGATTTAAAGGCAAAATTCATTGAAGTTGGCGTTTCTGAATTTTACAAATATTTACCAGCCAGATTTGAAAACACTCGAAAATTAGCATATGAAATTATGTCCATGTTTGGAAGTACTTATCGGTGCGAGCAGTTATTTTCACTTATGAAAGGAAATAAGTCTCCAATCAGATCGAGAATTACTGACGTTCACCTTGGGTCAGTTTTAAAATTAATCACTGCGAACAAGATTTCCCCCAAAGTAGGAAAGATGGTAGCAGAAAAGAGATGCCAAATATCAGGGAGAAAATATTAACTTTACTTTCTTTTTTCTTATTAGTATTTTTTAAAATAAACCTACATAAATGTTACTATAAAAATTTAATTACTTGTTTTCTTTTTTTGCGGCCCACATAATCTTATTACTTTTTTATTTGGCCCGTGTTAGGATTTGAGTTTGACATGCTTGCTGTAAATCATAATGTCTAAACTATAATTTAATTTAGCAACGCCAGTAAATTCTCATGCGTAGTTTTCATTTTAGGCATATTTTTGTTGTAAGTATTTAGCTCGCGTCGGTTTCTGCAATTTCATCATTCAAGCAAAGTGCAAATATTAAATTTTGTGTAAATTTAAAAAAGTCTTTCACATAGACATTAGCATTAATGAATGAGGCTTATGAAGACGAAAATTGTTACGAACGCAAGTTTATTTCTGGTATAAACGGTTTAAAGATGGCCGCAAGAGCATCGCAGATGATTCAAGGTCAGGTCGGCCATTGACATCAACAACGTATCGCAATATTGTACAGGTACGTGATTTAATTGTTGCTGATAAAAAATTTACTATTGATAATATATCAGACATACTTGGAATTTCGTGTGGTAGATGCCAAAAATTATTGGTGATAATTTAAACATGATAAAACTTTGTGGTTATTTACTCACGAAATTTAACAGATCAACAAAGAGAAACCAGATTATCAATTTAAAAAGATTTAATTAAATTGCAAATAGTGATTCTGATTTTTCAAAAAGAATAATAACTAGTGATGAAACATGGTGCTTTCTTTTTGATCCACAAACCAAAAAACAAGCACTCGAATGGCACACACCAAATTCTCCAAGGAGGAAGAAAGTTTGTCTTGACAAGTCCAAAGGAAAAGTAATGCTTGTAGTGTTTTTCGATTATCAAGGACTTGTCTATTGTGATTTTTTAAAGAGGGGAATACTTTTAATAAACAGGTATACAAAGAATGCGATAAGAAGAAAAAGAAACACTTTTTAATCAAAACAGTGGAAATTGCTACAAGATAATGCCCCTGCTCATAGAGCCATTATTGTACAAGTCTATTTAGCCAAACACTCTGTATCTGTCTTGCCGCATTCTCCCTACTCTTCTGATATCGCCCCATGCGATTTCTTCTTCTTTCCAAAACTTAAAATGACGTTAAAGGGAGGCGATTTTCATTGTCATCAGAAGTAATTGAAAATGTGACGGTGGAGCTAAACAAGCTTAGAAAAATTGATTTTGAACTAGCATTTCAACAGCTTTTTTCACGCTAGAAAAAATGTGTAAATAAACAAGGCTCCTATTTTGAAAAAATTCATGTTTAAATTACTATACTATGAATGAACAATTAATTTTTAAAAAGTTCTGGAATGTTTTGATCCTACCTTGGATAAAAGTTTGACATTTTTTTCTCAAGGTGTATGCTTTTTATCACTTTAAAATATATTTCTATTATATATATATCAATGCATTATTAATATATATATATTATTTTGGATAAAAGGTATCTCCTGAAAAAATAAACTTTTATCCGGCAGAGTTTCCTCACCACTCTGGAAGTACCTGCCTCGGCGCGTTACCCTTTTTGGCGGTTCACCCCCCAGGAGCCCTAAATGGTCCTGAGAAGTCCTATTCCACTTCTAGCTTTTACTAACCCCACCATCGGATCTGACCTGATGGCGCCAGCAAAGCTAGGGCCCTAAAACTGACCAATTGTTGAAGACTCGTGTCCCAGGAAACTGAATAATTTTACAAACTAAAATAAATTTGATATATATATTTCAAATATGTTATAAGCTATGAAAATAAGAAATTCATGTTCACAATTTCATATGATGTTGGGATATGATTGATTTATAATTCCAGAAAATGAAACATATTTTACAAAGTTAATTTAATGGTTCATCTATGATAGAGATGATATCTGAAAATATTTTCAATGAAAATAATTAAGATTATAAGATTGAATGTATTTGATGACTGTGTGGTGATATTCCTACATGTAGTTCTTGAAATTCTGGTAGCTGGATAGCATCTAGCAATTGTTTCTTAAAATTATGTTCTATACGGCGATAATATCAGTGTAATATTGAGAACACATTCAAAGTGATTGTCGTAAAGATAGAGGCTGCTTGGCCGGCATTCATTGCTCTTCAAATATAAGACACTTCGACCAGTAAATCTTTCTATTGTCTGGCCGAAGTGTCTTTTATTTGAAGAACAAAGTGATTGTGTATGTGTAAAAGGAATATTTTGTGTTTACTTCTTGTACATACAGTACTGGTCATGAAAATCACGGTGGTAAGAGGTTTGTGACTACTCATACTTTAGGTACACCAAATGTCTTTACTAGTAAAATCAGGCAATAGAACCATGGGGTTAATGTCTGGATATAGGTATCATACATTTAAGGTTGTCCGAGAAGTTCGTAAACACTTGCAAAAAATTGAAATACCAATATTATTTGCCGTTATTGTCTTTGTATTCTGTATAAAGTAATTGTATTATGTATTCTCCGTAATAATATTATTCGCCAAGTAATAAGAAAAATAACGTTTAAAGAAAACCACGAAATTTTGGGACAACCTTATATTGAAATGTATTGGTGATGAGTGGCACTTTAAAAATAAAGTCCATTCACACATAAAGAACTTATTTCGCACACACCAGAGCGGACGGTTGCTCTTTTTCGAGCTTCGCCGTTTTTTCCCTTTGGCGTCTGAGGAAATGCAAGAAAGTGGGCCTAGTTTGGTATTGGCTGGGGACGAGCTACACAGGTGCCCGGCTCCGAACTCCGGGCCAGTGTGGAGATATTGGCGAGAGTGAATTTATAAGATGGATATTCAATTCATTTTCAGGAAATCGCTAAAAATGAAAATTCTCCTGCTGGCGAAAGTCACGCAGGTGTCAGAAGCCTGGACGCTGGCCCTTCTCAACAGAAACCTGACACTGGGACATTTCCTAACTACTTGGAAGCAAGCAAGGGTCGTACTCCTTTAAAAAGAAGGTAAGCCTCTAGAATACTCCAAGAGATACAGACCAATATCTCTACTCCCCGTCATGGGGAAAATTCTAGAAAAGCTTCTTGCTCGAAGAATCACCTTCTGGATAGAGAAGAAAGACCTCCTGAACGACAACATCCATGGTTTCAGGAGGTGTTAATCCACGAGTATTACACTCGAAAAAATCGTGAACTCAATTGAAGATGGGAGAAACAAGGGACTGTAGACCCTACTGATCTCCCTGGATATTGAAGCCGCCTTTGACAACTGGGATATGACAATAAAGGTCCTAAACACCAAAAAAGTGTCCCGCAGTTTTCTGGAGAACAGGCGAGCTGACTTATCCCTTGGGGACGTCGATGCGGTTGGATCCCTAACCAAAGGATGCCCCCAGGGATCGATCATGCTGCGGACCTGTTCTCTGGAACATCGTCGTCTGCATCCTCCTAGATGGAATATTTACCCACAAGTCATCTATGTAGACGGCATCTCAGTTATCATGAAGACATCCACGTAGAAACGTTGAGAAGGCCTCGAACGATATCTTGAAGGTAGTATCTGACTGAGAAGGTAGGAAGAAGCTACTCTTTAGCGTAAACAGTACAACACCTTTAGTTTTAAGTCTGGTTATACCAGATCGAAGAGGAAAATCAATGGCTCTGAACATAAGCCAATTATCCATCTATGTGGTGAAATAATACAGGTCGTCACGGATGTGAAAATCTTCGGTGTGACGATCACGGACTCTCTCTCCCGGGGTTCTCTTGTCTATGGCATGGCCAATAAGGCTATCAGGAATGTCACCAACTTGGGAAGACTGAAGATCGGGGGAGGAGGTGTTGTGCAGGTGGACTTCATATAAGAGACTGTACCTTTCTTGCATAGAGCCCATCCTCATGTATGGTGCAGAAGTTTGGTCTGCCAGAAACAAGAGACAAAACAACTACGCCATACAGGAGCGTGTCTAGAGGAGAGCAGACTTGAAAATCGCCGGCTGCTACAACACTAACAGCACCGAGGCCCTTCTGGTCCTCTCAAACTTATGCCAGTTGCCTGCAAGTGCACCTTGGCGGATCGAAGGTTTCAAACTTGGGAGTTGAGAAGACACGCAGACGAGCCACTCATCTTAGAAGATCAGGAGCCAATATGCCTTTCTCCAAGACACCCCTCCTGGGTGCCCATAATCCACTGGTACAAGTACACTCCTTTGGAGAAGGGTATCGATATTTTCACGGATGGCAGCAAAACCAGTAAAGGAACAGGCTGTGCTTTTGCTGTTTTCGGGGATGAACAGCTAATGGACAAGCGGAATTTTGAGCTAGTAAGAGGAGAACTTGTGTTCTCTCCAGGGGGAGATGCTAGCCATAAAGAAAGCCCTAGACCACTGCTCAGCGGAGGACATCGTTTCTGACCATCTCTACTTGGACTGTATGTCTGTTCTCCATGTGATATCTCACGAGATGTCCGACATGGGCCGTGACATCGCCCATCATTTACAAAGAAAACAACGCCTTGCCTTACACTGGGTGAAAGTGCATGACCTCGTTGAAAACAACGCGACGGTAGACAGGTTGGCCAAAAAACTTGTGCAATAGTGATACCTGTCAAGATGCCACTAAACAGAAAGCAATTCTTCAAGACTATTAAGAATCAAGCAATGGAGAACGTGGACCAAGAGATGGAGATAAGCACCGAGCAGGAGTAAACCAACAAATGGTCCCCCAAACCTGGAGGCCTATCAAAATCCCTTTCAAGCGACCTCAACCGACTTGTGTCTGGACATGGCCCCTTTCCAGAATACCTTACAAGATTCGCGCTGAAGACCGACCTAAGCTGCGCCTGCGGGCATCCTAGTGAGGTGCCATGCACTACTTTCTATAGTGGCCACACCTGGAAGGCTTGGACCATCTCAAACGAGTAGTTCGAGGAGTAACATATCCATACATTTCAAAGAAAAGCCGGACTCTCATTGTGGAAGCATATAAGGTTGCCCATAGCCTCTATACCACCATACTTAAGATTTCACAGGACAACAGGGTCTAACCGGCGCTACCTCCCCGTGGTTCCCAGCTTAGCTTCCCAATGATCTCTTGTGAGGGAAGCTAGGTGAAACCGAGCGTGCCGGGTTACAAAATCCTCCTAACATAACCATTAGGGGGTGGTTTTCCAAGCTTTTCCTTGGCTCGTGAGCCAAGATGGTGGTATAGTACAGGCGTACAGACTTCGATCTAGGTAGCCCACTATCCATTGGTGCTAGAAGGTGGTAGCAGAGAACCTCCAGGTAAGCCTCCGGGAACCCAGCCTGACCGAGGACGTTGTCCTGCGCGGGACGACTACGCCGTTCATCAGGATTACCACCCGCTCGGCCCGTCGCCCCCTAGAACGCCCGTGCCTTGCGGCCCTGCGGATCACCCGATTCCTCGCGAGATGGATCTCAGTCGTCGACGTGCCGGTTGACTGGTCCTCGCTCCGGCGCTGCGTCTTCTCAGTTCACGACGGGGATAACACCACAGACTGGCACTACATGTCCTGCCTCACCCAAACCATCCAGCATCAGCCGGCCCGTCCTAACCAGCCTGCTGGTCCGCCGACAACTCCTTGGGCCACCGATCCATTTCTTCCATTTACAATTATGTCATTACTTTAACGATTTCTTTTTGAATGTGTAAATATTGACTGAGGTGTCAATAAATTTGTTTTAATAAACAATTGTCACGCACGCACAACACACAATACACACAACCAAGGGGAATTTATATATGCATATATCATAAACATATATGTTTATAGGTGATAGAAAGATATGTAGATAGGTCATCTCCCGGCCGCTAGCCAATCAGCTGGGCGAGCCATATTATCATATGTCTAGATGTCGCTATCGACCCGACTTCCTGGCGTCGTCACCCCGCCTCATTGAATAAATCCATTTTTATAGCTGTTGACCACGGACCAGAATGTTTATCTTCCTCCCATACAACGACGTCCCTTTTAGCACATTTCCTCCAGATTTATTGCCGCGCGCTATGTTTATCACCCCTTTCATATATTAAATAGAAAGTTTAATTTTCAATAAATAACGTTTATTGAAAGTATAGAAAGACTATTTTTATCGTTCATTTATACTTTCTAAAACGAAAATATATTTTTTTAACTGTATAAAAACACAAATTATTTCTCTCATATAAAAAGCCATGAAAGAACCAACGCAGAGCTATAAAAAGAGAATGTGCTCAGCTCTCATCAGAAAGGATTTCTTTAGGTCTTTTTATATGTTAAAAATAACATCCTAACTCCAATTTACATACACAAGGGTTGTCCTATATACGAGTATGGCCCAGACTGCACACATCAGCACAATGTCGTACATTAGTTTAGTTCCAATACAGTGTCCCCTTACACTTCTATGCATTTCCCTACAGATCTTCTAATACCTTTATGCCTTTTGTTATAGAAGATTTCGTGTTAGCTATCTGTAAAGTCCATAAGGGAATTTGACGTCTCCACACCAATTCTCCACGCTCTGGGCCTCCTTCGCATTCCCTTAGTTCTTTCTTATATACAGACATGGCCACATTCGTCCAATGAGAAGGCGTGAGATATTGGTTCACTAACAAACGAAGACAACATTCTTCCCGTTAAAACCTGATCAGAAAAAACTGAAAATGTTTGTCAATATAATTTGACAAATTAATCACCTCATTATCATCCTTAATTTCTTTTCTTTCAATATTTTTGTTATCCGAAATAAGTCAATCGTGCCACAGACAGTCAATCGTCATATTACTTCAAGAACTTTAAAAATTGCAAGTTTTCAACTTTGATTCTTATTAAAGCTACGTACTCGATCTGATGTCTACAGCTTATCCAAATTGGGTGTCTCGATGCCAATATCTCCGCTGCCATGATCCCAATATCTCCACTACCATTACCGGATCATATCGACCTCCCTGATCCTAAAATATGATCCTGTTCTGCTGCTAGACAGTCGGGCTGTAGGCAGCTTTCTGGCTGTTCCATACTTTACTCTGGGAGCTCTCAAATTCAGCATTTCTTCGCATTCTTGGCATAGATTATAACGACCACTATTCATCTATAGTACAGGAAAACTATCTGTACTTCGATTCTTTTCACATTATTAATGCATCTGACGTTCCTGATAGTTCCTACGAAGTCATTAGGCCCAAATAGACTTCACCATCGACTTCAAGTTCCCCTCAAGATCATCTGCCGTCCACGCCACCAGAGTTTGCCTCGCGGAGAGAGAAGGACTTCTCTGACCATCTCCCAAATCTCATTGACCTGTGATCATATATACCTTTCTGACGTGGTACGCAGACGTTGTTGTTGCTGTTAGTGAAAACAGTTAAAGTACGACCGTTTTGGAGAATCATCCATCAAGTCTTTAGTGCGGAAGCCGGGCTTGGATTGAAATCTACCCCAAATATCAGGGAGAGTATTTATTGACTCCAGAGTTTGTACAACCGTAAAAAATATAAATGAACCGAGTCCATCAGTTGAAAGGCCAGTAGATGAAGAAAGGACTCGTTGACACAAAATAAGTTATATATTTCCTAAACTTAATGCACATTAACCTAAATGTTAAAAAGTTCCGACTGTGGTATCTAGACATAAAACAAAGAGGGGGAGGTTAAAGGCTGGCTGTATAGTGTAACAAATTGAAGACTCTGTTATCACTTCAGTGGTCATAGTACCATACCCAGCATGTCTTTATACTATCTAATAACTTCCCCTAATAACTTGTCATATCCCAGTACTATCGAGCCGCTATTAGCGATCCACTGACGTCAGGACAGGGTACTATCTAGCGACCCACTGGCGTCAGGACAGGGTACTATCTAGCGACCCACTGACGTCAGGACAGGGTACTATCTAGCGACCCACTGACGTCAGGACAGGGTACTATCTAGCGACCCACTGGCGTCAGGACAGGGTACTATCTAGCGACCCACTGACGTCAGGACAGGGTACTATCTAGCGACCCACTGACGTCAGGACAGGGTACTATCTAGCGACCCACTGACGTCAGGACAGAGTACTATCTAGCGACCCACTGTCCCCGGCTAGAAAGTACTAGGACGTGATGAGAGTGACAGACAGACATAGTATTTATATAGATAGATATTTCTTAAATATAAATCTTGTTTCAAATTTGTTTAGAAGGTTTTCATCTGGAGTAATGTATCAAATTGACCAATCAGTTAGTTCAGTCTAAATGACGTAATATCATTCAACAATTCTGGTTGGCTGCTCTTAAATTAGGCTTTAGTATACGAGGAAGACTGTTGTCCGATTAGGAAGTAGAATTCAAGATTAGCTCTCGTCAGTAGAGAGGTTTAAAGAGAGGCGGCTAGAATCCATCAAGAGGTGAAAAATGATATCATCATTACAAGATGGAAAATTTGCCGGGAGGAAATTGATCCTTAGAAGCATAGGGCGCCTCTCCCGTCAAAATAAACGTCAAAACCTGATGCCATCTATTGACCGTCGCCGCAAACTAGCGGCCTCTGGATTTGACCCAGCCACCTTGCCAGCAAAACACCTTTTTGGTAGATTGTGAAGATTCCATTAGATCCCGTGTGGATCTCATGGAATAAAGTCCGCCCTAGGCTGACGAGGGCCAATAGCCCGAAATCATTAACAAAAGTTAACTTTTACGGGTTATCACACAAAAGGCAATATACTAGGGCCTACCGTAAGAGTAACTTAAATAAAATAAAACAGTACTTTATTGTAGCGTTGGTATGGATTGGAATCGGGTGGCACAGGGATGCAAAGAGAACAGCCAGACACGGAAAAACCTCGTAGAAAAACACTTTAAGTGTCTCCACACCAATTCTCCACGATCTGGGTCCCCCTCGCATTCCCTTAGTCCCCTCTTATATACAGACATGGCCACATTCGTCCAATGAGAAGGCGTGAGAGATTGGTTCACTAACAAACGAGGACAACATTCTTCCCGCTAAAAACTGATCAGAATAAAACTGAAAATGTTTGTCAATATAATTTGACAGAAGGTATCCTTCCAAAGAAAAAAAAGGAACTAACCGATCTCCCAAACATTCTTATTGTCCCGTAAGGAAAACCTCCCGCTGTCGGGTGGGAAAAAGCTCACGGGAGCCATGTTATAAAGATACACACAAAAAAAAAAAAACTAAAGAGAGGAGAAGTAGGCACCCGGGTTGTTCCATAAAGGTGCCTTCCTTCTTGTTCCTCCCAAGAAGAAATTAACCAAATAATTCTGCGCAAACTACGTGAGTTACCATGAGTGATTACCAAGCAGACACACACATATAATATGCTTTAATAGACAGAGTTTAATGGGGAACCAATAAGCTTTCTTCTGGGACCTGCCGAGCATGATAGGTAGAGACTTTGGGAACTGACAGACCTCACTTGATGAGAAACCGAACGATCCAATTCCATTCAGTTCTCTCAAGTCCAAGAACTAAAATCTCTTCTTAACGCCTGTTTATAAACTCTTTCATCCTATCGACATGTACAACTTTCACATCGTTCATGGTGACCCCTCTTACTTTGATGTTAACATTGGAGACCCTAGCTTCCACACGGAAAGGCCCATAGAAGTTGGAGTAACCTTCATTCTTAGGAACCGCTAGCATTACCAGGTCTCCTTTGTCGAAACTTCTGGAATAAGGTGGCCTAGGATTCATAAGCTTTTTAACAGAATCACCTGACATAAACTGTCTGACAATTTCCTTTGCTTTCCGCATCACCCTCAACCTCTCAGCCCAAGTAGGCTTTCTAAAACTATTAACAGACCCAGCGCTGCACTCACAGTTTATGTTAAACTCAGTAGGTGGCAACTTTACAGCCTCGTTTTCAATGCGCTTCACTGATCTCTCCTCTAAGGATCTTGAAACCATTGGTCTATGTGCACTGGCAACGCAGCTATGATCTACATAATCACGGTCTTCTGGTTTAAAGGAAATCATCTTGCAACGCTCCCGTACGGGAGGCAACGGGATATTGAATCTCCTTATATCATTGATTCCCAGAATCCCGTCGTAGCCCCTATTTCCGAGTGACATTAACCAGAACCTTATCTCTCCCAGCTCGCTGCCGTTTTCGTTACCAACTCTACAGGTTTTAACACGTGTAAATGTCTGCTCGTGGCCTGTCACTGACACTATACGTAAAGTTTTAAGTACATCGTCCCAATTCTCCTTCAAGACCTTGCACTTTTCAGAATCAATAATACTGACTTGGCTTCCTGTATCATATAACAGGTGCAACATATTGCCGTTACTATTTACCTTAACTATTGGCAGATTTCCAAACTGATCTCCGCCATATGAACGGATGTTCACTATCTCAGCATTGTCAAGAGTATTGCGGTTGGCAAACATAGAAGACTGTCTTGAGCAATCACTAGCTATATGTCCTAACCTACACTCAGGTGGACTCAGCTTGATTTCGCCCAACAATTTAGTCAGTTTTTCTATCTCACTCCTAAGGTCTTCAATACACTGCTCATTTTTGTGCTTCATTCTGTTTACACTGGCACCAAGCATCTTCATCTCACCCTTAATGCTATTTATTTCTTCAACCCCTTCTACTGAACATACCCCGTTCATAAAGCTGCAACGGTGTTCTACACTATCCTCCGTGGCCATGACACTGACTACTTTGTCTATTGACTTAGCCTCACTGCGAACAATAGCCTCTCTATACTTATCGAGCACATTTTAGAGGAATATTTCGAACACTAGGCTATCGTCAAATCTGTACTCTACTTTATCTCTAATGGCCAAGAATCTTTCTCTAAAAACCATAGGACTTTCCCCAACTCTCTGCTTAAGACCTTCTATTAATTTAAGGCATTCCCTAATACCTCGCACTTTTTTAAGGGTACAATATGTTCATTTTACTAACAATACTTTCGAAACTGCTATCGTTACGGATACCCATCTCCTCTAAGCTCAACCTAACTTCAGGGGATAGAGCCTCGAACATAAGCAGTGCTTTGACCTCAGGATCCCATTTGACTACTCGGGCTTTAAGCTCGACTTCCCGGATGAAAGACTCGAGATCAACCCCATTAAACACTGACAAGTTGAGCATAGAGTTCACAAACATGATGGAGTACAAAAATAATAAAAATAATAAACAACTCAATCAAAGGAAAAAATTACAGGAATTTACACGTGCAAACACCAGTAATCCTGACAGGGCTCGCCAATGACAAAGGTTAACTTTTACGGGTTATCACACAAAAAGCAATAAACTAGGGCCTACCGTAAGAGTAACTTAAACACAGAAAAAGGTACACTCAAGAGTACAGCACTAACAACAAAAGGGAGATAAAAACAACTCACGATTTGTTAAATAAAATAAAACACACACACACACACACAGTACTTATCTTTATTTTAGCGTTGGTAGGGATCGGACTCGGGTGACACAGGGATGCGAAGAGAACAGCCAGACACGGAAAAACCTCGTAGAAAAACACTTTAAGTGTCTCCACACCAATTCTCCTCGCTCTGGGTCCCCCTCGCATTCCCTTAGTCCCCTCTTATATACAGACATGGCCACATTCGTCCAATGAGAAGGCGTGATTGGTTCACTAACAAACGAAGACAACATTCTTCCCGCTAAAAACTGATCAGAAAAAAACTGAAAATGTTTGTCAATATAATTTGACACCATGGTCTCTAGGTGGACGCTTCTCAGTTTGTCAAAGCTGGTGTTGTGGCTTTGTCACCGACCCGAGGCCGCTAGTTTGCGGCGACGGTCAATAGATGGTGTCAGGTTTTGACGTTTATTTTGACGGGAGAGGCGCCCTATGCTTATATGGATCTTTACAAGAGTTGTTAGAATCCTGTGAATTATAATGTTGTGGTAGTCCCGTTGTGTCATCTTAGTAAGTCTTACCTTCAACTGATTTGACGTTGATTGTTAGCTGTTTGTTCTGTGATAGCAATTAGATTCTTCTTCTAAAGTTTGGAGAACTCAGGGAAACCTGGATATCTTCAAATGTTGGATAGCATTTGTAGAATCTTTCTTCTCCCCAACATAGAATAGATTCAATATATTCACAGATATTTTCAGATTTCAATAAGGATTATCAATATTTTTATACTATCAATTATGAATATTTGGAATATTTTTGATTATTCTCTTTGCTTTTCTTCTTCACTCTTCTCCTTGAAATTAGATTGAATAATTAAAATTATATATCTATAGAATAGATAGGGTGTATAAAATATGGTTAGATAATTATATTTTGTGACTATTTTTAAAACAAGAAACTTTTTTAAGTCATTGTTACTTTAATTTTACAAATCTATTTAAAATATTTTATTTAAAATAAGTCTTAGGTTAAGGATTAGTGTTTAAATGAATATTTTGCTAATTTTATTTGTTTCCTTTTTTCTGCTTATCCCTAGTACACATGGTACAGGCCATGATAATCATGGTGAGTAGAAGTTGGCGATTGCTTTTACTGTAAGTACAACACATGTCTACACATGTGAAAAGCAGTTCGACTTTGCACTTACAAATGTGCCAGAGCCCCGTTTGGTTACTTGCACTCGCTGGTGGGGTTGGACTTTTGCAAGAATCGGGGGGCATTGGTGAATTTGTTTCCAATTGAAATTGAATAATTTGTTAAAATGATTTTCCCGCCTTTTTGGATTTAACTTCTATTTATTTTTATTTTCAGAATATGTCCAGCATGACAGCTGTAGATGCGATATTTCTTATATTCCTTCATCTTTAATTGAAAAATGTAGAAATGTGGATGCTCATTTACCTCGGGATGCATAGCGACATTCTACAAAGTAAATGGGTTCTTCTTCTTTCTTATCTCCACTCAATCATATTAGGATGGTTTGACAACCATCATGACTGTGTGAAGTAAAATGCGTCTGTCTTTGTCATTAAGACTGGGAGCACTACTCAGTGGCAGGCCGACTTAGCTCCAAAAGAAATGGCCACCTCTGATATGAGGAACAGACGCCATGTGCAGCCGCTCCTAACATGGAGTACAAACGCTGCTCATCCTGGATCCCTGGATTAGGAGCCCTTACAAGGTACTATCAGCCGGGCCAGCTGAGCCTAGGTTTTTTAGTGAGCTTGTTACTGCTCCCCTTCCTCCTTTTTCTTCCGGGCTTGAGACCGGCAAAGGCGGATAAGATGGGTTCTTAAAGGAATCATCTCATATTTCCAGTCAGTTGAGATAGCATTTCTCTAATTAATATAAAAATGTGCCATATATCTCTAAGTTATATAAAATATGAAGAACCTATAAAAATAACTCCTATTTGAACCTATATATTGCTACTATAAACAAATATAGACACTATCTTGAAACTTGGTGGTAATATATATCAGATTTTTATATATAAAAAAATTAAAATATTAAGACGCGAATGTTTCTTTTCACATATAAATCATACTTCTACAGCCCCAAATTATAGATAAAATTCAACACGCCACCTTGGCTGTCATGTAATCACAAAAAAAGACAATAAAGTTTTATTGAGAGTTCGCCACACGCCAGGCAAGGCGAGGTCCAGTTTCGTCAATATTACGTCATTTCCTCCCGTGGAACTTCCACAAGTCGTTAGTGAGTTTTACGACCAGCAGACGCTGCACAACAGCATATAGCCTCCTGGATAAGAGCCTATGCTTCTCTTAGTTTCTATCCAACCTGCCTCATCCTCTGTGTTACCAATAGACTCCTGAAAATATTTGGCCTTATGACTGTTAGTGCTTGTGGTACGACATATATATATTGTTACGACGCTTCTCAGCCGTCGATGTTTGCGTTCAAGGTTTACTGAGAAGACAATGCGGGTTCGTTTAGGATACAGCTTAGTGCGGTATATTTATTATAAGAACTTAAAAAGGGATATTAATAACTATACATGGGAGATAAACACTTGCCTTTAATGCCGCCCCAGGTAGGTTTCTCCTCGTCCTCCACTTGTTAATCCACACAGTCCCTGAAGGAGCCCCTCATACATGGGAGGTAAACATTTGCCTTCCAAAGCCGTTCCAAACTGTTCTTTTCTTCCCTCGCGCCGGCGTGCTCGCGCGGGCGTGCCTTGCCTCCCTTGGCCTTCCCACTTCTTCTCTTCTACTTTTCTGCATCGCTTCACTGCCCCCTTCTCAATCCTTTTCGTCCCGAAAAGGCTGATTTCACCAGAGGCGCTGATCGGCGGCCCTTTGATCTCCCTGACGTCTCTGGCCACATGAGGGTCGTCAGCCTTCCGGAAGCGTAGCGGCAGGGCCAACACCAACCCTTGCCTGCAGAACCACTTCTCAACTCGCGCTTTCTTTCCACTCTTAACCAGTGCCGACACCATTGATTGGTCTCGCTGTCCAGCCCAGGGCGGTGGTTCTCCACAAGATGGCGGCCATATTTCACTGCCCACGATGCCTCCATCTGATATCTTGAATTCTCCCCGTGAACACTCTGTAGCCGCAATGTACAAAGGGCTGTGATCGTTTGTATTGCGCTTTCGCCGCTTCCTTCCACGACGGGGCTGTAGATGGCCGATCTTTACAGTGGATTCGTCCACCTGATCCACGCTGTCCAATTCGTGGCCTCCCTTTTCTTCTTTAGGTTTCCCATTCTCTTGCTCTAGAGGCTCTCTTTTTCCTAACCCTTCAAACCTGGGCTCCTTAGTGCCGACCACGCACAGGGCTGTGGATTTCTCAAACCTTCTGGAGGTGTCGGATCCCGTGGCAGTCTCAAGGTCGGTAGAACTTTTCCTAGGCGGTGGCTGCTTGATCTGCACCTTGTCGGGCGAAGGAACGAAGATGAATGGTGCACATTCTTGGCACATCTTTTTAGCTTGCATTGCAGACGACGGCGCTGACACATTGCGCGCGACTTCCGCGTCACAGACATTGTCGTCGGACTTCCACAGAGCGTCCAATGCTCTATCCCGTTCAGTCGGGTTGCCGGCTCCAACTTTGGGGTGCTTCGACCATCTAGCCCCGTCGCACCTCCACGGAGCACCCAGCTCCGTCCCGTCCAGTTGGATCGCCGCCGTAGTCCCTGACAATCTGTCACTGTCGCAGAAGTCAGCCACGCTGTCGCACTGCAGCTCGCCAAGATCGTAGCTGTTCTCATGGAGTATTTCAGCAAGAATCCCAGGGGTTGAATTTTCGCTCTGTATATCACCTTGAGGGCATTCTCCTTCCGTCCGCTTGATTTGGTTCGAATCACTCGTGCCACAGCCGTTGTCTGAGGCGATCAGCTCGCCCTCCTCCGCTACACAACCAGTCTGAATCATTTCCTGCTGTCGACACTCTTCGGACTTCTGGATCACGGGAGAATCTTCTAGCGTAGATTCTGACAGTTCACTTACGACGTCTCCCGACGTGATGGTCCCTGTTGTGATGGTCTTGCCGGGATCTTCATCACCTGGACTCGTCTCTTGTCCCCTCAGACATTGAATACGTGGGCTATTGGTTGCTGTGATTGCCTTTGAAAAGCCATCAGGATTTTCTGGCGATAGTACATTGAGCCCAACCTCGCAAGACATGGGTGTGGCAGAACGTTTGACATTCCGAATATGCTCGAGTCGGCTCAATCGAGAATCCCAGTTTTCTCCGAGCACATCTAATTTCTGGCTTATCTGACGGAGCAATTTTGTAAATTTTTCGATTTCGGGGTCGGTTAGTTTTTCCATTTTTCTTTTTAAATTAGCGCAAAAATAAAATCTTCAATTAAAATTAACTAAGCTGTACCCCACTTCTGACACCAGTTGTTACGACGCTTCTCAGCCGTCGATGTTTGCGTTCAAGGTTTACTGAGAAGACAATGCGGGTTCGTTTAGGATACAGCTTAGTGCGGTATATTTATTATAAGAACTTTAAAATGGATATTAATAACTATACATGGGAGATAAACACTTGCCTTTAATGCCGCCCCAGGTAGGTTTCTCCTCGTCCTCCACTTGTTAATCCACACAGTCCCTGAAGGAGCCCCTCATACATGGGAGGTAAACATTTGCCTTCCAAAGCCGTTCCAAACTGTTCTTTTCTTCCCTCGCGCCGGCGTGCTCGCGCGGGCGTGCCTTGCCTCCCTTGGCCTTCCCACTTCTTCTCTTCTACTTTTCTGCATCGCTTCAATATATATATAGGTTGAAAACAAAATAGACATATCCTGACCGCTCAACATGAGCATTTTAGATAACAGAACGCTAGCTAGTGGAACAAAAATTAACCAAACGTTGAGCTAGGCATGTTCTGTGTTATTAGGCCAACCCATTTTTTAACAAATCAAGAAAAGTCACCACGAACGCGTTTCGGGGCGTTAGCCCTCGCCAGCGTGGTGCTGGCTGTACCTCAATATACTATACCTCATTATCACGAAGTTTCTTGCGGGAGAATAAGAATTTTTAATCAGTGTCCAAGAGAGAGAACAAAATACTTAATTAAGCAGAAAATTAGCGTATTTAGAGTCAACAGATTGTAGAAATATTTATAATAATCAAAATTTTTATATCGAAGAGATTCAAAATTAGGAAAATATTTACATTGACAATATGCATTTAATGATAACACTGTATTAGCCTTTGTGCTGATATAACTTTGCATGAAAAAGAGTAAAAGGTTGATTACCAGTGATCTAGCTTCGTATATTCCCAAAATATTTTTCAATTCAAAAGAAATATATTCAAATTTCAATGGCATGCCATATAAACACACTCTATCAATAGGGGTCGGTGGAAGGATGGTCTAAACCGTTGGGTTTCGAAATTACGACCCGGGATTGAATCCCGCATTGTGCACTTTTTTTCTAATTAAAAAAAATATATTACGATGTACTAGAGCGCCATCTGTTATCAAATTATAAAACTATTTTAGAGGCGTATTATTCTTTTTAAAATAAAACAATTTCTACTGTCCTTACTGCGATGGAATTTAATTTTTCCATCGCAGTAAGGACAGTAGAAATTGTTTTATTTTAAAAAGAATAATACGCCTCTAAAATAGTTTTATAAAAAAAAAAATATGTTCCAATGGCTCCCGATTCTTGTAAAAGTCCAACCCCACCAGCAAGTGCAAGTAACCAAACGGAGCTCTGGTACATTTGTAAGTGTAAAGTCGAACTTCTTTTCACATGTGGAGACATTTGGTGCACTTACAGTAAAAGCAGTCGCCAACTTCTTACCCACAATGATTATCATGGCCTGTACCACGTCTACGCACACATACACTTTGGCTAATGTAAAAAAATAAAGAATCACACTCCACTAAGGCTGGTAGATAATTCGTGATATATCATATGGCCAATATTCTTATTAAAAAAAAAAAAATTAATGAATATTTTTAAACTCGACTTTTTTTCCATAATTAGCTTATATAAAAGTACGAAATTAGACAAGGTGAGAAACATTGTTAAAAACAGTGAATTTTATCTGAAAAAAAAAAAGAATTTAAAATCCTTTATTTAAAAATCAATGGATGAAGATAATATGATGAAAAGAGAAAAATCATTTAATTTATCGATAAACAATTAGAGGGCGATTTGTTTCAGGTGAGTGCATTTTATTTTAAGTGATTTTGAATGATAGAATAGCTATTGTGTTTGAAGAAAGAACAGACGATTTTGTAGAGAAAATAAAAAGGCAACTGAAAATTCTCTTACGAATAAAATTAATGCCAAAGTTTCCAGAAGAATCCAGATTTCACTAGATTTATTGATCAAATGTTTTATTGTACAAAGAATAAAGACACAATATGCAAAATTAATTAGAGTGGATATGGATAGAAAAAAGTTTTTTTTTCATATAAAAAAACCTTAATAATATTGAAAGGAAACTTTTACTTTCCAGAACATAGTGAAAGTAAAATATAATTTAGCATGTGTGTGTGAGGCCTTTTTAATTCAAAATATATTTTTTTCTATTCGATCCCCCCCCCTTATTCAATTGCTATATATTTATTATATTTTAAAAATAAATATATTGTTTTGGCCAAATATCAGGGAACAGACTAAATCAATTATTAGTTGATTTCTGTTCCACCAGATGGCGCTCTGCCTTCTGAAAAGCACATGTGCTCCTGGTCAGGATATGCCTTTTTTATTTTAAATATATTGTTTATATATTAGATAATAAAATGGCATAAAAATTGGATTGAATAAAATATTTATTTGCCAATATTTCGGCTGGCTGAACGCCAACCTTTATGAAGGCATTACATTTTTGTATAAACAAACTCAGCGCCGCATAGTGTTATAATATTACAGTTGAGATAATTTTTAAAAATAAAAAGTAGGAGGGAAAAATTTGTGCATGAAAAAAATATTATTAAATAATAATTATAAATATTTTTTTTCATACACAAATTTTCCCCACCTACTTTGTATTTTTAAAATTATTTCAACTGTGATATTATAACACTATGCGGCGCTGAGTTTGTTTCTACAAAAATGTAATGCCTTGATAAAGGTTGGCGTTCAGCCAGCCGAAATATTGGTAAATAAATATTTTATTAAATCCAATATATGTCTTTTTATTATCTAATGATTTAAATGGATTGCTCTATTTTCAAAACGATATATAGTTAAACCTGTCTATAGCGCCCCTCTTGGGACTCACCAAAATAGGATACTATAGAGAGGGGATGCTAGACAGGTCACTTTTAATGTGAATCGCATCGTACTACGTATTTAAAATCGGGCGCTATAGAGAGGGAGGCGTTATTTAGAGGGGGCGCTATAGACAGGTTTAACTGTATTATATTTATTTGCACAATGTGTTTTTAATTATTTATTTGAAAAAATAATGTGTTATAGCTTAAAATATTGTACATCCTTTACACACGCAATAGTGTTGATGTTAATTATTTAAAATATTCATTTTCACTCTGTGATTTAATTAATCTGTGATCTAATTTATTCTGTGGTATTGAGTGTATATAAATATATGTATTTCTTTGATTAAGATGTGGGAGAGAGTATATGAGGAGACGTTTAGGTGTAAGAGTTTTTAGTTTTATTATAGTAATTTAAATTCATAGTTTTTTTGTGCCTTCAATAAAGAAGTTTTATGTTTTAATAGAGAGTAATTTATTAAGATTCTCCCAACAATTGGTAGCAGAGAGCGGTTGACTAAAATTGATGCAAATCAAGATTAATTGAATAAATTTTAGAAAAAAGCAAAGATGCAAAATTTTAACTTATCTCAAATAGAAAAACTATCAGACAAAAACTACTTGATTTGGGCAAATAGAATTGAAAGCGAACTAAGAGGATTGAAGTTATGGAGACGTATCATAGAGGGAGAAGTAATTGAAAGGCCTATTGAAACAGACAAAAAATTTGAAGAAAAAGTGAAAATCTGGGAAGACTGGGATGACGACAATGCAATTGCAAGAAATGTGATGAACAGAACAATGAATGACACTCAAATTTTAAAATATTCAAGTGAAAGAAGTGCCAAGAGATTATGGAATTTAATTGGGGAAGAAATGGCATCTAAAAATGAAGACTTGCAGATGAAAAATAAAATAGAATTATCAAAATTGAAAATAAAGGAAGATGAAACGGTGGATGATTACTTGAATAGAGCCCTGATTATAATGAGCAGAAGCATTCAAGAAGGAGATGAGATAAAAGATAGAGAATTGATTTGCTTCGTTTTAGAAGGTTTAAGAATGGAATTTGATTTTGACGTAAAAATTATCAAATCTGACAAAGAAAAGAATATGAACAAAATAAGACAAATCCTGAAGGAAACTGAGGAAAAAATAAAATATAGGAAACTAGAAAAAGTAGAAAAACAGGAGATTGCATCTAAAGCTCGAGAAGGCCGATCGGGAAGACGAAATTTTGCTATTAAATGTTATAACTGTGGAAAGATAGGTCATATTTCTAAAGAGTGTAGAAATAAGATAAAATGTTTTAAATGTGGAGGATTTGGGCATAAATCGGAAATATGTAAAGAGAATAGAAGTGAATATCATTCAAAGTTTAATTATAATGGGCCTAAGAGAGGGATAAACAAGAAAAATTATAGAGAATCCACAAATCATGTGATAGAGACAAGTGGAGTTAATTACGAAGAAGATCAAGGGGTAGACAAGATAAGATGGAATATGGATTCTGGAGCCTCTAGCCATATGGTTAGTAAAAAAGAACTATTTATAGAATATAAAGAAGAAAGAATTATAGCGACAGCTGAAAAAGGTGCAATAATGAAATCATCAGGAATTGGATCAATAGGAATGAAGTCAAATGTAAATGAGAGATTCATAAAAGTTGAAAATGTTTTGCATGTACCTAATTTAAGAGAAAATTTATTGTCATTTACAAAAATTATAGATCATGATTTTAATGTATTATTTAGTAAATATAAAGCTGAAGTAATAGACAAAAATGGTGAGATTTTATATGAAGCAAAAAGAAATGGTGATAAATTTGAAGTAGAGGGACTCCTAATTATGGAAATCTCAAGAAAAGCAGAAGTAGATGATATGCTATGGCATCAAAGACTTGCTCATGTAAATTTTCAGAAATTGAAAGAAATGTATGATAATTCAACTGTATTAGGATTGAAAAATTTACATAATATCAAAGGGAATTGCGAATCTTGTACATTAGGAAAAATACACAGAAAATCTTACAAAAGTATTCAATATAAACAATCTGAAGATATTTTGGATCTATGGCATACCGACATAGTTGGACCTTTAAATGATTCTTTTGAATATAAGTATTTCATTACCATTGTTGATGACTATAGTAATTTTACTTTCGTTATACCAATTGCTAATAAATCTCAAACAGCAGATTCCATAATAAACTTGATTATGCAAGAAGAAAGACAGACTGGAAAGAAAGTAAAGAGAATTCGAAATGATAATGGAGGAGAATATGTTTCAAATTATTTGAAGCGATGGTTATCTAGTAAGGGCATCAAACAAGAATTCACCACTGCTTATACTCCTGAAAGTAATGGAAAAGCCGAAAGATTTAATAGAACCATAGTTGAGTCAGCAAGAACCATGCTAATTGATTCTAAATTACCTATAAAATTTTGGAGTGAAAGTGTTAAAGTGGCTGTTCATGTAAATAACAGAATTAAAATCAAAGAAATGAATACAACTCCTTTCGAGATATACAAGGGATGGAAACCAAACATTGTTTACTTAAAAAGGTTCGGAAGCCTAGCTTATGTTCATATAAGAAAAGAAAAGAGAAAGAAGATGGAACCAAAAGCTCATAAAGGGATCATGATGGGATACAGTATGATAAGAAAAGGTTATAGATTATATTTACCAGAAATAGATGAAATACATGAAGTATCAGATGTAAATTTTAATGAATCTAAACTAGGATATTATTTAATGAATAATAGTGGTAGAAATCTTGATGAAAATGAACTTTTCTTTTTTAGTAGAGAAGACCAAAATTTGATTTCTCACGGGAATGAAGACTCTGGTGGTGATATTTATAATAGAGAAGACCAGGTAGAAAACTTTAACATCGATGATGAGCATATTCCTCAAGATGATAATGATGTAGATTTGAATGATATAGAAGAAATACCTCCAGATGAAATAATTACTCCACGTAGAAGAGGACCAGAACCAGGAATGACGAGAGAAATGAGAGAAGAACGAGATCTTCGTTTGAGAGAAACCGAGGAAGAAAAACTTATAAAAAGGGGAGTGAGGAGATCTGAAAGATTAAGACTAATGAAGAATAAGGAAAATGTTTCTGATAGAACTTATGAAATTAAATGTCCGAAAGATTATATACCAAGAAGCATTGAATTCAGAAAAAATGAAAGCGGACCATCTCACCAAGACTGTGGATGCTGTCAAGCTAAAGAACTGCATAAGTGGTGGAGTTATTTTTGAAAAATGAAAATTGAAAATTTGAAGGGGAGATTTGTTGATGTTAATTATTTAAAATAATCATTTTCATTCTGTGATTTAATTAATCTGTGGTATTGAGTGTATATAAATATATGTATTTCTTTGAGTAAGGTGTGGGAGAGAGTATATGAGGAGACGTTTAGGTGTAAGAGTTTTTAGTTTTATTATAGTAATTTATATTCATAGTTTTTTGTGCCTTCAATAAAGAAGTTTTATGTTTTAATAGAGAGTAATTTATTAAGATTCTCCCAACAAATAGAATTTCCAACAGCTATTCTTTGAAAAATTTTCATCAAAAAGTCTGTCCCTTTATTTATCAAATATCATTTTTTTAAATGAAGTCTTAAAAGGTATGTTTAATTTAGTTTATATTTAAATTATTACTCTAATTAGTGCCCAACTTTTTTTTATTTATAAAAAATCAAATATTTATTGGTCAGGCCAGATATTTTTTGAGACAACCCTTGTATATTACAATTTTTTTAATGAGTTAAAAGAAATAATTTGAAGACAAAATATAAACGTAAATATAATGCTTATTGCCGTTTATATTTTAACATTTATATTTCAATATAGTAAATTAATTACATAGCGCAGAATATGCAAATAAAATTTTAATTGATTGCTATTTCACAGAAACTAAATAATTAGTTTGCAATAATTCAAACAATAAAAAAAACCTTAAATCAATACAACAATAGTAAAAAAACAATTTTTAAAAATGTTTAAAATTCAAAGAGTTATTTTTCAAAATATCAAACAAATTAATTTAACAAGCTGTTCCGTGGTCAAAATCTATTAAATGAAAATAATTTAATATTCACTTGTTATTCAAATATTCAATCTTTTACAAATCGAAGAGCAAAAATGTTTTATTATATATTAATTCATAACTTGTGTATCTTGTACTAACATCCTCGTTTTTTAAATAATAAATGAAAAATAAGATATTCTAAAGAATTTTAAAATATAACAATTTGTTTTGAAAAAAAAGTAAATCCGAGATGTAATTCAAATTTAATGAATAGGAATAATAAACTAGATTTTAAAGAATGATTTTATATAACATGAAATTTATATATATATTACTCAAGGGAAATAAAAAAAAAGAAATGTTAATAATAAATTCAGGGCTATAAGTTTGAATTACTTTTACTTTCTTTCTTTTTCTTTCAAATAAAGCCAAACGGTTGCTGGATTTTAAAGCCAACTTTTAAAAAACGAAATAAAAAGAATTTTGAGATTTTTTTCAAGAGCCCTTATTTTATTTTATTTTTTTAGTGGAAAATCGGTGGAGGATAAAAAGATCTATTGTCAATATATAGGTCTGCATTCCTAAATGTGGATTTTTTTAACACGTTGATTTAAAATAAATGGTGTAGAATTCATATTAGGATTGTCTGTGGAAATAATAGGTCAGCATATAGTGATATGAGTTAAGCTTCACCACATATATATATATATATATATTTTTTTTTTGATACCTTATAAAATAATATTTATCTAATATCTTTTTAACTATCAATATTCCTTTTCTCTTATACCAATTATCTTTCATATAGTATAGATTTAACTCTATTTTATTCATATATGTGTGAAAAAACAATAGAAAAAAAATTCAATATAGTAAATTAATTACATAGCGCAGAATATGCAAATAAAATTTTAATTGATTACAATTTCACAGATATTGAATAATTAGTTTGCATTAATTCAAACAATAATAGACACCTTGATTCAATACAATTTCATTTTACCTTCTTTTATTTTTAATAAATACACCAAGTGTCGTTTTACAATACACCTTCTTAATAAAATAACGTCTCTTAAATACTTATAAAATATCATTTTATATATTATTTGTAAAATTCCATCTAAAGTTAGATTAAACAATTTACACTTATAGACAAAACTTCACAAATCTTTCAGCTTCGGACAGTAACTCTGAAAGATATTTGATACACAGTGACTTTTATTGAAGACACATGAGATGACCAAGTGTGAACAACATCTGTCTCCTTCAAAAAATAGACGACCAGCAACATAAAAATATGAAACATCTTTAAGTTTTGTCCATGAGTGTAAAAACCTTAATTTTCAAACAAAGTGGGGCATCAAACACTATTTTTTTAAAATTTCAATCTAAAGCGCTATGTCCCCCTAGGGACACTAGGCATCAAATAATATTAGATTTAAGCAAAAAATTACTACTCAAATATCAGCACTCTGCCAATTCAAATGCTGGTCTTAATAAATATTTCTATTCAAAATAAGCTTATAAGAAAATTTAACTATTTTTGGCGTTTATGATTCTTTTGGGATAAAATATTGGGATGGCCTGGCTCATCAGTGATAAACCCTACCAGCGGTTTCGCCAGTTTAATCTACCATACTGCTGTAATATTGCAGTATCATTGCAGTAAGGACAGTAGAAAATTGTTTTATTTCGAAAAGAAATATACCTGTCAAAAATAGCTTAAATTTCTTACAACAGATGGCGTGTAATGCATCAAAATAAGCTTATATTTAAACTAGCTGATTGACCCGGCTTCGCCTGGCATATGCCGGAGTGAAGTGTTTGACAAATAAACATTGTTTTGAAAAAACTTTAATTATCATTATTATAGATTACTATAAATGCGAAACTATTATAGACGCGTATGATGCTTTTTAAAAGTAAACAATTTTCTACTGTCCTTACTGCAATGGAAAAATTATGAGAGGGTCTGGCTCATCAGTGGTAAACCCTCCAAGCGGTTTCGCCAGTTTAATCTACCATACCGCTGTTATATTGCATTTTCGGTTTTCCTTTTATAGTGATACTGATGCTAGACTCTTAGAAATGAGTATTTTAGATGAACTATGGATATAAGCTTTGAGGACAGTAGAATTACATACAATTATAAATATATATAACATATTACAGATGGCGCGCTAATGCATCATAATATAAGCTTATATTTACTCTTATAATTTCAACTGCCATCTATCGGTAAAATATGTAACTATCAAAATTTTTGGCAATATGTTTTTTAATGCTATTTATTATCAAGCATTCTCTAACGACCTCATACTGCAATGATAAAAATTACTTGATGAGCCAGGCCCTCCCATAATTATTCCATTGTAGAAAAGACAGTAGTAAACGCTGTACATGTAAAATAACAAATCGTACTGAATAGTTTCAATTCATTGTGTGTTAATTCTCTCTTCCAGAATTATTGTTATTTAAAAATTTTATCCTATTATCTATATTTTGTGCAACTTACAGAGGCTATTAAATTATGAAAAAGGCATCTCCTTATCGTGCAACTGAAAGTTGCTGATGGCTTGCGCCATCTATCGGAATAAATATCAACTATTCTCGTTGATTTCTAATTATTCCAGAATTGGCCAATTGTACTATTTTTCACATAAATTATGCACCTTATTCTAGTACAATATCACATTTGTACTATTTTTCACAGAAGTTATATTATGTTCGACGTTTCAGTAGAAACAGATTAGAATAATACACGTTCATCCCCGACTTATAATTATATAAAATGAACAAGCATTCCAAAGAACTGTTGAATTTATTAGATTAGGATAGTAACTGATTATAAAATGCTGAAACTACTGTTACTGAATTGTCACACATAATTAACTAATTTAATCTTTTCAATTCTTGTTTTTCATATTATTTTTGATATAATATATTGTACTCACTGGTGAGAGGTTGGACTTATGCTATATTTTGGAAGAGAATTGGACAGTTTTAGTGTCAAGTTAAAGCCTCCAAATGTGAAAAAGGGTATATAGTCGAAAGCCTAATAATAAAAACACCTTTTTCTAATTTATTTTGAAATTTAAAAGTATTGATAATATTTCAATGATCATTTGGGCTTTATATTTTCGTTGGAAAATATTGATTTTAAATCTTGTATAAAAAATTAAAAAGGTAACGCTATACATTAATCTGTAAATACGCCATCTATCAATGCATTTTCAACTATTCATATCTTTAAAATACGGTAGTGCTGTATGAACATATTTACACCTAAGTATGCAAATTTATTATTGAAATGTTCTTTATATATCGGTAACATTGTCTCTTTCATACATTAAAATAATGTACATAAAAGTGGGCTGAATATAAATCAAATAACCTTAAAGATATTTAATCAAATAATTATTATTTTTTCCTTATTTATTTTATTTTATTTACTTTTTATAAAAGAAACTTATCCCTTGAAGTGTTTTATATTTTCAACTTAATTTATTTAATTATTTTTACAAATATTAATATTATTCTGCAATATATATTTATAGGTATTAACTTTTCCTCCATTAAGGATATTAGGCCTAAATCTATATCCAATCAGTTTATTCCTCAAAGGATCGTCTGTATGCTGGTGGACACTTCGTCTGCTGGAGATTTATCCAATTGGGTCGTTTCTATTCCTCCTCGGACGTGATTGGCTGGAGAGAATCCAACCAGCATACCCTGTCTGCCCGCACATTCTTTCTCTAGATTTGTTCACACAGACACTTCCATCACACAAGGACACGTAGATAATGATCACACAGAATATTTCATTCCCCATTATGGTCATTTAATACGGTTTTTAATTCATCTAATTTCTTCCCTATTTCTATTATTCGTTACTACACCTATTCTGTTTTTATTTTCAATAAGGTATTTCAACCAACCTCTCTCTCTCTCTACATATCAATTTACAACAGGCAGAGGAGATGTTCAAATGCCAACACCATCCTAGAACCTCTGTATATTACAGGGAGGAGATCCCTTCTAACAGGGAGGACGTCCTCGAGTATCTGACGTCTGAGCAGAGGTCTGAAGCTATTCCTCGACATGGTAATAGTCGGGGAGATCTGTCCGACTTCAGGACGTGACATCATACCAGACGACCCTCAGTGGGATTCTTCTGATGAAAATAATATATATCCTTGCTGAATGTTTAATTTTTGTTTGCTCCTGACGAGGACAAAAGATTTTTGTCGAAACGTCGAGGTAATAAAAAGATTCACTGGCCGAAGTATCTTCATTTTCAAGAAATATATTGACCCTATATAATTTTATATGTACGATTAATAAAAGTATATTTGAGATCTCAATCTCTCTCTCTCTCTCGAAGGCTACCATCTACAAGTACCATCATGGTCTTGAGAGGGTAACACCAGCCATCACTTAGACCTACCCACTCTGTGAACTCTCGCAGTCCATCGGTGGCGGAGTCTTTCCTGTGTTGGGTGCCTCCAATTACGACTTGTATATATTCATATATATTTATCGATTATTTTACATATTTATATCTATTTATTCATATATTTATCATTATATAATCATATTTATTCTGTACCTTATATAATCTTATATGAACATTGAAATAAAGTAGCCTCAATCTCTCTCTCTCTCTCTCTCTCGGCGAAGGCTACCATCTACAAGTACCATCTTGGTCTTGAGGTGGGTAACGCCAGCCATAACATCGACCTGCCCTCTCTGTAGGAAAGAACTTTCGCAGTCCATCGGTGGCGGAGTCTTTCCCGTGGTGGTCGTCACCAATGAAGACTTGTATATATATATGTATATTTATCAATTATTTTTATCTATTTATATCTATTTATTCATATATTTAGCATTTTTATTCATATTTATATTTAACCTTATATAATCTTATATGAACAATGCAATAAAGAAGTTTCAATCTCAATCTCTCTCTGTGATGTATTCACAAAAATTATATTCAAAAAAGTATTCTAATAAGAACTCTTGTAGGGGTGTAGACAAGGTACTTGGTTACACTTAGGACAAGAGCCTTGCACTAACTAATTTATTAAAGCATAGGTTATATAAAGATTAAAAAAGGGAAAGAGAGGAAACAAAGAGGTTACATCCTCCGTAGAAGGTAAACAAGCAACAGCGTTGTTAGGCTAAACTTTTATAGTCAGTTGGTAGCAGGGGTGCCGACGTCATCCTTCCGGTCACGTGTTATACTTGAGTGGCGGCGCTGGCTGGTGTCCAACATATCCCCTCCCGGAAAAAACTTCAGCTGGACGTTTATTCCGATAGTCCATCAGCGCTTTACAGTACTTTTCATGCTGGCTTCTAGCAAGAGGCTTGGTAAGGAAGTCAGCAGGGTTCTCAGCACTTGTGGCATTTATCTGTCCACCACTATCATCCTCTTCCGGAGATTCTGCCGTCTTTCCATGACTTCGGAGTGTCATAGGATGGCTTCTCAGGTTCTCTGGGAGAGTCTCAGATAGCTGATCTATTCCACCTGTAGTTCCAATCAGTTCTTCAGTTTCTCGGTCTACTGGTTGATCTGCATTACTTTCTTCTTGAAAGGAGGCCTCTTTCGAGGAGAAATGGACAGATGGTAGAGTATCCCTTTCTCTTTTGGGCTGTTTATAGAGGATTTCTTCTTTGAATACACAATTTCTAGATTCCACCACTTGGCGTTTTTCAGTAATCCAGATTCTCCAACCTCGTCCCTGTAGAGAATAACACACGAGAATTCCTTTAGTGGCTCTTGGCTGAAGCTTCGAATTCCTTCTTTGTTTTGGAACATGAACAAAGGTTTCGCAGCCGATTGCTCTCAGATGTTGCAGAGCAGGTCTTTTTCCAAACCACAATTCAAAAGGCGTTTTCTCTTCATTGTGTCTGTTTGTAACACGATTTCTCAAGTATGCTGCTGTGTTGGTGAGCTCTGCCCAAGAGGCGGGTGGCAGATTGCAACTATTCACAGTACTCCTCACTAAGTTCAGCAAAGTCCTATTCATGCGTTCAGCGACACCATTCTGTTCAGGTGTGTAGACCATGGTGCGTTCATGTACTATACCATGGGCCTTCGTGAAAATATCCCAAGGAGATGAACAGAACTCTAGTCCGTTATCTGTACGGATCCTCTTGAGAGAAAATCCCGTCTGATTTTCAGCTTCTTTCATCCATTCCTTGAATTTTTCTAGAGTATCGCCCTTCCTTTTGAGGAAATATACCCTTGTATATCTTGATGCGTCATCAATGATAGTCAAGACAAATCTTGATCCACCCCAGCTCTCAATGTTGAACGGTCCCATCAGATCACAGTGAACAAGGGCTAGTGTCTGAGTTTCCTTGGTAGATCTCAAATTCAGGAAAGGTCTTTTTGTCGATTTTCCAATCATACAATCAGAGTACTTATCAGGTTTTCCAGCCTGACAGTTCAAACCAATGATAACTTCTCTTTTCATCATGTCTACTATGGTGTGATAGTTGATATGCATGCGTCTCTGATGCCATAAATTTAGTGGGAATTTACGAAAATTGTTGGTTTGAGCAATGGAATTTGAACATTCTCCTGATTCTGGAAATCTGGACGGAGCAGTCCTGACGAGATAGAGCCTTCCTCTCTTCTCTGCTCTGATCATCAAGTTATGATCATTGTCGTAGATATGACATCCCTTCTTGTCGAAGATAACCTCATGACCATTTTCCACAATTTGTAGAACAGAGAGTACACCATGTCTGATCCCAGGTACGAACATTGCATTCTGAGCAACTATGCTTCTAAGTTGTCCTGAATTGTTGATCAGATCTACTTGAGCATTACCTCTTCCTATGTTTGAATGTGATGTACCATCAATGGTGGTCACTTGTCCTACATTCTCGTCATTCAACGTGGAAAAATACCTTCTGTTCGGAGTCATATGATGCGTGGCACCTGAGTCAATTACCCACGTATCCTCTTCTGATACAACTGCTGCATTATACATCACATTCAAGTTCTTTGCTTCGTGATGTTGATTTATCGCTCCCTTTTCCTGTTGTTTACCGTTATTCTTTTTCAGTTTGAAACAGTCCCGTGCAATATGCCCTGTTTTCCCACATCCGAAACATTTTCTAACAGTTTTAGAACCTTGATGTTCATGAGGGAATTGTTTCTTGTTAGAGTTCCTGACTGACAGTGCACCCATCCCTTCATTTGTTGTAGCATACCGGCGCTCTGCCTCAGCTAACAATTTACGTCTGATGTTGGCACTGGTGAACTCTGACTCTGGTAAGTTACACATTGTTGATATAACATTATCCCAGTCCTCGGGCATTCCACAAAGAATTAGCATGCTTAGATCACCGTCTTCAATTTTATCCCCTACACCTGTGAGTTCACTCACTATTAGATTTATGCTTCCCAAATAGGCATTCATGTTCGCATGTTTACAGAATTTCTGGGAGTACAACTTTCGACGCAGTTGGAGATTTCTGTGTTTGCTATCCCTGGGTGCATAAAGTCTTTGTAATTCATCCCAAACTTCTTTGGGGGAATTTAGATGTCTGATATGGTTCTGCTGCTCCTCACCAATAGAGAGACATATCTTTGCTAAAGCCTTATTCTGCCTCGTATTAAATTTGTTGATTAGACCAACATCCCCTCCCTCGGGTTTGACTTCGCCTGGGTCAACAATTGACCATATGTCATTGTCCATCAGAATGAGCTTAATTTGGAAGCTCCATGAGGAATAGTTTAATCCATTTAGCTTGGTAATTTTCGTTAAACTTTCGTTAGCTTCCATTATAAGATGGCGTCCACTGAAGGGGGGAGAGAGAGAACAAAAAAAGGCTTACCGTTCAATGCTTCAGGCAGCTCCAATCAGTCTCATAATCTTTTCTTGTAGGGGTGTAGACAAGGTACTTGGTTACACTTAGGACAAGAGCCTTGCACTAACTAATTTATTAAAGCATAGGTTATATAAAGATTAAAAAAGGGAAAGAGAGGAAACAAAGAGGTTACATCCTCCGTAGAAGGTAAACAAGCAACAGCGTTGTTAGGCTAAACTTTTACAGTCAGTTGGTAGCAGGGGTGCCGACGTCATCCTTCCGGTCACGTGTTATACTTGAGTGGCGGCGCTGGCTGGTGTCCAACAAGAACAATAATTGGTAAATATAGTAATTTATATATCAATAACGCCCCATCTATGTATAGAAAATCAAAGCATTTAACCACGAATGTTTTCATTTGTTATATATAGATGGCGCGTTATTGCTTTGTATTAATGTATGTCTAACTGGCATTGTTCTTATTGTTTACGGAAGAGTATTGCTTGATGAGAATATTTATATGTTATTCTACTGTCCTTAAAGCTTATGTCTATAGTTTGCTTAAATACCATTTCTAAGATTCCACCCTTCAGTGTAGCGTATATAAGCAGAATCGTTACAAGGAGTAAAGTTC
>CP092869.1:69889678-69937437 GCA_030710605.1 Cordylochernes scorpioides
ATGTATATCAAGCTGATGAAGGAGGCTTGCCTGAAAGCTTCCTTTTTTATTTATTTATTTTTTAATTTAAATTTTATAGACAAATTTTTAACTTTTCTATTACAGATGCGCTAATATATCTTAAAATGTCTTCTAAAAAACCGTAAATCGAAGCACTCTTTAAAATATGAATTACTATATATAGGAAAAGAAAGCATTTAAGAACAAATGTTTCTTTTATTTCTTTTACCGATTCTGCTTATATACGCTACACTGAAGGGTGAAATCTCAGAAATGGTATTTAAGCAAACTATAGACATAAGCTTTAAGGACAGTAGAATTATATATAAATATTTTCATCAAGTAAGGAAATACGGGGAAGACGATAGGCTATTTTAAAAAATATATGAATCAATTATTAAAACTATATATTCAAATTATTATACTTAGCTCACGAACAGCGCCCTCTATCAAAGATTAGATTAAATTATGCTGATGCAAACAAATAGATAATGCTAATAACAAACAATTATAAAAAAATCTTATCTAAATATATATCACTCGGATAGATATGCACACGGCTCAATCCCGGGGCGAAGCCCGGGTCATCCGTCTAGTAAGATTATATAAGGTTAAATACAGAATACATATAAATATGATTATATAATGGTAAATATATGAATATATAGATATAAATATATAAACAATTGATAAATATACATATATATAAAATATATAGAAGTCGTCATTGGGGGTGCCCACCACGGGAAAGACTCCGCCACCGATGGACTGCGAGAGTTCTTTCCCTCAGAATGGGCAGGTCGATGTGATGGCTGGTGTTACCCACCTCAAGACCAATATGGTATTTGCAGATGGTAGCTTTCGAGAGAGAAGGAAAGAGAGATTGTAATTGAATATACTTTTATTAATCGTACATATAAAAAATATATAGGATTAATGTATATTTTGAAAAAATTAAATTTAAATATTATTTTTATCAGACTAATCCCATTGAGGGTCGTCTGGTTCGATGTCACATTTCGCTCTGAAGTTGAACAGCATTCCGCGTAGATCAGCAAGATCTCCCCGACTATTACCAAGTCGAGGAATAGCTTTAGACCTCTGCTCAGGTGACAGGTACTCGAGGACGTCCTCCCTGTTAGAAGGGGGACTATCTTCTCCCTATAATAGTCTCTATAAAGAGGTTCTAGGATGGTGTTGGCATTAAAGCTTTCGAACAGAGAGAGAGAGAGAGATTGAGATTGAAACTAGTTTATTTCAATGTCCATATAAGATTATATAAGGTTAAATACAGATAAAATATAAATATGATTATAAATAAATAGATATAAATAGATAAAAATAATTGATAAATATACATGTCATAATTTGTATAGTTAATGACAAGAGATATAATTTATTTCCGTCAAACTAAGTATGTAAATATGTTACGCTTGTGTTAAAATGTAAATATGTAAATTCATCCATGTATAAAAGCTGGACAAAAAAAAAGGTGGCGGACATCGCGGGTACGCTGTTCGCTAGGCATAACGGCTGCGCCTCTTCATTTAGCTACGACATACATATATATAAATATATACAAGGTCTTCATTGGTGGTGCCCACCAGAGAGAGAGAGAGAGATTGAGATTGAAACTACTTTATTTCAATGTCCATATAAGATTATATAAGGTACAGAATAAATATAAATTGTAGAGAGAGAGAGGTTGGTTGAAGTAACTTAATGAAAATAAAAAAACTGAATAGATGTAGTAACGAATAATTGAAATAAGAAATTCATTGAATTAAAAACTGTATAAAATGACCATAATGAGGAATGAAATATTCTGTGTGATCATTATCTACGTGTCCTTGTGTGATGGAAGTGTTTGTGTGAACAAATTCACAGAAAGATTGTGCGGGCAGGGTATGCTGGTTGGATTCTCTCCAGCCAATCACGTCCGAGGAGGAATAGAAACGACCCAATTGGATAAATCTCCAGCAGACGAAGTGTCCACCAGCATACAGACGATCCTTTGAGGAATAAACTGATTGGATATAGATTTAGGCCTAATATCCTTAATGGAGGAAAGTTAATACCTATATATATTGCAGGATAATATTATTATTTGTAAAAATAAAAATTAAAATAAATTAAGTTGAAAATATAAGGCTTCCAAGGATAAGTTTCTTTTATAAAAAAGTAAATAGAATAAATGAGGGAAAAAAATAATTATTTGATTAAATATCATTAAGGGTATTTGATTTATATTCACCTCACTTTTTTGTACATTATTTTAATGTATGAGAAGGAAAATGTTACCGATATATAAAGAACATTTCAATAATAAATTTGCATACTTAGGTGTAAATATGTTCATACAGCCCTTCCGTATTTTAAAGATATGAATAGTTGAAAATGCATTGATAGATGGCGTATTTGCAGATTAATGTATGGCTTTACCTTTTTAATTTTTTTTATACAAGATTTAAAAATAAATATTTTCCAACGGAAATATAAAGCCCAAATGATCATTGAAATATTATTAATACTTATAAATTACAAAATAAATTAGAAAAAGGTGTTTTTATTATTAGGCTTTCGACTATATACCCTTTTTCACGTTTTGAGGCTTTAACTTGACACCCAAATTGTCCTAATTCTCTTCCAAATTCAAGCATAAGTCCAACCCCACACCAATCACTACAAGATATTACAAGATGTAAGAGAATATGAAAAACAAGAAGTAAAAAGACCAATATAATGCGGCTTATGAAAGGATGAATTGTGAAGAGTAATGATGAACGGAGTAATAAAGTGTCCAGGGATGGGCATTTATCATTATTCTTCACAATTCATCCTTTCATACTTCATCCCTAAAGGTTAGAACTAATAGTTATTTCTCCTTAAAATAAATTTTGATTTTTCGTTCAAAAGTAACTTTTGCAGGATAATTGTCAAATGTCGTTCTACAATAAAAAGATCAAATTGGTAAACTATGTGTGACAATTCAGTAGCAGCAGTTCCAGCATTTTCTAATCAGTTTCTATTCTAATCTGTTTCTAATATGTTTCTACTGAAACGTACACATAACCTCTGTAAATCGAATTAAAAAGATAATATTGTAAAAATCTTTGAATAACAATAATTATAGAAGAATGTCAACACACAAAGAATTGAAAATATTCAGTACGATTTGTTATTTTACACAGATGCAACATATTTACCGCTGTCATTTCTACAATGGAACAATTATGGGAGGGCCTGAATCATCAAATAATTTTTAATCAATGCAGTTTAAGGTCGGTAGAGAATGCTTGATAATAAATACCATTAAAACATATTGCAAAAATTTTATAATTACATATTTTACCGATAGATGACAATTGAAATTATAATAGTAAATATAAGCTTATATTATGATGCATTAGCGCGCCATCAGTAATATGTTATATATATTTATAAATGTATATAATTCTACTGTCCTCAAAGCTTATGTCCATAGTTCATCTAAAATACCCATTCCAAGAGTCTAGAATCAGTATCACTATAAAAGGAAAACCGAAAATGCAATATAACAGCGATATGGTAGATTAAACTGGCGAAACCGCTGGTAGGGTTTACCACTGATGAGCCAGGCCCTCCCATAATTTTCCCTTTGCAGTAAGGACAGTAGAAAATTGTTTACGTTTAAAAAGCATCATACGCGTATATAATAGTTTCGCATTTATAGATATAATCCCAACCTAAAAAAGGTATTTTTCTATAATAATGATAATTAAAATTTTTTCAAAACAATGTTTATTTGTCAAACACTTCACTCCGGCAAATGCCAGGCGAAGCCGGGTCATTCAGCTAGTTTAAATATAAACTTATTTTGATGCATTAGCACGCCATTTGTTATAAGAAATTTAAACTATTTTTGACGCTTATGATTCTCTTCGAAATAAAACAATTTTCTACTGTCCATACTGCAATATTACTGCGGTATGGTAGATTAAACTGGCGAAACCGCTGGTAGGGTTTATCACTGATGAGCCAGGCCATCCCAATATTTTATCCCAAAAGAATCAAACACGCCAAAAATAGTTAAATTTTCTTATAAGCTTATTTTGAATAGAAATATTTATTAAGACCAGCATTTGAATTGGCAGAGTGCTGATATTTGAGTAGTAATTTTTGCTTAAAGCTAATAGTATTTGATGCCCCATTTTGTTTAAAAATTAAGGTTTTTACACTCATGGACAAAACTTAAAGAAGTTTCATAATTTTATGTTGCTGGTCGTCTATTTTTTGAAGGAGACAGAGGTTGTTCACACTTGGTTATCTCATGTGTCTTCAATAAAAGTCACTGTGTATCAAATATCTTTCAGAGTTACTGTCCGAAGCTGAAAGATTTGGGAAGTATTGTCCATAAGTGTTAATTGTTTAATCTATCTTTAGATGGAATTCTGAAAATAATATATAAAATGATATTTTATTCTTATTTAAGAGACATTATTTTATTATGAAGGTGTATATATTGTTGCATCATGGCTAATGAACCTATTTTATTTTAATTTGTAATATTATTTTTCATATATTTTAAATTCAAAATTATATTTTATATTTATATATTTATTTTATTAAACAGAATATATGTATTATAAACAGAATATATGTATTATAAATGTTGGGGCACGTTTTTGTAACCATACCCCAACAGAAGGCGTATGTATAATCAAATCAAATGGATACATGGCTTCCCTCCCACATAGACTTACAGACCACTTTTTGCCCAGAAACCTAGACAATTGATGACACCAGACTTCCATGCCGAAAGCTGATGCCTGGTGAAGAAGACACCAGTGACACCCAGATACATCCGCGCTGGAAGCTGTTGTTCCATATGTACATATATTCCCCTCACCAAAAATTTAGGTAAAGGTGACCAGAAAAAAAAATGGAGAAGGAAGATCTCTAAAGGACTGAACCTTATAAAATATCCTCCCCGAGAAAGGAAAGCGTTATATTACAGTTCAAGTGAAAAGGGGCCTGTGTCGATTTTTAGCTAAGACGGAGGGGGGGCGATATATATATACCGTCCCGAGAAAAAGGGAGGATAGTATTTCAATCCATGTGGAAGGGGGGGCCTGGCGTCTGAAATTTTACACTATCGCCGTAGCTGTTTCTCTCTTTAGATTTTTTTGTTTTGGTAATACTATATGTTCTATTTTGATGGGAGAGGCCTGGGGCGTCTATGAAATTGATACTGGAGCCGTTGGCCATTTTGATTGGTGTTTCTTTCGGCGAATGAAAATGCCAGCCAATAGAAACTTTGGCTCGGCAGCGAATGGAAACGGAGAGAGACATGAATAAAAGAGGGTTTCTTGGCCAAAAGGCAGATTCGATCGGAGTCGCTCAGTGAGAGGACAGTCTTCAGACGGGAGATCAGACCTTTGCCGGCACTTTCGAGAAAAGGTAAGCCACTTGTCATTATGACTTAGCGCCCCCCCCCCCCTTTTTGTGTAGTAACCAACCTAGATTTCGCATGGGCCCTAAAGGGCTATAAAGTAACTTCAGGTCACCTCTATCTAAATTTTTACTATGTAAATAGCATATCTCGTCAGTATAGACATGTTCCCAAATTTTAATTTATTTAAATAAATATCTAGAGAAATTTTCTTGTTTTCTCTCATACATATTTCATTCCTTTTGCTTTATGGTACTACCCCCCACACCTTAATTTTACAAAGTGTACAAATTATAGAACAACCGACTCTGTTGAAATAGAGTTGTGTACTATATCTTTGCTGTGATACATTGACACAGCAACAGTTGCAAAATTACGACTTTATTAGGGCTATTTTGAGGGTAATTATCTGTCAGGTTTTAGTAATGTTTGTACTTTTATGTGTTTCAGTGCGTAATTCCATCATATTTACCATTATACAACATTAAGGTCTTGCTGCGGGTCATATACATGGGGTTGTTGGCCTAAATTGCTATATATATATATATACTTAAGTAAGGAAACTTTAATAAGTCACATCGTGTATCCTCCCTTTTCATCTATCCAAACCAGGGAACGCAACAATGTCGCCCGCCGCGGGGCTCGAATTTAGTATATGTTTCATCCCCTATACTTTAGAAATATATACCTAATGAAAAGCCATACTATTTTTAAGTATTGGTGAAGTAGTCCACGCATCCTGAGATTAACAGTCTATTATAAATCGTGAATTTTAATTTATGCTTTCCGTTTCACGGGCATTTTATCAGGCAATGAAAGTTATGTTGAGGCGGTGTATACCGCATCTCTCGCCGCTGTCTTTTACGATTCACATAGTTTGTGGCAAAACCTTAATATTATCATTGATTTCTGATATCAAAGTAAAACGTTTATGGGGATGAGTATCTTTTATTCTGGTCTTCTCAAGCTTTCGAGCTTGTCCGCCCTTCTACAGGAGAAACATATACAATATATCAAGAAAATATAACTTCGCCTGATGCTAAAACTATTATGATTCTATGTACATATATATATATATACATTAGGAAGTTTTGCATATTATTTGTTTTCTTAAGACATTTTTTTTGGTTAAGGTATTTATACATATTCTACTATTGTTTGCTATATTCTATGAATTATCTTATAGGTTAGAAATTCTATTATTTAAGTAGTTTTATAATAGTTATTGGCTATTACATATAAGTTATTTATATTATTGTTGATATTATTAGCTGGTACTAGGATATATTGTGTTATATGTTTCGGGCAAATCTATTTTCTATTAATGCTATTGTGTTTTCTGAATAATAGAGAATCAATTATAAGCCTTGATATTTGCTGTTTATGTTATTGTAATGTATTCTAGGTTCTCCTAATGCGAAAGTGTGACCTGTTCCTTTGCAGTATTGGAAAATTAGAGACCTATTATCTTGATTAATAACATTGCGTCTATGTTCATATATTCTATTGCTGACTCTCCTTCCTGTCTCCCCTGCGTATTTGGCTTGGCAGCTGTTACACTCTACGGAATATATTGCCTTTTATTCTCTGTTTTGGTTAGTGGGTTTTATGATAGTAGGATTATTTTTAGATAGTGGACTTTTATGGTGGAGCCTATGTTAGGGGAATTACAGTAATATGTTTGGATGCCAGAGTTTCTTAAGTAGTTGGCTATTGTTATAGATGATTGTGAGTATGGAATGTAACATATCGCCCTATAGATATTTTGTGGTTTTGTTTATTGGGTTATTGATAGTTATACTTTTGTGGAAATGTTGTAATATAAAGGTGGTTTGGTATCCTGCTTGCTGGACATTATTTATAATGTTCTGTGTCTCAATCATTTTGAATTCTGTTGCGAGCACCATTGATTACAATTTCTTTATTTTACTTTCTCAAATTATTATATACAGTATGAGAAATGAGGTTGGATTCCCATGGTTCAAATTTAGAACGGTGATCAGTGTTTTACAGTAGTCTACTGAAATGACTTAGCATTTTTTTTTCATCATAGCTCTGATATAATTTTCTCACAGCAGAGGTGAGTTCTGATAATTATTGCTGGATACAAATATCTTAACTTCATTTTAATAGTGCTTTCTATCAAATCATACTAGCCTGTGCATCCAGATTAGGGCTAACATGCTGAATGATAGTTAATCGATTTTATTTTTTTTTAACGCATAGTGGATTGGGAGAGTGGCAAATATATGAGCCTTAAGGTGAAAATAGAATTGAAGATCCAGTTAGCGTACCCGTGAAGAGAGAAGTTTGATCACCATAAAAAGACGCGTCAGGCAACCGACTCTTTTTTTTTTCATGATGCCTCCAACTGCATATGATCTTAAATATCCTGTATACACTCTGACAAGGGAAGGTTATCCTGAATTGACAAATGTATAATTTTTTGTCTTTAGTAGAGATTTCCAAGATTCTATTTCTGAAAAATTTTTTTTGGATGAAGACAAATAAAACCATCTTGATAGTATTGAATTTTACAGTAAATATTTGCCAGCAGAAGGCATGATGAGATTACATGAAATTTAAACCAGTTATATGCTTAGTATGTTTCTTCAGCTGTAATTTGACACAGTCATCAAATGAAGAAATGGGCAGTACACCATATCTTGATGCTGGACACTTCTGTGTCAGGAAGGTGTAGTTAGTCTGTTTAATGAGAATTTCAATAATTATCGAAATTTAGCAGATTATCATTGGGGATTTGAACAACTGTCTTGAAAATTTTTGAACAGCCTGAGTAGATAAAGGAATCCTGGAGTTAGAGTGGAGAATTAGTAGTACAGACTGACCACTCGACGCAGATAACTCTAGGGAACAATTATTGTGTTAATCCGCCGTAGACAAGAAGAACATTGATTCTCAGGATATTCGATAGGCAGAATTTTGAGAATTGAAAGGTCATGGTTAAAGTTTACACAGGCATATGGGAGTAAAGACAGTGATTTAAACAAGATAAGAGGCAGCCTTGTGTCTTAAATACTTTCAGTGGAAGCAGATGCCACTGCAAATATTCAGGTCTAATAATTTCCAAATTTGAAGTCATGCATGATGGGTTAGCACGAGATTGACGCCTGAACTGGCTTTCACTGGGATTAATCGAGCTTGCGAAAGAACTAGAAGAAGTGTGACATGTCACGCCACTGTACTAAATTAATAATTGAGAAGATTTATGTTGAGCCAACTGAAATTAGTAAAGAATTAAGAGATTAAGGTCTTATTCTTTGAGTTTTACACTAATTTCAATTACGCGATATGGACGGCGTTATAAGTTGGGTGGAAATGATTCGGCCGCAATGGGATGGTCTCCTGGAGGTGGTACGATCAAATACTACTTATTGAATGCCGGGCGGGATCGCATGAAGCATTAAATGACATCAAGAAATGCTTAAAGAAACACCCTAGAAGATTGGGGATCGACAAAAATGACGACATGGAAAATGCTCAACATTGTACATTGGCAGCAAAATGATATCTTGCTATTGTATGGACGACCACTCCTTCCTGAAATGTGCAGCGGATGTTAGTCCCAGAATTAGGTCCTTTGAGGCGACACTTTCCTTTGCAGATGACATAAAGACGCATGACAAAACAGCACATGAGCATTTAAACTAACTTCAATTCCTGCCATTAATTAATTTAGTTGACCAATAGCTATAGAACCGCTGGAGACCTCCATACCCTGTGTGAATATTTTAGTGAGAAATGAGCGATTCAATTCTATGAGCCATGAGGTATCCTGTAAGATCAGAGCTGTACCCCATTCAATTTTTTTTTATAGTAGCCAGTGCGAGATATTTCCAGAATGTTTGTTTCTTTTTCTAACTGTCATATAATTCGGAAACTAGAAAACTACACTATTTTGATACAGTTTACATCTAGCATCCATGTGAACTCAATATGACTATTGAACGTAGATTGTAGATTAATGAGCGAGCCAACCTAAAGAGAACGAGTTTAATAGGCTTACAATCAGTAGTTGAAACAGACTATTCGCACAATTTTGTTATGTTCTCCCTCTAGCTGATCTATGACATTATAGATTTTTTTTTAACAAGGTGACTACCCCGTCGAGTGTATATGAAGGTATAAAGGTTTAAAGGTCATAGGCTGTTGGAATAATAATACACTAGTAATAATTATAGTTCATTCTGATGTACAGTAGAGGCAGTGAGAACAGCGCCTCTACCATCATGGCTAGTTAGTTTCAATACACCCAGAAAGAGCATTGATCTAAGATTACTATCCACCCACATGGATGAACATGTACCTCTCCCATTTCTTTTCCCTTTTGGGCCATGAACCCATCTTTCACCCCTCGGTTCCCTGCCCCCATTAATACATGAGATTCTCTTCTCCAATCCCCACTACTAATCTGGAATATTTCAGACAGCAGACTGAGAGAGAACTGAGAGAAAAGGCTGAGAACTTTCAATAACGGGGACTTAGTCCTAGTGGAGAGAATGCATGAGACGAAGGGGCGTCACAAATTTGAGCCAAGGTATGGGGGTCCATATGAGGTACTAAGAAGAGCTGGTGATACTGTATATCTCTTGAAGAATCTAGAAACTGGGAATTTGGATAAATACCATATAGATAGGTTAAAACAATACCATATACCAATTAGGATTTTCCCCACAGAGGAGGAGGAAACTAGTGATGGTAATTCAAGTCAAGGTTCCAGTGATGAAGATCATTGGATTCATCTTACAGGTCCAGCTTATCTCCCTAATAGGTCCGTTAATGTAGTGGTTCCACAAGGGGTGACAACCAGAGCGAACTCAGAAGTAATGAGACGAGGGGAAGTTGACAGAGTTAGTGTGAACAGTTTAACTTTACGCAGGTCTACAAGGGTGAAAAGGCCCACACAGTGTAAATTCTGCTTAGACTGTCGCCACTAACTAGGATTTTGGAGTGTGTACGGAGAATCAGCTCGATAGAATGAGAAGTTTAGAGATTTCAACCTTTTTTTTTTTTTTCATTTAAAAACCTTTTTTTTTTTTAAAGTAGAACTTCATTAAGATTCCTTTTTTTTTCAATACAAACTATTTCTTGTTAAAACCCGAGTTTTAAAGACCAATGAGAATAATGTATACCATTGTGAATTAACTATTTAGTGTAAATCTGAAATTTTAGTTATTATCAGGAGTAATAGGTGAAGGAAGGTGTAGGAAATCACAACTTAGAAGGAGGCTATGTCTAAAACAACAAACCTAATAGGCATCCTATGGCTTGTGTTGGGTAATTCAGAAACCCTATAATCCCTGGCCTTCAGGTAGTAGCTTTGAAATAGGTTTCTAATGAGGACATGAAAGGTCAATCTTTCAGAGTAAAGTTGTGAAGTATAGGGACCCTAAGCCAGGGGTAGAAGTTAAGTAGGCCCAGACTGTAGTTGATCCTTGGAAAGCACTTGAGAATGTTAGTGTTGGGTAGTGAATCATAAACCCTATAAATCCATCTTTCAATAGAGTGCTGAGGTCGGACTACTGCAAAGGGGGCAGACGCACGAGGAAGTAAGAAGAAAGTGACTTCACCCACGGTGGCTAGGGGAATGACTCAATCCGCTTTTATGAGGTGTCACGTTTAATGGTTCTTTATTCGCCCTTATATTTGTGTATGTCTTTATAGAATTGTCGTGAAAAGTCGCTTAGTGTCGAGGCAAGGGCAGTTTTTGAAGTTACACTGATTTTTTTTTTTGGTAGGTTAGCTTCCAGATTATTTAGAATTGTTAACAATTATTGTTAACAATCATTTATCGAGTATAAAGTATTAGTATATATAGAGCTTGTACAGAGGCATTTTCTTTTGAGTAACCTAGGGCTTTAGTTCCCAACTTGTTTTAATTTTATTATTTTATTTGATTTCACATTGTGTCCTGAAAGATGTTATCATTTGTTAGGATCTATTGATATAGATAAATGAGTATTTTGGCCTTTGTAGCAGCTTTCAACCTTAGTTTGTATGCGTACCGCGAATGATAGGGGGGAGGGTGTATGAATGAATTGGTGCAATGAATGTAGAAAAAGGTTAAAAACTATTATATTGTGAGCCCAAATTACATTAGAATAGGGTTAAGGACTTTAATAGGATCGATTTTAATTTTATTTTACTTTTTATTTCGAATTTTGTTAGGACCGAGAAGCCTCAAACAGGACAACTACAACTCTATCTAGTTAGAAAATATTCGCTCCCTTTTTGTTAGGTCCCTCGTTAGGGGTATAATTTTCCTTTGATTTTCTTTTATCTTAGTTTAGCTTGAATTCTAAGGATTGTGGATAAATGATCCCTATCCCGACCCTCAGACTTGGAGACAGTGGAAGGCGAGGATCAAGCCGAATTTCCCACTCAACTCCTCCTCGCAAGAGGAAACGAAGAGGTATAGATTGAATTTTATGCAGGATGGGGGATTTGTTTTAGCCATGCCGTATAGCCTGGGGCGACCTTGGGTAACCGATCTGACACCGTAGTTTCGACGCTTTTAGCGTGGCTGGAGCGAGGGTATTCCAGACGGGAGGTCCTGTAAGATTGGCAAGTAGGCAGAGATTGCCCAGTTATTCTAGACGAAGTGTTTCCGTCTATTGAATTTTTTTTGGTACCAGTTTGATCCCCCATAGCTAGCGGAAGTTTCTTCTAATAAAGGATTCGCCCTGCCATACGTTTTGTTGGAATGAATTCGAGCATAAGACCGATCCGAGAGACAGAATAAGTAATTATTAGGACCTTCAACGAGTTTAGACTCGTTCCATGATAGGATAAGATTTTAAAGTATTAGTTAACTATAAGGACCGCGAACGAGACGCCAGAACGAGCCAATGAGTCAAAGTTTTAGAAGTGTTGTATTGAGGACAGTAGGATTAAGAGCAGTTATACAGGGAGTAGAATTCTGAAGGAATTTGTAAAAGAACCAAAATTTCAGATTGATAAAATTCAAATTTATAAGAAGTAGATTTATAGGGTTCAGGTCAATGAATAGGGAGTATATTGGTAGATGAAAGTAATATGAATTTCTTGGAAGGGGGAGGTAGCTGAACTGTACACACCCCAGAGACAAGGTAAACGGAGTCACAAACAAAATGAGAGAAGTTGATTAGTTTCTCTGTCAAACAGAGAGCTTTCTTCATACGGTTGTCACCCTAGATTTAAATGGACTGTGTAGTTAATAGAGGTCTGGGCTATGTTCCATTTGACCAAGATTCTAAATGACGTACCCATCTGGGTTGAGAGTATTGTAACAGAGGAATCTAACACATAAGAGAAAACACACCCTCCAGTAGGATCGGGATAGACGAATATTACCCAGTGACCAACTCGTGATTCCAGACTGAATAAGATTGAAAACTTAACTGAGATACTAAACCTTGAACCTTCAGCGCACAAATATATATAATGTGTTTTCATTTTCTTATTGAATATGTTATTATTTTATATCATATATATTATATTATAATCATATACTATTCATTTCAACAATTTTATTTCCTTTGATATTCATGATATTAGTAATATTTACCTGCCATGTTGCGATTTTTTTTAACATGTTGTCATGGCTTATTCTTCCCTCAAGGCATGATCTATTTTATCCTTATTGTCTTTTATCCGCCTTACTTGTATATGTATATATATTTTGTCATCATATATAATTTTGTAGTAGTTTTCTTTATCATCCATCATGGGATGATTTTTATCATATTTAATCACTATCTGCATGATACGTGTTTTCTTCAATATATATATTATACCCATCATATAACATGGAAGGAGTCATTTTATCATTACATATTTCGTGCCTTATTTAATAATTACTTTCACAATTTGTTTTCTGTAATTTTTTTTTATTTAGCAAAAGTCATCATGTCATAGGCTAATCATTATATACCAAGATATTTCTTTCAGCTAACTATAATTATCCTTTCCTTTGATTGTATATGTATAACTATACCACACGAATGTCTTGATTGGTACTTAAATAAAGATGCTGGCATGTTTTAGGAGTTGGACTAGTCAGTTATTTCTAAACGACTTCTTGGCGCCCAATTTTTTTATATATAATATGTAATAGGGAAATGTTCTAACTGTATTGTTAACAGAAAGAAGGTAGCAATGAATCCAGCACCCTAAGAGGCAAGGATGGGGTTGAGAGGACTTACCACAAGGAAGGCCTACTCCTCAAGGCCAAAGAAGAAAGTGGAAGGGTGGTATATATACCCATGAATGGTAAGACAGATAACCTTGCTTACTTCCATACATATGATATGACTGTCCCCCATAACCTATGTTGATAGCAGTGTGCTGACAGAATAATAACACATAAAAACCCCTTTGCCAGGATGCGCAATGCCCACTAATGTTCGGAATAATAAACATCTAGAATGGCATACCATCATTTTGACTAGCCTTATCTTCCCTATAGGTTTCGGTACACCTGGCTTCACCTAGTAATGGAAAATGCATTTTGCTAGAAATGGGCCTGCTTTCATAGTAACTGATGAAAGGCAGATGAATAATGAATAGCACAAACGCATTTGTCCATTACTTGGCAGGGGGAGGATTGTTGGGACACGTTTTTGTAACCATATCCCAACAGAAGGCGTATGTATAATCAAATCAAATGGATACATGGCTTCCCTCCCACATAGACTTACAGACCACTTTTTGCCCAGAAACCTAGACAATTGATGACACCAGACTTCCATGCCGAAAGCTGATGCCTGGTGAAGAAGACACCAGTGACACCCAGATACATCCGCGCTGGAAGCTGTTGTTCCATATGTACATATATTCCCCTCACCAAAAATTTAGGTAAAGGTGACCAGAAAAAAAAATGGAGAAGGAAGATCTCTAAAGGACTGAACCTTATAAAATATCCTCCCCGAGAAAGGAAAGCGTTATATTACAGTTCAAGTGAAAAGGGGCCTGTGTCGATTTTTAGCTAAGACGGAGGGGGGGCGATATATATATACCGTCCCGAGAAAAAGGGAGGATAGTATTTCAATCCATGTGGAAGGGGGGGCCTGGCGTCTGAAATTTTACACTATCGCCGTAGCTGTTTCTCTCTTTAGATTTTTTTGTTTTGGTAATACTATATGTTCTATTTTGATGGGAGAGGCCTGGGGCGTCTATGAAATTGATACTGGAGCCGTTGGCCATTTTGATTGGTGTTTCTTTCGGCGAATGAAAATGCCAGCCAATAGAAACTTTGGCTCGGCAGCGAATGGAAACGGAGAGAGACATGAATAAAAGAGGGTTTCTTGGCCAAAAGGCAGATTCGATCGGAGTCGCTCAGTGAGAGGACAGTCTTCAGACGGGAGATCAGACCTTTGCCGGCACTTTCGAGAAAAGGTAAGCCACTTGTCATTATGACTTAGCGCCCCCCCCCCCCTTTTTGTGTAGTAACCAACCTAGATTTCGCATGGGCCCTAAAGGGCTATAAAGTAACTTCAGGTCACCTCTATCTAAATTTTTACTATGTAAATAGCATATCTCGTCAGTATAGACATGTTCCCAAATTTTAATTTATTTAAATAAATATCTAGAGAAATTTTCTTGTTTTCTCTCATACATATTTCATTCCTTTTGCTTTATGGTACTACCCCCCACACCTTAATTTTACAAAGTGTACAAATTATAGAACAACCGACTCTGTTGAAATAGAGTTGTGTACTATATCTTTGCTGTGATATATTGACACAGCAACAGTTGCAAAATTACGACTTTATTAGGGCTATTTTGAGGGTAATTATCTGTCAGGTTTTAGTAATGTTTGTACTTTTATGTGTTTCAGTGCGTAATTCCATCATATTTACCATTATACAACATTAAGGTCTTGCTGCGGGTCATATACATGGGGTTGTTGGCCTAAATTGCTATATATATATATACTTAAGTAAGGAAACTTTAATAAGTCACATCGTGTATCCTCCCTTTTCATCTATCCAAACCAGGGAACGCAACATGAACAGAATATATGTATTATAGAATCATCATTTGTATTTAGGTACACGTGTGACTTCACTGCTCTCTTTGATGTGAGAAATAAATAAATTATTCTGGAGGCTACTTAAAGTAGAGTTATCTCCACTTATATAAATTTGTAGGATGGTTGAAACAGGCTCTGGTAAGATGCAAGACCCAGCACAGGAGAGGACCAAGTTTGAAGAGCCTGCCAAGCCGCAACCTGGTGCAACAATATTAAAAAGAAAAGAAAGTAAAATCAAATTGTATTGATTTAAGGTGTCTATTATTGCTTGAATTATTGCAAACTAATTATTCAGTATTTGTGAATTTGTAATCAATTAAAATTTTATTTACATATTCTGCGCTATGTAATTAATTTACTATATTGATTTTTTTTCTTTTTTTTCTATTGTTTTTTTTATATATAACGCGTTCGTGGATGGTTTTCTTGATTTATCAAGAAATTGGGTTGGCCAAATATCACGGAGCAAGTTAAATAAACGTTTAGTTTATTTTTGCTCCACTAGATGGCGCTCTGCCATCTAAAAAGCACATGTGCTCGTGGTCAAGAAGTGCCTTCTTTATTTTTAATATATATATATATATATAAAATAGAGTTATACCTATAATATATGAAAGATAATTGATATAAGAGAAAAGGAGTATTGATGGTTAAAAAGAAATTAGATAAATATTATTTTATAATGTATAAAAAAAAAAAATATATATATATATATATATATATATGGTGAAGCCTAAATCCTATCACTATATGCTGACCTATTATTTCCCCAGACAATCCTAATATGAATTATACACCATTTATTTTATATCAACGTGTTAAAAAAAAATCCACATTTAGGAATACAGACCTATCTATTGACAATAGAACTTTTTATCCTTCACCGATTTTCCACTAAAAAATAAGGGCTCTTGAAAAAAAATCTCGAAAATTCTTTTTATTTCGTTTTTTAAAAGTTGGCTTTAAAATCCAGCAACCGTTTGGCTTTATTTGAAAGAAAAAGAAAGAAAGTAAAAGTAATTCAAACTTATAGCCCTGAATTTATTATTAACATTTCTTATTTTTTTATTTCCCTTGAGTAATATATATATAAATTTCATGTTATATAAAATCATTCTTTAAAATCTAGTTTATTATTCCTATTCATTAAATTTGAATTACATATCGGATTTACTTTTTTCAAAACAAATTGTTATATTTTTAAAATCTTTCGAATATCTTATTTTTCATTTATTATTTAAAAAACGAGGATGTTAGTACAAGATATACAAGTTATGAATTAATAATAAAACATTTTTGCTCTTCGATTTGTAAAAGATTGAATATTTGAATAACAAGTGAATATTAAATTATTTTCATTTAATAGATTTTGACCACGGAACAGCTTGTTAAATTAATTTGTTTGATATTTTGAAAAATAACTCTTTGAATTTTAAACATTTTTAAAAATTGTTTTTTTTACTATTGTTGTATTGATTTAAAATTAAAATGTTATTTGCATATTCTGCGCTATGTAATTAATTTACTATATTGAAATATAAATGTTAAAATATAAACGGCAATAAGCATTATATTTACGTTTATATTTTGTCTTCAAATTATTTCTTTTAACTCATTTAAAAAAATTGTAATATACAAGGGTTGTCTCAAAAAATATCTGGCCTGACCAATAAATATTTGATTTTTTTTAAATAAAAAAAGTTGGGCACTAATTAGAGTAATAATTTGAATATAAACTAAATTAAACATACCTTTTAAGACTTCATTAAAAAAAAAGATATTTGATAAATAAAGGGACAGACTTTTTGATGAAAATTTTTCAAAGAATAGCTGTTGGAAATTCTATTTGTTGGGAGAATCTTAATAAATTACTCTCTATTAAAACATAAAACTTCTTTATTGAAGGCACAAAAAACTATGAATATAAATTACTATAATGAAACTAAAAACTCTTACACCTAAACGTCTCCTCATATACTCTCTCCCACACCTTACTCAAAGAAATACATATATTTATATACGCTCAATACCACAGAATAAATTAGATCACAGATTAATTAAATCACAGAATGAAAATGAATATTTTAAATAATTAACATCAACAAATCTCCCCTTCAAATTTTCAATTTTCATTTTTCAAAAATAACTCCACCACTTATGCAGTTCTTTAGCTTGACAGCATCCACAGTCTTGGTGAGATGGTCCGCTTTCATTTTTTCTGAATTCAATGCTTCTTGGTAATCTTTCGGACATTTAATTTCATAAGTTCTATCAGAAACATTTTCCTTATTCTTCATTAGTCTTAATCTTTCAGATCTCCTCACTCCCCTTTTTATAAGTTTTTCTTCCTCGGTTTCTCTCAAACGAAGATCTCGTTCTTCTCTCATTTCTCTCGTCATTCCTGGTTCTGGTCCTCTTCTACGTGGAGTAATTATTTCATCTGGAGGTATTTCTTCTATATCATTCAAATCTAAATCATTATCATCTTGAGGAATATGCTCATCATCGATGTTAAAGTTTTCTACCTGGTCTTCTCTATTATAAATATCACCACCAGAGTCTTCATTCCCGTGAGAAATCAAATTTTGGTCTTCTCTACTAAAAAAGAAAAGTTCATTTTCATCAAGATTTCTACCACTATTATTCATTAAATAATATCCTAGTTTAGATTCATTAAAATTTACATCTGATACTTCATGTATTTCATCTATTTCTGGTAAATATAATCTATAACCTTTTCTTATCATACTGTATCCCATCATGATCCCTTTATGAGCTTTTGGTTCCATCTTCTTTCTCTTTTCTTTTCTTATATGAACATAAGCTAGGCTTCCGAACCTTTTTAAGTAAACAATGTTTGGTTTCCATCCCTTGTATATCTCGAAAGGAGTTGTATTCATTTCTTTGATTTTAATTCTGTTATTTACATGAACAGCCACTTTAACACTTTCACTCCAAAATTTTATAGGTAATTTAGAATCAATTAGCATGGTTCTTGCTGACTCAACTATGGTTCTATTAAATCTTTCGACTTTTCCATTACTTTCAGGAGTATAAGCAGTGGTAAATTCTTGTTTGATGCCCTTACTAGATAACCATCGCTTCAAATAATTTGAAACATATTCTCCACTATTATCATTTCAAATTCTCTTTACTTTCTTTCCAGTCTGTCTTTCTTCTTGCATAATCAAGTTTATTATGGAATCTGCTGTTTGAGATTTATTAGCAATTGGTATAACGAAAGTAAAATTACTATAGTCATCAACAATGGTAATGAAATACTTATATTCAAAAGAATCATTTAAAGGTCCAACTATGTCGGTATGCCATAGATCCAAAATATCTTCAGATTGTTTATATTGAATACTTTTGTAAGATTTTCTATGTATTTTTCCTAATGTACACAAGATTCGCAATTCCCTTTGATATTATGTAAATTTTTCAATCCTAATACAGTTGAATTATCATACATTTCTTTCAATTTCTGAAAATTTACATGAGCAAGTCTTTGATGCCATAGCATATCATCTACTTCTGCTTTTCTTGCGATTTCCATAATTAGGAGTCCCTCTACTTCAAATTTATCACCATTTCTTTTTGCTTCATATAAAATCTCACCATTTTTGTCTATTACTTCAGCTTTATATTTACTAAATAATACATTAAAATCATGATCTATAATTTTTGTAACTGACAATAAATTTTCTCTTAAATTAGGTACATGCAAAACATTTTCAACTTTTATGAATCTCTCATTTACATTTGACTTCATTCCTATTGATCCAATTCCTGATGATTTCATTATTGCACCTTTTTCAGCTGTCGCTATAATTCTTTCTTCTTCTTTATATTCTATAAATAGTTCTTTTTTACTAACCATATGGCTAGAGGCTCCAGAATCCATATTCCATCTTATCTTGTCTACCCCTTGATCTTCTTCGTTATTAACTCCACTTTACTCTATCACATGATTTGTGGATTCTCTATAATTTTTCTGGTTTTTCCCTCTCTTAGGCCCATTATAATTAAACTTTGGATGATATTCACTTCTATTCTCTTTACATATTTCCGATTTATGCCCAAATCCTCCACATTTAAAACATTTTATCTTATTTCTACACTCTTTAGAAATATGACCTATCTTTCCACAGTTATAACATTTAATAGCAAAATTTCGTCTTCCCGATCGGCCTTCTCGAGCTTTAGATGCAATCTCCTGTTTTTCTACTTTTTCTAGTTTCCTATATTTTATTTTTTCCTCAGTTTCCTTCAGGATTTGTCTTATTTTGTTCATATTCTTTTCTTTGTCAGATTTGATAATTTTTACGTCAAAATCAAATTCCATTCTTAAACCTTCTAAAACGAAGCAAATCAATTCTCTATCTTTTATCTCATCTCCTTCTTGAATGCTTCTGCTCTTTATAATCACGGCTCTATTCAAGTAATCATCCACCGTTTCATCTTCCTTTATTTTCAATTTTGATAATTCTATTTTATTTTTCATCTGCAAGTCTTCATTTTTAGATGCCATTTTTTCCCCAATTAAATTCCATAATCTCTTGGCACTTCTTTCACTTGAATATTTTAAAATTTGAGTGTCATTCATTGTTCTGTTCATCACATTTCTTGCAATTGCATTGTCGTCATCCCAGTCTTCCCAGATTTTCACTTTTTCTTCAAATTTTTTGTCTGTTTCAATAGGCTTTTCAATTACTTCTCCCTCTATGATACGTCTCCATAACTTCAATCCTCTTAGTTCGCTTTCAATTCTATTTGCCCAAATCAAGTAGTTTTTGTCTGATAGTTTTTCTATTTGAGATAAGTTAAAATTTTGCATCTTTGCTTTTTTTCTAAAAATTATTCAATTAATCTTGATTTGCATCAATTTTAGTCAACCGCTCTCTGCTACCAATTGTTGGGAGAATCTTAATAAATTACTCTCTATTAAAACATAAAACTTCTTTATTGAAGGCATAAAAAACTATGAATTTAAATTACTATAATAAAACTAAAAACTCTTACACCTAAACGTCTCCTCATAGACTCTCTCCCACACCTTACTCAAGAGAAAATATCTTTATTTACGGGCTACTAACCAAAAGTTATGATTTTTGAGCCCAAAATCGATGTCAGGTGGCAAGGGACCCTAGGATGTGGAAGCAGGAGATGTCTCGCAGGGGTGGTAGAAACGTTGGGCAAGCAGGGGAATAGCGCCAGGGTGCAGTGAGGCGGGTGCGTTGAATAGGCCAGGAATCCAGGAGAAGTGGCAGATGATAATGGAGGCAGAAGGTCCTTGAAGCCTAGAACTTGAGGGCCCTAGACTTCAGGATGGGGCAGCTTGAGGCTCTCGCCTCGTGCTTGTCAGGAAGGCCCTGGGAGCAGCAGTTGGCACATTTGGAGGTGCGCTGGTCAGCAATGGATGGGCAGGTTCGGCCTTCATGGCCGTCTTCACCGCAGTGGAAGCACTTAGGAGCTCTGGTGCATTGGGCAGAGTTGTGGCCGAAGCCACAACAGCGGAAGCAGACGCGGGCGCGGATGGACTCCTCGAAGTTGAGGATTACTCCATCCACCACGATCCTCCCGCGAACGCCCAGGGCTCTAAAGGTCTTGAGGTCCACCTCGATGAAGGCGGTGCAGGTCCCGTTTCTGGGTGCAGAACGGTGCGCCACGCGCACCACCTTGTCCCCAGGAAGTTTTCTAACAGCAGCGGTTTCCAGGAAGGTCTCCTCAATTGTGGAGTTGGATGTCTCCTCATCCACTTTGAAGAGGCAGATCCGTGGCAGGATCTCCTTCTGCTGGCGGACCTTCATTCCATTCAACTTGCTGGCCAGGGAGGTTGTAACCTCAGGGATGGTGTCAGGATTGCTGGAATGGAGGACCAGCTTCCCCTTGGTGCGCAGGGAGGCCCAAACGCCTTGGGGGAGAGTGTGAGCAGCGCGGACTGTTTTCAGCATCTCCCTTGGGTCAGCCTGTGGGTCATCTGAGATGACCACTGTGTGGGCCGCCGATTTTTCTCCATGAAGGATCACTTGGGCGGCCGCAGGCTTGGAGACGTGGGAAGGCACAGGTTTTGAAGGACCATTCAGGTTTGTCCTCTTTGCAGGCGGGTTGGGAGCTTCAGACTGCTTCCTTTTGGTTGGAGCAGGAGCAGGCAGGGAGGAGGCAGGCTTCTTGGCAGGGAGAGCAGCAGGAGCAGGAGTGGCGGGCTTGATTGGGTCAGTCTGGGAGCTGGTTTCATTGCAGGAAGGAGCAGGGCAGGTTTGAGTGCCGCGGCAAGCAGTCTTGGGCTTGTTGGCCTCCTCAATTTCGTCCAACTCTGCGAAGGACCCGAGGGTGTCAGTGAGGTTCTCTACATTGGTAGCGAGGGCCTTGATCATTTCAGTCCGCGAGGCGATGTAGCGTATCAGGTCCTCATGCAGGGATTTCAGGGCAGGATGGCCAATGGAGCTCAGGATGCTGCAGTTGCGTGAGATCACCATCTCATCTTCCCTCTCCAGGTCGGCGACGTTCACGATGCGGGTTGTAGGCTTGTAGGCCTTCTTTTTCTTCTTGGCAGGATTCATGTCAACCTACTCTTCAGAGAGAATATGGTTTTACTCAGGATTATTACCTATTCACCTTACTCAAAGAAATACATATATTTATATACACTCAATACCACAGAATAAATTAGATCACAGATTAATTAAATCACAGAATGAAAATGAATATTTTAAATAATTAACATCAACACTATTGCGTGTGTAAAGGATGTACAATATTTTAAGCTATAACACATTATTTTTTCAAATAAATAATTAAAAACACATTGTGCAAATAAATATAATACAGTTAAACCTGTCTATAGCGCCCCCTCTAAATAGCGCCTCCCTCTCTATAGCGCCCGATTTTAAATACGTAGTACGATGCGATTTACATTAAAAGTGACCTGTCTAGCATCCCCTCTCTATAGTATCCTATTTTGGTGAGTCCCAAGAGGGGGCGCTATAGACAGGTTTAACTATATATCGTTTTGAAAATAGAGCAATCCATTTAAATCATTAGATAATAAAAATACATATATTGGATTTAATAAAATATTTATTTGCCAATATTTCGGCTGGCTGAACGCCAAACCTTTATCAAGGCATTACATTTTTGTGTAAACAAACTCAGCGCCGCATAGTGTTATAATATCACAGTTGAAATAATTTTAAAAATACAAAGTAGGTGGGGGAAATTTGTGTATGAAAAAAAAAATTATAATTATTATTTAATAATATTTTTTTCATGCACAAATTTTCCCCTCCTACTTTTTATTTTTAAAATCATTTCAACTGTGATATTATAACACTATGCGGCGCTGAGTTTGTTTATACAAAAATGTAATGCCTTGATAAAGGTTGGTGTTCAGCCAACAGAAAAATTGGCAAATAAATCTTTTATTCAATCCAATTTATGCCATTTTATTATATAATATATAAACAATATATTAAAAATAAAAAAGGCATAATCCTGACCAGGAGCACATGTGCTTTTCAGAAGGCAGAGCGCCATCTGGTGGAACAGAAATCAACTAATAATTGATTTAGCCTGTTCCCTGATATTTGGCCAAAACAATATATATATTTTTAAAATATAATAAATATATAGCAATTGAATAAGGGGGGGGGGGTCGAATAGAAAAATATATATTTTGAATTAAAAAGGCCTCACACACCTGCTGAATTATATTTTACCTTCACTATGTCCTGGAGTGAAAGTTTCCTTTCAATATTATTAAGTTTTTTTTACATGAAAAAAACCTATGCACATCCACTCTAATTTTGCATATTGTGTCTTTATTCTTTGTACAATATAATATTTGATCAATAAATCTAGTGAAATCTGGATTCTTCTGGAAACTTTGGCATTAATTTTATTCGTAAGAGAATTTTCAGTTGCCTTTTTATATTCTCTACAAAATCGTCTGTTCTTGCTTTAAAAACAACAGCTATTCTATCATTCAAAATCACTTAAAATAAAATTCACCCACCTGAAACAAATCGTCCTCTAATTGTTTATCGATAAATTAAGTTTTTTTTCTCTTTTCATCATATTATCTTCATCCATTGATTTTTAAATAAAGGATTTTAAATTCTTTTTTTTTTTCAGATAAAATTCACTGTTTCTAACAATGTTTCTCACCTTGTGTAATTTCGTACTTTTATATAAGCTAACTAGACGAATGGCCCGGGCAACGCCCGGGTTTTACCCGAGTGCGAATATATTTTTAAAACGTTTTAATCTTCATCTAGATCTTCATCTTGTCTACACCTTGCTTCCTAGGGTTGCCCGGCAACGCCCGGGTTTACATGATTAAATGTATTATTCAAACACATTAAACATGTGCCCGTATCTCCCAGCGAGTAAATGTCGGCGCCCGTTGACTCCCGGCGAGCAAGCGACTGCTCCCGTCGGCTGCCGGCGTGCGAGTGGCTTCCCGGCGCATGCGCGCGCACAGGGAAGCCACGTGTCGCAGGCGGCCAATGGGCGCGCCCCGCCATCAGTTCCACCGCGTTCTAGATGAGCTATTTAGAATAATTTGAATATATAGTTTTAATAATTGATTTATATATTTTTTGAAATAGCCTATCGTCATCCTCGTTATTTTTTACCTATGTATGGAAATTTTGGTTTGAATTAGTGAACTACTGCGAATTTGTATACCGGACATACAAACCAACCAACAGACAAACATACAAACATTCATTTTTATATATATAGATTATGGAAAAAAAGTCGAGTTTAAAAATATTCATTTTTTTTTTTAATAAGAATATTGTCCATATTGATAGATTACGAATTATCTACCAGCCTTAGTGGAGTGTGATTCTTTATTTTTTTATATTAGCCAAAGTGTATGTGTGTGTAGACATGGTACAGGCCATGATAATCATTGTGGGTAAGAAGTTGGCGACTGCTTTTACTGTAAGTGCATCACATGTCTCCACATGTGAAAAGCAGTTCAACTTTGCACTTACAAATGTGTCAGAGCCAAGTTTGATTACTTGCACTCGCTGGTGAGGTTGGGCTTTTGCAAGAATCGGGAGCCATTGGAACATTTTTTTTTTTTAATTAGAAAAAAAGTGCACAATGCGGGAATCGATCCCGGGTCGTAATTTCGAAAACCAACGGTTTAGACCATCCTTCCACCGACCCCTATTGATAGAGTGTGTTTATATGGCATGCCATTGAAATTTGAATATATTTCTTTTGAATTGAAAAATATTTTGGGAATATACGAAGCTACATCACTGGTAATCAACCTTTTACTCTATTTCATGCAAAGTTATATCAGCACAAAGGCTAATACAGTGTTATCATTAAATGCATATTGTCAATGTAAATATTTTCCTAATTTTGAATCTCTCTCGATATAAAAGTGTTGGTTATTATAAACTAGCCGAATGACCCGGGCAACGCCCGTGTTTTACCCGATTGAATGTTTTTATTCAAATACTATTTGTTACAATTATAAATTGGCGCCTTAATTAATTGCATATGTTAGTTAATAACTATAGCCTATGTGCTTTATCTGTCTATGTACTGTTGGCTTCCGTAGGCGTCTCTTACTGGGAAAAAGAAAGAGAGAATTCCATTTGGTCATTATCTAATATATGCATTTATTTAGGGAGCGACCCGCTCCAACACAATAGTTACATAAATAGCGGGGGGGGGGGGCAAAGGTGGCGTGACCGTAGCCAACCAATAGGAGGGCGCCATTCAAAAAAAAAAAAGCAAACGGTGACAGAGAGAGGTGACTGATTAGGAAAGACGATCGTAACTGTATATAGAATATTTCTACAATGTGTCGACTCTAAATACGCTCATTTTCTGCTTACTTAAGTCTTTTGTTCTCTCTCTTGGACACTGATTAAAAATTCCTATTCTCCCGCAAGAAACTTCGTGATAATGAGGTATAGTATATTGAGGTACAGCCAGCACCACGCTGGCGAGGGCTAACGCCCCGAAACGCGTTCGTGGTGACTTTTCTTGATTTGTTAAAAAATGGGTTGGCCTAATAACACAGAACATGCCTAGCTCAACGTTTGGTTAATTTTTGTTCCACTAGCTAGCGTTCTGCCATCTAAAATGCTCATGTTGAGCGGTCAGGATATGTCTATTTTGTTTTCAACCTATATATATATATTTCTTGAAAATGAAGATACTTCGGCCAGTGAATCTTTTTTATTACCTCGACGTTTCGACAAAAATCTTTTGTCCTCGTCAGGAGCAAACAAAAATTAAACATTCAGCAAGGCGTTAAAAATCTTTCTAAAGTTCCAAGGGCGTTCTCACGCGATATTCAAAATTTTTGTACAACATCTAAAGCACGAGTCAAAAATAAATATTTAACTCACAAAAGACTATGATCTTTGAAATAAATTATAATATACATATATATAATGATAAATTATAAAAAATAAATATAAAATATATTCATAGGAATATAAAATTTAAAAAGGAAAGATTATTTTTAGAGGGATGGGTATCACGGGAAATGGGGGCAAGAAGTATAAATGTATTTGAAGATATTCCACTACAATACAATTCATTTATAAATTTAAAAAAGTAGTTAAAAGTATAAGTATAAATTGTAAGTAATAGATATCGATTTATATATACTATAGGAAAATCTTTGTAAATATTATTATTATTTTTTATATTTATTTTTTATAATTTATAATTATATATATGTATATTATAATTTATTTCAAAGATCATAGTCTTTTGTGAGTTAAATATTTATTTTTGACTCGTGCTTTAGATGTTGTACAAAAATTTTGAATATCGCGTGAGAACGCCCTTGGAACTTTAGAAAGATTTTTAACGCCTTGCTGAATGTTTAATTTTTGTTTGCTCCTGACGAGGACAAAAGATTTTTGTCGAAACGTCGAGGTAATAAAAAGATTCACTGGCCGAAGTATCTTCATTTTCAAGAAATATGAATGCCGGCCAGGCAGCCTCAATATTTACGATATATATATATATGTCGTACCACACAAGCACTAACAGTCATGAGGCCAAATGGTTTCAGGAGTCTATGGGTAACACAGAGGATGAGGCAGGTTGGATGGAAACTAAGAGAAGCACAGGCAAGGTCCAGGAGGTTATATGCTGTTGTGAAGCGTCTGCTGGTCGTAAAACTCACTAACGACTTGTGGAAGTTCCACAGGAGGAAATGACGTAATATTGACGAAACTGGACCTCGCCTTGCCTGGCGTGTGGCGGACTCTCAATAAAACTTTATTGTCTTTTTTGTTATTACATGACAGCCAAGGTGGCGTGTTGAATTTTATCTATAATTTGGGGCTGTGGAAGTATGATTTATTTGTGAAAAGAAACATTCGCGTCTTAATTTTTCAATTTGTTATATATAAAAATCTTTTGCATATTGATATATATATATTACCACCAAGTTTCAAGATAGTGTCTATATTTGTTTATAGTAGCAATATATAGGTTCAAATAGGAGTTATTTCTATAGGTTCTTCATCTTTTATATAACTTAGTGATATATGGCACATTTTTATATTGATTAGAGAAATGCGCTATCTCAACTGACTGGAAATATGAGATGATTCCTTTAAGAACCCATCTTATCCGCCTTTGCCGGTCCCAAGCCCGGAACAAAAAGGAGGAGGGGGGAGCAGTAACAAGCTCACTAAAAAACCTGGGCTTAGCTGGCCCGGTTGATAGTACCCTGTAAGGGCTCCTAATCCAGGGATACAGGATGAGCAGCGTTTGTAATCCATGTTAGGAGCGGCTACACATGGCGTCTGTTCCTCATGTCAGAGGCGGCCATTTCTTTTGGAGCTAAGTCGGCCTGTCACTGAGTAGTGCTCCCAGTCTTAATGACAAAGGCAGACGCATTCTACTTCACCCAGTCATGATGGTTGTCAAACAAGCTTGATATCCTAATATGATTGAGTGGAGATAAGAAAGAAGAAGAACCCATTTACTTTGTAGAATGTCGCTATGCATCCCGAGGTAAATGAGCATCCACATTTCTACGTTTTTCAAATAAAGATGAAGGAATATAAGAAATATCGCATCTATAGCTGTCATGCTGGACATATTCTGAAAATAAAAATAAATAGACGTTAAATCCAAAAAGGCGGGAAAATCATTTTAACAAATTATTCAATTTCAATTGGAAACAAATTCACCAATGCCCCCCGATTCTTGCAAAAGTCCAACCCCACCAGCGAGTGCAAGTAATCAAACGGGGCTCTGACACATTTGTAAGAGCAAAGTCGAACTGCTTTTTCACATGTGTAGACATGTGGTGCACTTACAGTAAAAGCAGTCGCCAACTTCTACTCACCTTGATTATCATGGCCTATACCATGTGAACTAGGGATAAGCAGAAAAAAAAAGGAAACAAATAAAATTAGCAAAATATTCATTTAAACTCAAATCCTCAACCTAAGACTTATTTTGAATAAAATAGTATTTTAAATAGATTTGTAAAATTAAAGTAACAATGGCTTCAAAAAAAGATTATTGTTCTAAAAATAGTCACAAAATATAATTATCTAACCATATTTATACACCCCATCTATTCTATAGATATATTTTTAATCATCCAATCTAATTTCAAGGAGAAGAGTGAAGAAGAGAAGCAAAGAGAATAATCAAATAAATTCCAAATATTCATAATTGGTGGTATAAAAATATTGATCATCCTTATTGAAATCTGAAATTATCTGTGAATATATTGATTCTTTTCTATGTTGGGGAGAAGAAAGATTCCACCAATATTTGAAGATATCCAGGTTGTCCCGAGTTATCCAAACTTTAGAAGAACCAAAATTCAATCACAGAACAAACAGCTAACTTCAATGTCAAATCAGTTGAAAGTAAGACTTACTAAGATGACACAACGGGACTACCACAACATTATAATTCACAGGATTCTAACAACTCTTGTAAAGATCCATAGAAGCATAGGACGCCTCTCCCGTCAAAATAAACGTCAAAACCTGACGCCATCTATTGACTGTCGCCGCAAACTAGCGGCCTCGGGTCGGTGACAAAGCCACAACACCAGCTTTGGCAAACTGAGAAGCGTCCACCTAGAGACCATGGTTTCGGGCTATTGGCCCTCGTCAGCCTAGGGCGGACTTTATTCCATGAGATACACACGGGATCTAATGGAATCTTCACAATCTACCAAAGAGGTGTTTTGCTGGCAAGGTGGCTGGTCTAAATCCCGAGGCCGCTTGTTTGCGGCGACGGTCAATAGATGGCGTCAGGTTTTGACGTTTATTTTGACGGGAGAGGCGCCCTATGCTTCTATGGATCAATTTCCTCCTGGCAAATTTTCCATCTTGTAATGATGATATCATTTTTTACCTCTTGATGGATTCAGCCACTTCTCTTTAAACCTCTCTACTGACGAGAGCTAATCTTGAATTCTACTTCCTAATCGGAAAAAGTCTTCCTCGTAAATGCTAATTCCTAATTTAAGAGCAGCCAACCAGAATTGTTGGATGATATTACGTCATTTAGACTGAACTTACTGATTGGTCAATTTGATACATTACTCCAGATGAAAACCTTCTAAACAAATTTGAAACAAGATTTATATTTAAGAAATATCTATCTATATAAATACTATGTCTGTCTGTCACTCTCATCACGTCCTAGTACTTTCTAGCCGGGGACAGTTGGTCGCTAGATAGTACCCTGTCCTGACGTCAGTGGGTCGCTAGATAGTATCCTGTTCTGACGACAGTGGGTCGCTAGATAGTACCCTGTCCTGACGACAGTGGGTCGCTAGATAGTACCCTGTCCTGACGTCAGTGGGTCGCTAGATAGTACCCTGTCCTGACGTCAGTGGGTCGCTAGATAGTACCCTGTCCTGACGTCAGTGGGTCGCTAGATAGTACCCTGTCCTGACGACAGTGGGTCGCTAGATAGTACCCTGTCCTGACGTCAGTGGGTCGCAAGATAGTACCTTGTCCTGACGACAGTGGGTCGCTAGATAGTACCCTGTCCTGACGACAGTGGGTCGCTAGATAGTATCCTGTCCTGACGTCAGTGGGTCGCTAGATAGTACCCTGTCCTGACGACAGTGGGTCGCTAGATAGTACCCTGTCCTGACGACAGTGGGTCGTTAGATAGTACCCTATCCTGACGACAGTGGGTGGCTAGATAGTACCCTGTCCTGACGACAGTGGGTCGCTAGATAGTATCCTGTCCTGACGTCAGTGGGTCGCTAGATAGTACCCTGTCCTGACGTCAGTGGGTCGCTAGATAGTACCCTGTCCTGACGACAGTGGGTGGCTAGATAGTACCCTGTCCTGATGTCAGTGGGTCGCTAGATAGTACCCTGTCCTGACGACAGTGGGTCGCTAGATAGTACCCTGTCCTGACGACAGTGGGTCGCTAGATAGTACCCTGTCCTGACGACAGTGGGTCGCTAGATAGTATCCTGTCCTGACGTCAGTGGGTCGCTAATAGTGGCTCGCTATTACTGGGATATGACAAGTTATTAAGGGAAGTTATTAGATAGTATAAAGACATGCCGGGTATGGTACTATGACCACTGAATTGATAACAGAGTCTCTAATTTGTTACACTATACAGCCAGCCTCTAACCCCCTCCTTGTTTTATATCTAGATACCACAGTCGGGACTTTTTTTAACATTTAGGTTAATGTGCATTAAGTTGGGAAATATATAGCTTATTTTGTATCAACGAATCTTTTCTTCATCTACTGGCCTTTCAGCTGATGGGCTCGGTTTATTTATATTTTGTGGTTGTATCAACTCTGGAGTCAATAAATACTCTCCCCTATACTTGGGGTAGATTCCAATCCAAACCCGGCTTCCGCACTAAAGACTTGATGAAGGATTCTCCAAACCGGTCGTACTTTAACTGTTTTCACTAACAACGTCTTTGGATCACGACAGAGAGGTATATAGGGTTACAGGCCAGTGAGAATTGGGAGATGGTCAGAGAACGCCATCTCCACGAGGACGACAGAGGGTCTTGAAGTCAACTTGAAGTCGATGGTGAAGTCTATTTGGACTTAGTGACTTCGTATGAACTATCAGGAATGTCAGGTGCATTAATTGTGTGAAAATAATCGAACTACAGATAGTTTTCATGTACTAAAGATGAGTAGTGGTCGTTATAATCTATGCCGAGAATGCAAAGAAATGCTGAATTTGAGAGCTCCCAGAGTAAAGTATGGAACAGCCAGAAAGCTGCCTACAGCCCGACTATCTAGCAGGAGAACAGGATCATATTTTAGGATCAGGGCGGTCGATATGATCCGGTAATGGTAGCAGAGATGTTGGGATCATGGCAGCGGAGATATTGGCATCGGGACACCCAATTTGGATAAGCTGTAGAAATCAGATCGAGTACGTAGCTTTAATCAGAATCAAAGTTGAAAACTTGCAATTTTTAAAGTTCTTGAAGTAATATGGCGATTGACTGTCTGTGGCACGATTGACTTATTTCGGATAACAAAAATGTTGAAAGAAAAGAAATTAAGGATGATAATGAAGTGATTAATGTGTCAAATTATATTGACAAACATTTTCAGTTTTTTCTGATCAGGTTTTAGCGGGAAGAATGTTGTCTTCGTTTGTTAGTGAACCAATCTCTCACGCCTTCTCATTGGATGAATGTGGCCATATCTATATACAAGAAGGGACTAAGGGAATGCGAAGGAGGCCCAGAGCGTGGAGAATTGATGTGGAGACGTCAAATTCCCTTATGGACTTTACAGAGAACTAACACGAAATCTTCTATAACAAAAGGCATAAAAGTATTAGAAGATCTGTAGGGAAATGCATAGAAGTGTAAGGGGACACTATATTGGAACTAAACTAATGTATTTTACATTGTGCTGATGTATGTAGTCTGGGCCATATATATAGGACAACCCTTGTGTATGTACATTAGAGTTAGGATGTTATTTTTAACATATAAAAAGACCTAAATAAATCCTTTCTGATGAGAGCTGAGCACATTCTCTTTTTATAGCTCTGCGTTGGTTCTTTCATGGCTTTTTATATGAGAGAAATAATTTGTGTTTTTCTACAGTTAAAAAAATATTTTTTCGTTTTAGAAAGAATAAATGAACGATAAAAATAGTCTTTTCTATACTTTCAATAAACGTTATTTATTGAAAATTAAACTTTCTATTTATTATATGAAAGGGGTGATAAACATAGCGCGCGGCAATAAATCTGGAGGAAATGTGCTAAAAGGGACGTCGTTGTATTGGAGGAAGATAAACATTCTGGTCCGTGGTCAACAGCTATAAAAATGGATTTATTCAATGAGGCGGGGTGACGACGCCAGGAAGTCGGGTCGATAGCGACATCTAGACATATGATAATATGGCTCGCCCAGCTGATTGGCTAGCGGCCGGAAGATGACCTATCTACATCTCTTTCTATCCCCTATATGCATATACGTTGTATGTTTATGTCTTTTCCCCTTGGTTGTGTGTATTGTGTGTTGTACGCGCGTGACAATTGATAATTAAAACAAATTTATTGACACCTCAGTCAATATTTACACATTCAAAAAGAAATCGCTAAAGTAATGACATAATTGTAAGTGGAAGAAATGGATCGGTGGCCCATGGAGTTGTCGGCGGACCCGCAGGCTGTGTAGGACGGGCCGGCTGATGCTGGATGGTTTGGGTGAGGCAGGGCATGTAGTGCCAGTCTGTGATGTTATCCGTGTCGTGACCTGAGAAGGTACAGCGCCGGAGCGAGGACCAGTCAACCGGCACGTCGACGACTGGGATCCATCTCGCGAGGAATCGGGTGATCGGCAGGGCCGCATGGCGCGGGCGTTCTAGGGGGCGACGGGCCGAGCGTGTGGTGATTATGATGAACGGCGTAGTCGTCTCGCGCAGGACAACGTCCTCGGTCAGGCTGGTTTCCCGGAGGCTTACCTTGGAGGTTCTCTGCTACTGCCTTCTGGCACAAATGGATAGTGGGCTACCTAGATCGAAGTCTGTACGTCTGTACTATACCACCATCTTGGCTCACGAGCCAAGGGAAAGCTTGGAAAACCACCCCCTAATGGTCATGTTAGGAGGATTTTGTAACCCGGCACGTCGGTTTCACCTAGCTTCCCTCACAAGAGATCATTGGGAAGCTAAGCTGGGAACCACGGGGAGGTAGCGCCGGTTAGACCCTGTTGTCTTGTGAAATCTTAAGTATGGTGGTATGGGCAACTTTATATGCTTCTACAATGAGAGTCCGGCTTTTCTTTGAAATGTATGGCTTTGTCACTCCTCGAACTACTCGTTTGAGATGGTCCAAGCCTTCCAGGTGTGGCCACTATAGAAAGTAGTGCATGGCACCTCACTAGGATGCCCGCAGACGCAGCTTAGGTCGGTCCTCAGCGCGAATCTTGCAAGGTATTCTAGAAAGAGGCCATGTCCAGACACCAGTCGGTTGAGGTCGCTTGAAAGGGATTTTGATAGGTCTCCAGGTTTGGGGGACCATTGGTTGGTTTACTCCCGCTCGGTGCTTATCTCCATCTCTTGGTTCACGTCTCCATTGCTTGATTCTTAATGGTCTTGAGGAATTGCTTTCTGTTTAGTGGCATCTTGACAGGTATCACTATTGCACAAGTTATTTTGGCCAACCTGTCTGCGTTCTCGTTGCTTTCAACGAGGTCATGCACTTTCAACCAGTGTAAGGCAGGGCGTTGTTTTCTTTGTAGATGATGATGGGCGATGTCACGGCCCATGTCGGACATCTCGTGAGAGATCACATAGAGAACCGACATACAGTCCGAGTAGAGATGGTCAGAAACGATGTCCTCCGCTGAGCAGTGGTCTAGGGCTTTCTTTATGGCTAGCATCTCCACCTGGAGAGAACACAAGTTCTCCTCCAACTAGCTTAAAATCCCGCTTGTCCATTAGCTATTCATCCCCGAAAACAGCAAAAGCACAGCCTGTTCCTTTACTGGTTAGGCTGCCATCCGTGAAAATATCGATACCCTTATCCAAAAGAGTGCACTTGTACCAATGGATTATGGGCACCCAGGCGGGGTGTCTTGTAGAAAGGCATCTTGGCTCCTGATCTTCTAAGATGGGTGGCTCGTCTGCGTGTCTTCTCAACTCCCAAGTTTGAAACCTTCGATCCGCCAAGGTGCACTTGCAGGCAACTGGCATAAGTTTGAGAGGACCAGAAGGGCTTCGGGGCTGGTAGTGTTGTAGCAGCCGGCGATTTTCAAGGCTGCTATCCTCTAGACCCGCTCCTGTATGGCGTAGTTGTCTTGTCTCTTGTTTCTGGCAGACCAAACTTCTCCATACAGGAGGATGGGCTCTACGCAAGAAAGGTACAGTCTCTTATGAAGTCCACCTGCACAACACCTCCTTCCCCGATCTTCAGTCTCCCAAGTTGGTGACAGTCCTGACAGCCTTTTTGGCCTTGCCATAGACAAGGGAACCCCGGGAGAGAGAGTCCGTGATCGTCACACCGAAGATTTTCACATCCGTGACGACCTGTATTATTTCACCACATAGATGGATAATTGGCTTATGTTCAGAGCCATTGATTTTCCTCTTCGATCTGGTATAACCAGACTTAAAACTAAAGGTGTTGTACTGTTTACGCTAAAGAGTAGCTTCTTCCTACCTTCTCAGTCAGATACTACCTTCAAGATATCGTTCGAGGCCTTCTCAACGTTTCTACGTGGATGTCTTCATGATAACTGAGATGCCGTCTACATAGATGACTTGTGGGTAAATATTCCATCTAGGAGGATGCAGACGACGATGTTCCAGAGAACAGGTCCGCAGCATGATCGATCCCTGGGGGCATCCTTTGGTTAGGGATCCAACCGCATCGACGTCCCCAAGGGATAAGTCAGCTCGCCTGTTCTCCAGAAAACTGCGGGACACTTTTTTGGTGTTTAGGACCTTTATTGTCATATCCCAGTTGTCAAAGGCGGCTTCAATATCCAGGGAGATCAGTAGGGTCTACAGTCCCTTGTTTCTCCCATCTTCAATTGAGTTCACGATTTTTTCGAGTGTAATACTCGTGGATTAACACCTCCTGAAACCATGGATGTTGTCGTTCAGGAGGTCTTTCTTCTCTAACCAGAAGGTGATTCTTCGAGCAAGAAGCTTTTCTAGAATTTTCCCCATGACGGGGAGTAGAGATATTGGTCTGTATCTCTTGGACGAATCTAGAGGCTTACCTTCCTTTTAAAGGAGTACGACCCTTGCTTGCTTCCAAGGAGTTAGGAAATGTCCCAGTGTCAGGTATCTGTTGAGAAGGGCTAGCGTCCAGGTTCCTGGCACCTGCGTGATTTTCGCCAACAGGAGAATTTTCATTTTTAGCGATTTCCTGAAAATCAATTGAATATCCATCTTATAAATTCACTCTCGCCAATATCTCTACACTGGCCCGGAGTTCTGAGCCGGGCACACGTGCAGCTCGCCCCAGCCAATACCAAACTAGGACCACTTTCTTGCATTTCCTCAGACACCAAAGGCGAAAAACGGCGAAGCTCGAAAAAGCTCGACCGTCCGCTCTGGTGTGTGTGAAATAAGTTCCTTATCTAATTGGACTAAGTGCCACTCTTCACCTATACATTTTAATATAAGGTTGTGCCAAAAGTTCGCGGTTTTCTTTAAACGTTGTTTTTCTTATTACTTGGCGAATAATATTATTAGGCGAATACATAATAATACATAATACAATTACTTTAAACAGAATACAAAGATATTATACAATAACGGCAAATAATATTGGTGTTTCAATTTTTTGCAAGTGTTTGCGAACTTCTCGGGCAACCTTGTATGTATATATATTATCGCAAAATATGTATTATTTTATTAACAAAGTATGATTTTTATATGTTTATACTATGCTACTCTGTAAACTTCCCTCTTTCCTTATCTTTTGTTTATCATTCATAGCTTGTTCTTGCCTCAAATAAATTGCTGTCTCATCCTGAAGTTTGTCTTCCCTAATTTTCCACGTAGCAATATATTAATAAATATCTTCTGTAGTAAAGTAGTAAATTTAAACGCATGGATTGCTGCTGCCATCTATCGGACTATAAAAGAACTAAAAACATAAAGGAATATATCTATATATATAATTGCCTTATTTTGTCTGTCTGAAGCTCACGGATAGAATGCGCGCCCATTGGCTGCCGGCGAACACGTGATCTCCCTGCCCCCCCCTCTAGACAACCCTGTTATCAGCTATGTGATACATACACCTGTCTATAGCGGCCATTCTAGACAACCCTGTTATCAGCAGTGTGTTACATCCACCTGTCTATACAGACCACCCTGTCTATAGCGGTCACTTTAGGCAACCCTGTTATCATCAGTGTGTTACATTCACCTGTCTATACAGACCACCCTGTCTATAGCGGTCACTTTAGGCAACCCTGTTATCATCAGTGTGTTACATTCACCTGTCTATACAGACCACCCTGTCTATAGCGGTCACTTTAGGCAACCCTGTTATCAGCAGTGTGTTACATCCACCTGTCTATACAGACCACTCTGTCTATAGCGGCCACTCGAGACAACCCTGTTATCAGCTGTGTGATACATACACCTGTCTATACAGACCACCCTGTCTATAGCGACCACTCTAGACAACCCTGTTATCAGCTGTGTGATACATCCACCTGTCTATACAGACCACCTGTATATAGCGGCCATTCTAGAAAACCCTGTTATCAGCTGTGTGATACATCCACCTGTCTATACAGACCACCCTGTCTATAGCGGTCACTTTAGGCAATCCTGTTATCATCAGTGTGTTACATTCACCTGTCTATACAGACCACCCTGTCTATAGCGACCACCCTAGACAACCCTGTTATCAGCTGTGTGATACATCCACCTGTCTATACAGACCACCCTGTATATAGCGGCCATTCTAGATAACCCTGTTATCAGCGTGATACATCCACCTGTCTATACAGACCACCCTGTCTATAGCGGTCACTTTAGGCAACCCTGTTATCATCAGTGTGATACATACACCTGTCTATACAGACCACCCTGTCTATAGCGACCACCCTAGACAACCCTGTTATCAGCTGTGTGATACATCCACCTGTCTATACAGACCACCCTGTCTATAGCGGCCACTCTAGGCAACCCTAGGAAGCAAGATGTATACAAGGTGTAGACAAGATGAAGATTAAAACGTTTTTTAAAATATATTCGCACTCGGGTAAAACCCGGGCGTTGCCCGGGCCATTCGTCTAGTACTTATATATTTACTTATAGATGAATCGATCTCGATAAAATTTTGAAATGAATTTTTAAATACACACTTTTTATTGTTAAACTTTTTTTAAAATTTCTTACAGTTTTTTGTTTAAATCATTATAAATTCATTTTCAAATGTTTTAATAGATACATATATTTTTACATTTATCTCTTAATGAATTATTTTTGTGTACTTATTACAAATATTTTAAAATATAAGATAGACCTCATTATTTTTCCTTTAATATTTTAAGATATTCAACTTATTCTGATTATAATTTTTGAATATTTTTTCATGCACAAATTTCCCCCACCTACTTTGTATTTTAAATGATTTCAACTGTGATATTATAACACTATGGGTGCTGAGTTTGTGTATACAAAGATGTAATGCCTCGATAAAGGTTGGCGTTCGGCCAGCCGAAATATTGGCAAAATAAATCTTTTATTAAATCCAATATATGCCTTTTTATTATCTAATGGTATATATATAAAACTAACAAATGTAATAGTTTAACTCACGCGACGAGAAAAGAACGTCGATAGACGTCAATCAAATCCATTATAACAACAGTCTATTTAACGCCTATAATATTTATGTAAGTAGCAATTTAATTATCGTTTCTCATTTATTTTGTGGGGGAAAAAAAGTAAATGGATTTTCTTAAAGTCATTAGAAAGTAAATAAGTTTTCCTCCCAAGAAGTTTTCTCCACACTTGATGATGATATAATTAAATATTTAATTAACTTTTACTCTGTGTGTGTCGTAAATATATAGTCTGCTGGCTAAAAATTATTTGCGCGGGAAATTATATTTTTACAGGCTGAATTAATTTTGTATTTATATTATATGCCCTATGCTTATGTAAACTGACAAATATAATTATGTATTGCACATACAAAAAGCCTACCATCTATCTATGTAAAATTTAACTATTTAACACATTTTTCGCGTTTTCAAATATATCTCTATACAAATTATGAATCTCCAATATTTATATTTAAAGGGCGAGGTTACACATATTTATATACACCGAAGGACATGTTGTATATGTATATATATGTTATATTAAAATATTATTTTATTTATAAAACTAGCGGATTTACCCGGCTTCGCCCGGGTTTAACCCGAGCAAAGGTTGGTCTAACGAACATTTGTTAAAACAATTCTCTATAAACTTATTGAAAAAATAGATATATTTTGATAATTTGAAACTCGTAAATTTGAATCTCTCGATAAAGTGAACATTTTTTCCCGGTCCATTGAAAAATACTCGATAAGTTGAATAAAATCAATATTAATTGGTTCCCTCGGTAATTGGAAGTTAAAGGAATAGTATCTTGCCTTGGAATTGTATCTTTATTCTTGTCTCAAATAAATTGCCGTGTCATCCTGAATTTTGTCTTTCCTAATTTTCTACATTACAAAATCATCATTTTTATCTATTCTCCCAATATATAATATATATTGGGAGAATAGATAAAATGATGATACATATATCGCCGTGAAATTTTGGGATATTATTAGGTATATCCCCGGGAAGGTTTTGAAAAATAATTTATTGAATATCTTGAATATCCTTAGAGTTATTTGCAGATTTGTAGATTTAACTCGCAAGCAGCGCCCCCATTGCGACGATGATAACAAGTTTTTTTATCTATAAGTTTTATTATCACTAAGTTTATTATCTTAAAGATTATTTATCAAAAGTAAGATTTTCTACCTATTAATTGCGCACAAGTCAAAGTTAGTTTCATCATTTATCTACAACATAATTTTAAGATAATAAACTTAGTGATAATAAAACTTATAGATAAAAAAACTTGTTATCATCGTCGCAATGGGGGCGCTGCTTGCGAGTTAAATCTACAAATCTGCAAATAACTCTAAGGATATTCAAGATATTCAATAAATTATTTTTCAAAACCTTCCCGGGGATATACCTAATAATATCCCAAAATTTCACGGCGATTGGATGTATGGTTTTTGAATCTATAGAATACAAACATACAGACATTCAATTGTATATATATATATATATGTTATATCAAGATATTATTTAAAATGTTATATGTTAAAATGTTATTTTATTTAAAAAATATATAATTTCATAGATATAAATACTCTGTTTTAATCGACCGCCAGAGGTCACGCTTACCATATAAAAACTCATTGTTGTTCTTCCCCGTTGGTCGACCCAAAACTTTTGTACAATATGTAAATAAGCTTTTCTTTTTTTATTCTTACGCCTTAAGCCAGGCGTGACTTTTACAGAATTATGTTTATCTTATAGCTCAATTAAAGCAATTTTTAATCTAAAAAAAAAAAAAAAAAAAACAACAAAATATCATATATTTCTCACATATTCAATCTTTAATAAAAATTAATCTTTGTTAATCATATTTTCTATTATATATTTTCGTTAATGACCACCTTATTGCTTAACATTTCAATATATTTTAAATTCCCAAACTCTTAATATTTTGATATTTTTCTTATTTAATTTCATTACTTAATGTTATTATTTTGAAAATTTGCATTTATACCCCCATTATTTATTTCATATGTAATTAATATCTGGAAGCGTACCTAGCCAATATGTAAATTTAGCGATACCAACATATGTAAATTTTAACTTTTGTTTTTGTTCACCTTGAATCTTTTTTTTTCAATACCCATTCTTTATTCCTACCATTACCTTTTTTAAATCTTAACATGTTCATTCCTTATTTGCACATTTTCCTTTTTGTACATAATATTACCATTTGCCTACTGTTTATTGCCTTTTCACAAATGCCATTCTTTTATAATCATCAAATGTTTATACCTACCTTTTACTAATCTAATTTTCATATTGTTTTCAATGTTATTCATCATTTTTCATTTATATACTTTTGTAAATATCATGCATTTTTCTTATTTTTAATAATATCATTTTCTCATGTTTTTCCCAATCTATTGGCTCACAACAAGCCAATATGATCAAGGGATATCATCTTTTTATTTCTTACTTTTTAATAATTATGCATTTTATTTTTCTTCCTCATTAATAATATATGTGTACCATTTTCTCATGTCTTTTCCAATCTATTGGCTCACAACAAGCCAATATGATAAAGGAATATCATCCTTTTATTTCTCACTTATTTAATATGCATTCATTTTATTTTCCTTCCTCATTTTAAATATTATATGTGTATTTCTTTCTTGCCTATTTCCAATCTATTGGTTCACAATAAGCCAATACGATTATGGAACACTTTTTCTCTCTCTCTTACATTTTCATTCTTTACCACATTTTTATCATTATTCATGTATTACTTTATAATTTCCTGTATATTGGTCACCATATGAAAAACCAATATGATAAGTGAATATCCTCTCACCTTTCTTTCTAATCATTTAATCTTTTTTTTCTATATTTTTTTATGACTTTTCTCTGAACCTATATTATTCTCTTCACAGGGGGGAAATGTTATATTAAGATATTATTTAAAATGTTATATGTTAAAATGTTATTTTATTTAAAAAATATATAATTTCATAGATATAAATACTCTGTTTTAATCGACCGCCAGAGGTCACGCTTACCATATAAAAACTCATTGTTGTTCTTCCCCGTTGGTCGACCCAAAACTTTTGTACAATATGTAAATAAGCTTTTCTTTTTTTATTCTTACGCCTTAAGCCAGGCGGTACTTTAATCAAATTATGTTCTTATATATCACTTTATCTCAAATAAATCAATATCTGATCAAAACCATATTATTATTTTATTTCAAGATTATTCAACCACGACTGCACCGCCATAGCTTAATCCTCAAGATAATCCATTCAAGCAGAAAATCTCATCTATTTTTTTATTATAAGAATAGTCGACAGGATATCTGAAACTTGTGTGAACAAAATTACAAAAGCAAAACTATTATGCAAATTTTCTACAATCAACAATAGCCTAATTCAAGCCAACATAGCCTTCTCTAATCAAACATAGCCATTCCCAATCAAACATAGCCATCTTCACCAGCAATGGACATCAAAAACAAACATAGCCATCTCAAAACAAACATAGCTATCTCCAAACAAACATAGCCTTCTTCAAACAAACATAGCCTCCTCCAAGCAAACATAGCCATCTCCAAGCAAACATAGCCATCTCCAAACAAACATAGCCACCTCCAAGCAAACATAGCCATCTCCAAGCAAACATAGCCTTTTCCAAGCAAACATAGCATTCTCCTCAAGAAAACATAGCATTTTTGACAAACAACCATAGCTTCAAAAAGTCATCTCCATCTACAGTCAACTCCAGTCATCACATCTTCCGCCCAACACCAGCCATCTCCCGAGATCTTCAAATCCAGCCCATCATCCAAGGTACTTTGTAACTACATTTTACATAATATACCTCATGCCATTTTTTATCTTTATATTTAAACTTGTGCAAATAAATTAGCCCATTTTCACCAAAAAATACTTTTATATAATGTCATAATTTTACATTGTAAACTTAAATATATGTAAATTAGCTAATGTATCTTCCATTGCATATTTAACTTTTAAAACATTTTCAAATAATTTAAACCATTTACACCAATTTTTTTAACACAACACCATATGCAAAACGGTCGGCCGGGAGGACAACAACAAAATATCATATATTTCTCACATATTCAATCTTTAATAAAAATTAATCTTTGTTAATCATATTTTCTATTATATATTTTCGTTAATGACCACCTTATTGCTTCACATTTCAATATATTTTAAATTCCCAAACTCTTAATATTTTGATATTTTTCTTATTTAATTTCATTACTTAATGTTATTATTTTGAAAATTTGCATTTATACCCCCATTATTTATTTCATATGTAATTAATATCTGGAAGCGTACCTAGCCAATATGTAAATTTAGCGATACCAACATATGTAAATTTTAACTTTTGTTTTTGTTCACCTTGAATCTTTTTTTTCAATACCCATTCTTTATTCCTACCATTACCTTTTTTAAATCTTAACATGTTCATTCCTTATTTGCACATTTTCCTTTTTGTACATAATATTACCATTTGCCTACTGTTTATTGCCTTTTCACAAATGCCATTCTTGTTATAATCATCAAATGTTTATACCTACCTTTTACTAATCTAATTTTCATATTGTTTTCAATGTTATTCATTATTTTTCATTTATATACTTTTGTAAATATCATGCATTTTTCTTATTTTTAATAATATCATTTTCTCATGTTTTTCCCAATCTATTGGCTCACAACAAGCCAATATGATCAAGGGATATCATCTTTTATTTCTTACTTTTTAATAATTATGCATTTTATTTTTCTTCCTCATTAATAATATATGTGTACCATTTTCTCATGTCTTTTCCAATCTATTGGCTCACAACAAGCCAATATGATCAAGGAATATCATCCTTTTATTTCTCACTTATTTAATATGCATTCATTTTATTTTCCTTCCTCATTTTAAATATTATATGTGTATTTCTTTCTTGCCTATTTCCAATCTATTGGTTCACAATAAGCCAATACGATTATGGAACACTTTTTCTCTCTCTCTTACATTTTCATTCTTTACCACATTTTTATCATTATTCATGTATTACTTTATAATTTCCTGTCTATTGGTCACCATATGAAAAACCAATATGATAAGTGAATATCACCTCACGTTATTTTCGTTCCATCAATCCTTTTATATATTTTTAGGCTATATATTTTTTTATCACCTTTCTCTCTACCCATATTATTTTCTTCACAGGGGGGAAATGTTATATTAAGATATTATTTAAAATGTTATATGTTAAAATGTTATTTTATTTAAAAAATATATAATTTCATAGATATAAATACTCTGTTTTAATCGACCGCCAGAGGTCACGCTTACCATATAAAAACTCATTGTTGTTCTTCCCCGTTGGTCGACCCAAAACTTTTGTACAATATGTAAATAAGCTTTTCTTTTTTTATTCTTACGCCTTAAGCCAGGCGGTACTTTAATCAAATTATGTTCTTATATATCACTTTATCTCAAATAAATCAATATCTGATCAAAACCATATTATTATTTTATTTCAAGATTATTCAACCACGACTGCACCGCCATAGCTTAATCCTCAAGATAACCATAATTAAGATAATCTCAACAATTCTAAATACAGCATAGAATATCTTTTTTTATATAACATATATATATATATATTATATTTCATATATTCAAATACTATGATAAATCGACCGCCAGAGGTCACGCTTCCCCTATAAAAACTCATTGTTGTTGTTTCCCGATGGCCGGCTCAAAACATTTGTACATTATGTAAATAAGTTTTTCTTTTTTTTTATTCTTGCGCCTTAAGCCAGGCATTTTTTTTTTATCAAATTATGTTTTTATATATATTCCTTTAGTTCAATTAAAGCAATTACTGATTAAGACTATTTTTGGTATATACTTTCAAGATTGCATATAGAACCACGACTGCATTACCATAGCATAATCCTCAAGATAATCAAAAATTAACAGAAATCTCATTTTTTTAATATACAACATATTGTATATTATATGACATATATATGTAATGAATTGAAGTTCTGGTAAGCTTCGTTGTAGAAAATCCTGTCGACTAACTGTAATAAGTTGATGAGTTACTGTTGACTCTTGTAGAATCCTGTCGATTAACTTTGTGATGATGAAGTGTCGACTCTCGCTATACTGTGTTAACCGAGAGGAACAGTCAGGATGTAGAGTTTTCCAGTACCTCTCTGCACCTTGGAAGACCTTTAAAAGTTCTCACAAAATACAGGCAGTCGTGGTCGAGGCAGAGTGGAAAGCTTGGGAATGTCCACACAAAAAACGAAGACACAGTTGCACTAAGAAAGTTCCGTTAACAGATAAAAGTTGATCTAGGAGCGAAAGATGGAGATAGAAGAGTCCTTACTAGTCTACATGGTGAATGAGGAGGACCTTGGTGACAACCGACGTGAGCTTGCGCTGAGGGTGAAAAAACTGTGAAGTGACTGTAAAGGGACTGTATTTATAGGTTAAGACGGGGGGGCCTTATGTGACAGGGGGCCGTTTCTGAGAAAGGGGGCTTTGCATGTCACCAGGTGTGAGAGGGGGCTCTGCATTCTACCACATGTGAACAGTGTGGGTGGTCTGGTCCATTTTTAGACCTTGTTGTGGGCATTCTAAATCTATCTCGATTTTGACGTTATGACTTCTATCTCTTGCTTAGCTCAACTTTTAATCTATTACAGATTTTATTTATTTATCCTCAGTTTGTACAAATTACATTACATATGATGATGTAAAGACATATGTCAATAATACGTATAATCATTTACAGATGTGTTTCTATTATACAACATTAAATCTTATTATAAGTTATATACACAATATGGGGTTGTTGGTTTAAATTACCATATATATATGTCATAAAAAAACTTATATTCTATTTACGTTACCAATTCATGCAGTCGTGGATGGTAAAAATGAATAATAACTTTTATCATCCTAAAACTATATTTATTTTTTGATTATATTTCAAAAGCAAACAGTTTTTTTTTTTTTGCATACCAAGACAACTAACTACGTTATTATTATTAAAGAAAAACAAATTAGGTTATATTCTTTTTGTTTAGGATTCCTTTACATTTTAAAATTTTACTGTGTTTAGTTCTTATTTTTACTTTGATTATTTAAATTATAATTTTAGTTATATTATGAAAACAATTTTAATAAATATTATGGTTATGATTTAAAAATTTTAATTATATTAATTAATAATAAAAATTATATTTTTATTATGTCATATATATATATATATTACAAATGTGCCAGAGCCCCGTTTGGTTACTTGCACTCGCTGGTGGGGTTGGACTTTTGCAAGAATCGGGGGGCCATTGGAGCATTTTTTTTTAAACAGAAAAAAGTGTCCAATGCGGGGATCGAACCCGGGTCGTAGTGGTCGTATTTTGTTTCTATTACATTACATGGAATAGCTTTTTTTTTTTCCTAATAAAATTTACTGACCTCTTTGTTCACTGAAACCGAAACAATGTGTATGTTAGACCACTCTTTGTTCAACCTTACACATTGTTTAGGTCTCTTATTAGGTGCAAGATGTATACTTATGCTAAAATGGTAATTTGGGTAAACATAGGTAAATTCATAATGTTACGATGTACTAGAGCGCCATCTGTTATCAAATTATAAAACTATTTTTGAGGCGTATTATTCTTTTTAAAATAAAACAATTTCTACTGTCCTTACTGCGATGAAAAAATTAAAGAGAGGGCCTGGCTCATCAGTGGTGAACCCTCCCAGCGGTTTCGCCAGTTTAATCTACCATACCGCTGTTATATTGCATTTTTGGAACTTCCAAAAATGCAATATAACAGCGGTATGGTAGATTAAACTGGCGAAACCGCTGGGAGGGTTCACCACTGATGAGCCAGGCCCTCTCTTTAATTTTTTTCATCGCAGTAAGGACAGTAGAAATTGTTTTATTTTAAAAAGAATAATACGCCTCAAAAATAGTTTTATAATTTGATAGGTAAATTCATGTTGGGCCAGTATTGTTCAGCAAGCCAACACAGATATAACATTACGGTATGAAGCAAGTTGTGCTAAAACTAATATTTCCAATCAAATTATCAAAAAATAACACATACTATGTAATATAAACACATGTATGTAAAATAAACACAATAAAATAACCAATAATTAAAAACCATAAATTTTTCTAACACAGTATACTTCTTAAGTAAGAATACCTTACCATGAAGGTTTAAAACCCTACACATTGAAACATGTGAAAAATGTAGCATGTGTGGTGTATGATGGGCTTGAAGAGAAAATATTTAAAAAAGATATTTATTGAAACTTTTGTAATACCACACAAAATATGCATATTTACAGTTACAACTTGTCTAGCACCAAAAGATGTCATTTGGAATATAGAGTTATATCTACGGATATGCAGCAAGAAGGACTTCGATAGAGGATGTAGGCCAGAGAGCAAAGAGAAAATAGGTTCTGGAGGGGACTCAATAGCAGGTAGAGAAACTCTACCTTGTTTACAACAGAGGCCAAAGGGTTCATCTCTAAATCTCAAAGCAGAGCAAAACTGGCATACCCGAGACATTTGGCCTATATCGACAGATGAATCAGCTTTATAATCAATATGGGTATTATACTGCAAACCTGAAAACGGCCTATGAGTCCAAAGCTGAATACGCTGAACAGGAACTTGCATAGTTTGTGCAGCTGCGACGCGGGCTTCAGAATACCTAAGACGGCGAAGCGCACGACGCGTCTCACTTTGAAGTGGTGTCTCAATAGCTATAGCATTCCTATATCTCCTGGAAGCAGCCGTATTCCTACCAATTAAAGGTCGGCTGCGGCGAGGCATATTCTGAAAAAAAATATTGAGATTAATAACAAAAGCTTAAAAACCAGCAATTTATAAACAAAGCATAAAAAATACCTGTCTTTTTGAGGTAAAAATCAAAATTCCTAAATTTTTTCTTCAAAATAACCTTCCAGATATGTTAAAAAGATTATAAAAAACTAAAACCATATTATTAAAAAAAAAAAAAGCTAAAAAATTAATGTACAAAACCATTTATCATTAAAAAGCCTCAAAATAGACCAACCGCAGGACACGGCAATGAAAAAGCATGCTTTTTTGAGGAAAAAAATAGAAATAATTTTCTAAAATACAAAATACAACCCCTATATGTTAAAAAAAAACTATAAATAATCTAAATATAAAATACTTAATCAAATAAATTAAAATATCTTAAATAAAATTTTGAAAAAGGACCTCAAAAAGACAAATAAATGAATCTGTTAAAGAAATCCCTCGCTTATTTAAAAATATAAATAACCTATTTTTTAGATACAACCCATATATGTAGAAAATATAATAAATAAACTGTATTTAAAAGATAAAAGCAATAATTAAAAAACTCCATAAGAAAATTTAAAAAAGGACTTCAATAAATAAATACCAAATATTTCGAATTAGAGCAGTTATTTTAAACGGCGAATTAGATCAGTTATATCTAAAAATGAAAATATATATAAATAAATAAAACATACAAAATATTTCAAGAGCAGTTATTAAGCTACGCTTGGCATCATAAATGTTCGCATGTAAAGCTATTTCAGGCCTTACATATTTCTAACAACCTTTTTGAAATAGGTTTTTGAAACATGGAAATTATAATACTTCAAATAAATAGAAATAGAGTGAACACAAATAAAACATACCAAATATTTCGAATTAGAGCAGTTATTTTAAACGGCGAATTAGATCAGTTATATCTAAAAATGAAAATATATATAAATAAATAAAACATACCAAATATTTCAAGAGAAGTTATTTTAAACGACGAATTAGATCAGTTATATCTAAAAATGAAAATATATAAATAAATAAAACCTACCAAATATTTCAAATTAGAGCAGTTAGCAAGAAGCGGAAAGTAAACACTTTTGAAAGTATAAATACTTTTACTCTGTTGAATTTTTTTGTATTTTATCGATAACAGCAAAGTTATGTATTTTAAAGTTAGGAAAAATATTTTGATGTTAAGCAAAACCTGCTCCATCTCGTTTTACATAAATGTTGAAAATTTGGTTGATATTGATGCATTGTAACGAAAGTTTATAGTGATGTACTCTTATGAAATTTGCATTTTATTAATATAGATATATTAAAAAAAGGTTTTTCTTAATTTATGCACCTTATCCCAGTACAATATCACATTTGTACTATTTTTTCATATGTAAATAAGTTCATGCCAAAAATATACATACATCTCGGTTTAAATGTAGTACTTAAATAAAGTATGTGTGAATCCCTGAGAGTGTAACGGTATTAAATTCCCGGGTATACGTGATATCCATCCCCTGGTAAAATAATCCCGCCAAATCTACATAGACATATCGAAGCAGACGATATTTTTCTCAACTAGCGTCTGCTCTTAAAATAAATGTTGCGCTATGA
>CP092869.1:69937537-69978629 GCA_030710605.1 Cordylochernes scorpioides
ATTGATAAAAAATTATTAAATAAACATTATATTTGGGAGAATTTGCATAAGAGGAATAACCGAACATTTATTTGTTAAAAAAACACCAGTACAAATGTGAATTTGTACTGGGATAAAGTGGATAAATTAAGAAAAAGGCATCTCCTTATTGTGGAACTGAATGCAATGCAACTGCAACTTCAGTTTCACGATATGGAGATGCCTTTTTCTTAATTTGTTTTATTTCTGGGTAACATCAAGTTTTTTAGTGTCAATACCAATAAAACCTTTGATATTATAATCAACATCTTCAATATTATTAACCTCTCGTATATACATTATTATTATTATAACTATCACGCAAATATATATTGAGAGCTCCACACACCGCTCTGATAACCAAACAAGCCAACCGCTAAAATCAGCTATCGATTTCTCCTCATTTTCCCCCCTCGATGTAATTTTGCAAAAAGGAAACTTTCAGCACAATTGGATTTTTTTCCCTTCTTTTTATAGAAACTCTAAATTTAGCGTCTTAAAAATTCCATTAGAAATTAACTATGGTGCTCAAAACTCTTTCTTTTTAACCATTTAGAAGTCTTTAATTTTATATGTTTAGGGTAATTTTCTATATAATGGGGCTGTTACACCTGAAAGCTGGTATTGTCGTAGTAAAAAGAAACTCTTAACTCAGCAAATTGTCTTTTATTTATAATTTTACTCATGTTTACGCACCATTACAGTTTAGTAAACCCATAGTTTCTTATATCTGTACTCTAGATTTACTTAAGAATGAATGTGGTAACTGAAGTCTTTAAAGAGGGTTTTAAAAAATAGCGCTTTTTACAACATTTTGTCCTCGTCAATAAATAGATGTAAATAAACGCCTTTCTATAAAGTTTATTTTTTTCCTGACGAAGACAAATTTTTGTCGAAAGGTAAAAAAAATAAATAACAACTCTACTGGCCGAAGTGTCTCTTTCTCAAAAACAATGAAAGCCGGCCTGACATCCTCTATCTTCAACATGCGTGTCTTTTCGATAAAATAATCCCTTGAATTAATATTAAAATAAAAACAGAAGCCCGTGTTGATTATGCCTTAAAACAAATATAAACAGTGAATGGACTTTATTTAATTTTAAATCATATTTTATTGGCGTATTAATCATGTAAAGCATTTTTTCCCGTAGAAGGGCTTACTTGCCGAAAGCTCGAGATATTTTTTTAATAAAAAATATTTTTAAAAGAAACTTTTCCCTGGAGGCTTTCTGTTTTTTATTTTAATGCGTGTCTTTATTAAATGTTTAAAAACGAACGAGTTTTCTCTACCAAACCTTATACCAAATTGCCTTATAAGGAAATGTACCATTCAATTCGGGATATAAAGAGACGCCACTGCACAGTTCTAATAGGAACTTCCTGGAGAAAGGAGTCTTCACTGGATCTTTAAGACGAATTGAATAAATCTCTGGCAATAAAAATTAAACTGAGGTCACTTCTTTATCTTGCAAGTTGTAGAGATTTTCTATATACCTACACATATCTATTCCACTCTCTAAACAATGTGGAATTTGGATCCTTAGAGCTCTTTGCCTCTGACTAAAAAAAAAAAAAACAGACGACCGGCGACATTTGTCCATTGAGTCTGGGCGCTGAGGAAGGTCATGTGGAGAGTGTACACCCTTCGTTACGGGAATATACACTAAGAACACTCCATATACGTCAGAAACTAAGAAAGTCAGGCATATAAATGTATTAAAATGGCATTTGCTAACCACTCGGAATAACATATGCCATCGTTAAATATTTGTTTGAGCGGTTAGGAAATGTTAATCAATCCATACCTAGGCCTGACTTTAACATATTCTATAGTATGTACTAGAATATATGTCATAATTTGTATATAATTGTATGCACCCCCGACCCACTATGCATGTACAATGTATGATTTTCAAAGATTTAATAAAGAATAAGGTAACTGGAGGAAAGAAAGTAGCAACAAGACATAGGAAGCAGGCTAAAAGCGGGCACAAGTATAAATAACTTGTACAGTCAATACTTCCTGACAAGGCCGGACGTATCTGGTATCCGCAGAAGCTATAAAAGTTTGAGAGACGCCCAATATTTCCGGAGCAAGACCGGACGTATTTGATAACCGCGGAAGTAAATAGAGTCGAACTAACACCCGATACTTCCTGACCAGGCCGGGCATATCTTCCACCAAAGAAAGCCGCCGGTCCAATTAGGAAGCAATAACTAAGTAGGTCAACCAATAGAAAAACGGGCACGTTCCATCCTTCGACCAATGGGAAGGAAGACAACTCGTGGTGTTAAATCGAAAAGCAAGAATTGTCAGTAGTGATTTGGCTCTCATAGGAACAACACCTAGAGTTGCTCCTTCGCTCCCAACGAGGTGACATCTGCTCTGGACCTCTCTCCCTCTGCTCATCCCATAGCTAAGTACAATCACCACCATGTGATCAGATAATTAACAATCAAAACCCGCTCCGCCTTCTCAAGCTTTCATTCCTCCAAGCCCGTTGCCTTTTATTTTCAAACCCCATCACGTGTCCTGATTATTCCTAACTGTGTGCTTCACTTGCCACTCAACGACTGCGTTTCAACCAATCCTCACCATTCAAATCGAACAACAAGAAATTCCGCAACGATATTGTCACAGAACGGTTAAGTCGACAGGATTCTACAACAGTGTAATACATCAAATATTGCAGTGTAATAACTTTGGATATATTACACTAAGTCGACAGGATAAAGATATTATGGAGCTTAATCAGGATCGAGATGGAATTAGCCCAGACGCCAGCAAATCAAACGGCAATGACAAACCCAGAGGAAAGAAGCGGGCAAGAAGAGAGGCGACCAGGCGCCTTATAGCGGCCATCATATGGCAGATGACCGTGGCCCTCCGACGAGTCAACGCCCCGCAAGGTGAGACGGAGTTCCGGAGCGCCATCCCCCGGGGAGGACGACGGACACAACCCCCGCCAACCCCAGGCGAGTGTCACCGAGGCCGGGCACCGACCACCGAGGAGTCATCCACCGCCATGCCGTACACCGCCCCCGAAACCAATCCGCGCGACCCGGGACAGCACAAACGATCCCAAAACGATATTCCAGTACCGGACTTCACTTCAATTTCGCGGACGGTGCGAGCAGTCCCGAGCCACAAGCCAATCATCCCAAACCAAGACGTCCCCGAGGAGACCTGTTGAACTGAGGTAGGCACCCACCCTATGGCGTCAAGAAATTGACTTTGGACTCATAGCTAATCCTACCTACCCCTTTTAACCATATCTAACCTTTGTACTCAATGAATGCACGCACGGGCTAGGCCAAACCTGTCCGAAAGGACTTGCACTGCAATCAAATTTGTCACACAGGACAACCCTTGCCTGCATTCATTGACCCCACCACAATGTTTATCACTCAACCCAATTACCAGTACTATATGCCCTCAAATACAAGCCACAACGGCTTCAACCATCACCATGCCCAAAAAAAACGTGTCAGTACAGCTCACACTTACCACAAAGTTCATGTAACCATACGTCACCACGCAACAAACACGCACAACTCGCACAACAAACGCAACACGCGCGCCAAAAGACGACAACGACCAACAAACGCATGCACAGCCGTTAATAACAATCATCTCGTCTACCCAAAACACTAAAAAAATGTTCACATTAAAAGGTGCCATATACACTAATAATAGAAATTTCGATATATGTTCGTACAACCAGCACCCATGACTTTAATAAATTTGTTGTTCATAGTGAGAACAGATTAGATTTTGTACAAACAAGGACTTCGCGTGACACCTTCTCATTCACAATTTTTTTTTTTTCGATTCGTGTCACAGGTCACCCCACAAAACTTTTCATTTCAGGCCACAGACGCCTTTCACCACGCCTGTGACACGTCTCCACTCAAAGCGTGTCCACGTCGTAAGCCTCATTTTCACTCAATTCCACTCTAATATCACTGAATAGCATTTTTTACTAAAGTCACAACGACCATTCGATTTAATAAATGGATACAACGTCCGGATTTTCAAAATACAAATAATGCCGAAATTACACCACTCATCTTTTCACAATGTTATTGGCAGAACATAACACACGACAATACAAAAACAGGTAAAAACCTGTCCCACCTGCCGATTCTCTAGAAGTATCGACGAAATCCAACCAACACTACGTAAAACACCGACCCAACCCACAAATAAAACAATTCGTACACAAAATATGCCGCACACAAAATCAATTAGGCGGACAGGAAACGTAGTTCCCCACTTCCGGATCCAATTACTTGCAAACAAGGGAGGGTAATTTTTAGATCGGTCACCGCTTCCCCGCACAGATTCCTCTCTCTATGCCACCAATCTTGGATTCCAATTCAAGCCTGCGCATCGACTTTTACAATGTAATCAAATCGACTGTCATTCGAAAATCAAACAAGGTACACGCACACACATTTAAATGAGTTCATATTCCTATTATAATTAATCATAATTGCCTTACAGACTTCCAAAACAACAATACACACAAAGACAAAAAATTTATAGGGCATAATTGAGCAATTAAAACATTTAGATCAGGGCATGTAGATACAAAAGGGTTCAAAACAATACACCTTAGTTTTCATATTAATCATTTTCATTATTTTCTCTCAATTAAAAATGTAAATATTTAATCAATTTATCAATTTATTCAACTTATTATCACTCTTAATCATTAATTATCATTTTAATTACCACTTAGTTATGTTATCATAGTTTCCAATCAACGAAAACTCATTGGTTTTCTTTCAAAATTGGATATTATATTTTATTTTGATTTACAAAAACATTCTTTTTTTTCTATTTTTTTTTCACCATGCAACCAAGCATTTACTTTGATGTCTTCCAACTTTTATATTATTTTTTGATTTCTTCCAACTTTTTATTTTACTTTGATTTCTTCAAAACACCTTATGAAATTTCCTCGTTTTCTTTTCCCAAAATTCGAGCAAAAATTAGTTAGGCATTTTTCTTTTTTTTTCACCATGCAACCAAGCATTCACTTTGATTTCTTCCAACTTTTATTTTTATTTTTGATTTCTCAAAAGACCTAATAAAAATCCCTCGATTTCCATTCCCAATTTCGAGTAGAGTATAGTTAGGCATTTTTCCATTTTTTTTTCACCATGCATCAAGCATTCACTTTGATTTCTTCCAACTTTTTATTTTTATTTTTATTTTTTGATTTCTCAAAAGACCTAATAAAAATCCCTCGATTTCCATTCCCAATTTCGAGTAAAATATAATTAGGCATTTCTTTTTACCATGCAACAAGCACTTTTCTTTTTTCACCATGCAACAAAGCATTTTTTTTCCTCACCATGCAACCAAGCATTTACTTTGATTTCGTCCAACTTTTTATTTTTATATTATTTTTGATTTCTCAAAAGCCCTAATAGAACTCCCTCGATTTTTTTCCAATTTCGAGTAGAAATTAGTTAGGCGCATTTTCTTTTTTTTTTTTTAATCCACTATGTACCATAGCATTCATTTTGATTTCTTACAATTAAAAAAAAATTTTGATTTCTATTAATTATACTCAACCTATATCATCAACACCATTCTATTTTACTTCTTATATCGCCACCAATGCTTGTATATAGACTCTCAATACCCACAACTAATTTTCCCACAAAATTATTTTTTACTTTACAGAATTCTCTCAGGCTAACCCCTTCTTGAATTCTTCACATGTAGGGGGCGCATCTGTCATAATTTGTATATAATTGTATGCACCCCCGACCCACTATGCATGTACAATGTATGATTTTCAAATATTTAATAAAGAATAAGGTAACTGGAGGAAAGAAAGTAGCAACAAGACATAGGAAGCAGGCTAAAAGCGGGCACAAGTATAAATAACTTGTACAGTCAATACTTCCTGACAAGGCCGGACGTATCTGGTATCCGCAGAAGTTATAAAAGTTTGAGAGACGCCCAATATTTCCGGAGCAAGACCGGACGTATTTGATAACCGCGGAAGTAAATAGAGTCGAACTAACACCCGATACTTCCTGACCAGGCCGGGCATATCTTCCACCAAAGAAAGCCGCCGGTCCAATTAGGAAGCAATAACTAAGTAGGTCAACCAATAGAAAAACGGGCACGTTCCATCCTTCGACCAATGGGAAGGAAGACAACTCGTGGTGTTAAATCGAAAAGCAAGAATTGTCAGTAGTGATTTGGCTCTCATAGGAACAACACCTAGAGTTGCTCCTTCGCTCCCAACGAGGTGACATCTGCTCTGGACCTCTCTCCCTCTGCTCATCCCATAGCTAAGTACAATCACCACCATGTGATCAGATAATTAACAATCAAAACCCGCTCCGCCTTCTCAAGCTTTCTTTCCTCCAAGCCCGTTGCCTTTTATTTTCAAACCCCATCACGTGTCCTGATTATTCCTAACTGTGTGCTTCACTTGCCACTCAACGACTGCGTTTCAACCAATCCTCACCATTCAAATCGAACAACAAGAAATTCCGCAACGATATTGTCACAGAACGGTTAAGTCGACAGGATTCTACAACAGTGTAATACATCAAATATTGCAGTGTAATAACTTTGGATATATTACATATATATTTTTAAAATACGCTACATATTTAGTTATAACAGTTATAGGAATAATTAAGAAGACACGACCTGGTTACATCGGGATAAGTAAAAAGATACGGCCTGGTTACCTCTGGATAAGTATAAAGATATGGCCTGGTTACCTCTGGATAAGTAAAAAGATACCTCCAGGTTACCTCGGGATAAGTAAGAAGATACGGCCTGGTTACATCGGGATAAGTAAAAAGATACGGCCTGGTTACCTCTGGATAAGTAAAAAGATACGGCCAGGTTACCTCGGGATAAGTAAGAAGACACGGCCAGGTTACATCGGGATAAGTAAGAAGACACGGCCAGGTTACATCGGGATAAGTAAGGAGACACGGCCAGGTTAATTCGTGATAAGTAAGGAGACACGGCCAGGTTACCTCGGGATAAGTAAGAATACACAGCCAGGTTACCTCGGATAGGTAAGAAGACACGGCCTGGTTAACTCTGGATAAGTAAGGAGACACGGCCAGGTTAACTCGGGATAAGTAAGGAGACACGGCCAGTTTAACTCGGGATAAGTAAGGAGACACGGCCAGGTTACCTCGGGATAAGTAAGAAGACACAGCCAGGTTACCTCGGGATAAGTAAGGAGACACGGCCTGGTTAACTCTGGATAAGTAAGGAGACACGGCCAGGTTACCTCGGGATAAGTAAGAAGACACAGCCAGGTTACCTCGGGATAAGTAAGGAGACACGGCCTGGTTAACTCTGGATAAGTAAGGAGACACGGCCTGGTTAACTCTGGATAAGTAAGGAGACACGGCCAGGTTACCTCGGGATAAGTAAGGAGACACGGCCTGGTTAACTCTGGATAAGTAAGGAGACACGGCCAGGTTAACCCTGGATAAGTAAGGAGACACGGCCAGGTTACCTCGGGATAAGTAAGGAGACACGGCCAGGTTACCTCGGGATAAGTAAGGAGACACGGCCTGGTTAACTCTGGATAAGTAAGGAGACACGGCCAGGTTAACCCGGGATAAGTAAGGAGACACGGCCAGGTTACCTCGGGATAAGTAAGAAGACACGGCCAGGTTACCTCGGGATAAGTAAGAAGACACGGCCAGGTTACCTCAAAATAAGTAAGGAGACACGGCCTGGTTAACTCTGGATAAGTAAGGAGACACGGCCTGGTTAACTCTGGATAAGTAAGGAGACACGGCCTGGTTAACTCTGGATAAGTAAGGAGACACGGCCAGGTTAACCCTGGATAAGTAAGGAGACACGGCCAGGTTACCTCGGGATAAGTAAGAAGACACGGCCAGGTTAACTCGCGATAAGTAAGGAGACACGGCCAGGTTACCTCGGGATAAGTAAGAAGACACGACCAGGTTAACTCTGGATAAGTAAGGAGACGCGGCCAGGTTACCTCGGAATAAGTAAGAAGATACGGCCTGGTTACTTCGGGATAAGTAAAAAAGACACGGCCTGGTTACCTCGGGATAAGTAAGAAGACACGGCCAGGTTACCTCGGGATAAGAAAAAAATAAAGACTCGACTTGGTTGCTTCGGCTAAATAAGAAGACACGGCCTCTCCGGTTACCTTGAGATAAGTAACAAGACATGGACAAATACCTCAGGATAAGTAATAAGATGATATATGATATATATATACAAGATTCTGATACTGCTTCGGGATAATTTAAATGTTAAAGGCAATCACAAGATATATGGTAAGTTATTTTTCCCAATTTGCATATTCTCAATGGCATCTGTGCGCGATATTTAAATACGGACCCCAGTTTATCAAGTCTAATTACTTAGTTGCTAATTACGTTTGTCTCAGCCGTGAGAATTCCTTTTCTCACCCGGGAGCTCCCACACAAATATTGACTAGCAAATTAAATCGAGATTACCTGGGATGCAAATTGAATGCTAGTCCTATTTGCATATCTATTTGTAATTAATACGGATTTCTCTTTCCTCCTTTATCTTTAATTAAAGTTGTTTTTTTTTCTATTAAATAATTGGAATTCAGATTTTTTTGTGGTATGGGTTTGGAAAACAAATTACTATGAGAATGTGATTTACACTGTTACATACTGGTTGGTTTAGCATGTTGATTACAATATTGGGAGAAAAATATATTTTCTTTCTCATCTCTACATCAACGAATTCATTAAACCTAATCAGATTTTCTTCGATTAAACTTTTTAAAATATATATTAGGATAGAAAATTTTCCAATTAAATTAATACAGGTTATTTTCCCAACTGCTATAAATCTCAATGAGCGATCACTTTTGTAAAAAAAAAAAGGCCAGTTTTTATCTAATCCAACCTTCAATGAGAGTCCAAATCCAGAAAAGACCGAAATTATTCATCATAAAGATAGAGGCTGCCTGGCTGGCATTCATTGTTCAAATTAAAGATACTTCGGCCAGTAAATCTTTTTTTATTATCTCGACATTTCGACAAAAATCTTTTGTCTTCGTCAGGATAAGTTTTAACGCCTTACCAAATGTTTTAATTTTTATTTGCTCCTGACGATGAGAAAAGATTTTTGTCGAAACGTCGAGGTAATAAAAAAGATTTACTGGCCGAAGTATCTTTAATTTTAGGAGTTTATTCATGTTTATTTCACTATGGTTTCTCATGCATGATTTTCTGTGTGAATATACTCATTCTAAACTCTATGCCTTCACCATATACACGTATATATGCAAAAAAAAGGTACTGTATATTAACACAATGCATCTATTAAATGTTTTCATACATGGCATTTCTATGAATCTGCTCTGTTTGCAGAATGGTCATATTCAAATGAATAAGAAGGTACAAGTTTGGGTGAGTTTTGACCAAAACCTGGTGGATTGGCTTAATCTGCATGAATCTGTACTTTGTGATTAAATAAATTTGCATTTGTTTATATACATTTATCCCTATGTTGAATGTGCCTTTTTTTGCATATAAAGACCCTCTTCCATACTTTTATAATGCATACTGGCCTAGAATAGGTCTTCCACCAATATAAACACTTTTATGGCAAATTCGACCGATTTCATAACTCCTCTGTAGGATGTTACAAAATCGAAACTGATCCTGTACTGGGCCGGAAACCAATATGTACAGGTTGTTGGCTTCTGTCTGTAATTGTTGAAATTGGTGTTGTAGCTTATTCCTTAATATGAACATGTACATTGAGCCCTGAACATAACAAAGATATACATTGTGAGAAATGGTACAAAAGTGAAATTGTACTTGACTCAGGTATATCTATATTAATAAAATGGAAATTTCATAAGTGGACATCACTAAAAACTTTCGTTACAATGCATCAATTTCAACCAAATTTTCAACATTTATGTAAAACGAGATGGAGCAGGTTTTACTTAACATCAAAATATATTTCCTAACATTAACATGCGTAACTTCGCTGTTATCGATTAAATACAAAAAAAAATCAACAGAGTTAATTTTATTTATATATAAATACAAAATTAAATTTCAACAGAGTTAATTTTTTTACATACTAGCTAATAATCTCAATCTAAAAAATATTCAAAACAAGCAATTTTAAGATAACACCATATGTAAAACAGTCGGCCAAGAAAACAACAACGATATTACATCTTTCTCACATATTCACACACAATCTTGATTAATAATTAAAACTAATCTTTAACATTGTTTATTATACTTCAACTTTTATTTCTACATTTGTTTTTAAATACCCAATTGTTTTATCATGTTTCTAATTTCGCCTAACAAATATACAAATTTATAGTGACCAACATATGCAAATTTTATCTTTGTTTCTATTTAACTTGATATCGTAAACATAACATCCATTGTAAGCATTTTTCTGTTCACCTTCCGTGGTTTCTCTTTTCTCTGATAGTTTTTAGGTGCAGTATATTTTCTTATTACTAGACTACAAACATTCCCTCGAGAAAAACCTGGGCGAAGCCGGGTACATCCGCTAGTACATTTATAAAAAGACCTCTCCTGAACGTCCAACTAAAAGTTGCTGATGGCCATCTGTCGGAATAAATATGAACTAATCGTTGGTTTTTAATTCTTCCAGAATTGTCCAACCACAGTGGTATGACGTTATCTTTTCTTGATTAATCAAGAATGGGTATTGACCAATTCTGGAATATATTAAAAAAAATCAATAATTAATTGAAATTTATGCCGACAGATGGCGCAAGCCAGCAGTAACTTTTAGTTGCACGATCAGAAGATTCCTTTTTTCCCTAAAGATATACATTGTCTTAATGTATTTGCTATAAGAGATATGTGCCTTTGTGTGTGCACATCTTCCCGCATTTTTAATATAAAGGATGGACTACAGAATAGATGATACATTTCAAATCGTAAATATTTCTCTTTTTATCAAAATCTGGAGACAAATTATATAACCAATATAAAATATACAAATGGGAAAATGGTGTCTAGATGTAACATTATAACAAGCAAATGTTATCTAATTTCCAGTTTTTCAATGATGAGCTCCATAAAGTGGCATATCACTTTGTTTAAAGTACACCTGGACTTATTGATTGAATTTCAACAATGATATTGTTCTTTAGATGTGGTTTTGTGATTATTTACATAGAACTCGGCTTTTAAATAACCCCTGTACTGATGAGGAACATAGATCTAAACCGAGGTATTCAGGTTGTTTGTTATATTCTGAGTTTTCTAAAACTGGTGTTGTACACATTATCATAAATTCTACTGGGTTTATAAGCCAAAACGCATTGTCTTTTCAATGTACAGGGTGATCCAAAAGTCCCGCACAACTTTAAAAATTAATAACTCCGCGAATATTTGCGCTAGAGCAATGCGGTAAACACCATTGTATTCAGAATGCAATGGGATTTTTTATGGCAAATATTGAAAATTTCGAAATTGATTTTAGTTACAATTTCATTCCCTAGATGGCGCTGTACCAGAATCAGAAATTCAGCGGCCAAATTGTTTGATTAATTGAAAAATATAACTGATCGACACGTATTTTTCCTTTTTGTATACCAGGAACGAATCCTAATAATATCAAATCGTTAATTAATAAAGCACCATTTCGCCAAAAGTTAGAAGAAATGGTTAACGATTTTTAAATACAATCTGAGATATGTAAAATAGGTATATGCAAATTAAAACATGCAGCAAAAAATATTTATATTTTTGACAGAGTTTTGTCAAATATATTGAATGTTTGAAAAACATAGCTGAATTCAATACACGATTTTTTGAAATGTTAATATAGTACCAAAAATTATGATGGTACTACTAATAGGATTTCTTGCTCTAAGGAATGTGTAATTTCTTGAATAATTGGCGACACTCGACTATTTAACTGGAAATTTGTCATGATCCAACAAATGAAATATAGATGGGAGTGACAAAATACATTTGTCGTACTTTATTCCAAATATCCTATGGGCTTGTAAAATGTTATCATTGTTTATTATACTGTACACGATTTTTTAAAATGTATCCCCTCAAATAAATATAATTTTTAAATCAACCTTTTGCGTTGAAAAACGTGGTAGTAAAATCATTTTGTATTATTTTTTTTTGCCCAAAATTTCTAAAGGTGGGGGGTTACAGAGAATATTCCTTATGCTATTTCTTTTAATGAGCGAAAAGCGATAAATTAAACATAAGGGGTAAAATTGTGTGTACAGTGTTATTCGAGAAGTTATAACACTTTGGTCTGCACGACATAATATAAGATGTGAGCAAATGACAAACAAACAAAAATTACTTTTCACAAATAAAAAAGAGACAAGATATGAGGACAGAATTTATTTACCCATAACCCAACACAAAGAGCTGCAAAACATTGGTAGATAATATAATACATGGAAGCTTTTATAACACATGAGGTAACTGCCTTCTCTCTTGTATTAGGTCAGAATCCTTGTTCAATGTGGCGACCTTCATTCTCAAACACCGCCTGCAGACGATAGATGACAGAATGGACAGCATTAAATAAAATATCTGATGAAATTGATGAAACGTTCCGTCTGATAGAAGCCTTCAACATGACCAATGTGGTAGGCCGACATCGATAAACACGCGACTTAATGTACCCCCATATCCAAAAATCGCAAGGCGTCAAGTCTGGTGATCTTGAAGGCCACTGGTGTATAAAGTGGCGACTTATCACACGATCTTCACCGAACGTATCCTTCAGCAATTGTTTGGCACCGCGGGAGATATGAGGAGGTCCTCCATCTTGCATGAATGTTATTTCGCTCAGTGCTTGTCTGTCCTGCAATATGGGGATAACCTTTTCTCTCAAAAGTTGAACATAACGTTCACCAGTTACAGAAACGGTTTTAAATGTTCTTCCATTTATTTCTTCAAAGAAAAATGGCCCAATAATAAAAGAAGAAGTGAACCCACACCAAACTATAACTCTGGGCTGATGAAGTGGCATTTCTGTAAAAATCCTAGGGTTTTCTGATGCCCAAATGCGGCTGTTTTGAGTGTTAACTTCTCCGTTCAGAGAAAATTGAGCTTCATCTGTCCACGGAACATTCAACAGCCAGTTTTCATCAATATCAATTTGCCGGAAAACCCATGAAGCGAATTCTTGACGCTTCTCAAAATCGCCGACTTTTAGCTCGTGAAGTCTTTGAATTTTTTTACGGGTATTTTTAAGACAAATTCTTAGTGCTCTCCAAACTGTTCCATACCAAATCCCCGTTTGTCGAGCACTTACTTCTCCATATGTGGATAACGTTTCAATAGCTTCAACATTCTGCGAAACCGTAGCAACCCCTGACTTGCATGTCGATGGTCTTCCACTCCGAGATTTTGCTTCCAGAGATCCAGTCTTCTCCAAAGTTTTTTTCATTCGCCTTAGAGAGTAGCAACTCATGGGTCCTTTACCGCTTCGAATACCTTTAAAGGTACGAAACGCTTGTAAAGCTTCAGTGGCAGATTCTGAATTGCAATAAAAAAAATTCACCAAGAGTGATTTATGCTGTAGTGATGGTAAAATAAATTGTTGTGCATGTAAATAGATGAAGATTATTTGCATTTTTCAAAACCTCATTATGTAAAAATATATGTGTATATAAATTGGATATTTGTTGTTGGCCGAACCAATAACCATACACACCTCATCTCGTTAACGGAATAATGTTCTTTGTCTGGTCTGCCTTTTTTTACTCTCTTTGGAGTAGATTTGCTTTTTGATAGTTTTTATTTATGGAGCTGAACCAGTATGATGGCGGTGGTGGAGGAAGTCAGCAGGCCAACAAGCGGCCGCGTTCTGAGGACGAAGACCTCCTCCCGTCTTCCCATCACCAATTTAAATTCAACAGCACGGCGAACTTGTTCAACTTTGAGTGCCAAACCTTCGAAGCGATCATTGCCGACACCAGCCTGGACTCCCCCGAAAAAATACAGATGGCCACCAAAGGACTGATACTGACTCTCGTCCAAGAGGCAGAACTTCTTCTTAAGGACGCCTTCAAGGGAGCCAGTCTAGGAAGACCCAATCCCACAGCCAACGTCCCGATTCCCTCCACCTCTTTCGCCTCGGTTGTGGCAGAGAAAGACAAGCCGGTAAAGCCTGCACCTCCGAAACCCAAAGCGAAATCCACATTTGTGAATCTGGCTCCTTCCTTCGAATCGCATGTCGTCGTCAGGTCGGCTAACCCCAAAGCAACCCAAGGGAATTTTTGAGGGAAATTCAAAAGATTCATCCTTCCCTAGCGTCATCAAAACACGTGGTGGCGTCCATCAACACCACCGGCGAGGTGGTTTTCCACCCCAAAACAACCCAAATGGCAAAGTAGCTGGCCACTGGGCTGACCTCCCTGCCAACGGGCCTAAGCTGCCCCGAGTGCCCGGTTATCCTACCAAGATACTGCCTCTTCAGAGTGGACGGGGAGGTGCGGGACGATGAGATATGCGAGAGCTTCCGCTCCAACCACTCCGTGCAGTCACTCCTGGAAAAGCGTGAAATCAGGGTAGTCCATCGATCGAATAATGCGGCACACAGCACTAGTACAGTGTTCATCGAAGTGGACAACCAAGTCGCCGAAATCCTCGGTCAACATGGACGTATTCCTGTGGCGGGTCTAGTGCACAGGTATGAGCGCAGTCATACTTTAAAGCAATGCTTCCGTTGCTGTGGCTTCGGCCACCGCGCTTCTGCCTGTCCAGCTGCCCATCCAATCTGCTATCGCTGCGGCTCTGCAGAGCATGAGGGCATCCGATGCTCGGTCGAGCCAAGCCAAAGCCGCTGCTGCCGCTGCAGAAAAAAAATCTGGAGCTCCCACAACCACTTTGCCACATTATCTACCTGTCCCTTTGTAAAAGAGAGAATAGCCCGAACAAGAAACAATGTCTAGGCCATTGCGTGTCCTGCAGGTGAACGCTAAAAAATCAGCAACTGTCATTCTTGAAATTGCAAATTTGGCAAATTCGACAAAGGCCGACATCGTGCTCCTGCAAGAACTCTCAACTAACTTCTTCTGGCCCACACGTGGGTTTCAGGCTTTTTTTTTGTCCCAGGCGCCTACATCCCCTCGGGAATTGTGGCATGTAGCAACCTTCATCCCATCCCTCTAACCTCCCCAGACACCGCCATAACCTCCATAGCCATATGTCTAGAGCAGAGCATCATCGTGGTGCACTCGGCCTACTGGCACGGCCTTAGAGCTGCCGATGATTTCATCCCTCTTCTGGAAGATACGATAAGACGGGCGTCTCTTCCAGTGATCCTGGGTATGGACACTACGCCCACTCTCCTACCTGGGGCATCGGTGCGAGGTTGGACTTCCAGGGTGCTAATCTTGAAGAGTTCGCCAGCTTCAATGATCTTTATTTCTTGGGACCTCCTGTGGACTCGACCTGGTCAAATGGGCCTTTATCTTCTTCTATAGATGTAACTCTGGCATCCAGCTCACTGGCTATCCATGTCACTAGAGGTTTATTAGATGAGATGGCCTTCACTGACCATATACCTATCTGGACTACATTCCTAGACATGGTCAATAACGAGACAAAATCCTCCTGGGTTGAATCCTCATGTAAAGAACAGACCTTTAAATCCTTCATCAACTCTTCTCTCCACCAGGTAACTACCCTATTACAACAACAACAACAAAAACCTTCATTAAGACACTATTGTCTTACAAGGGGATTCCCCTAAGAGGTTATATATGTACATGAGTGAGGAGGAAAAGCAATTTAGAGGGAGGTGGAGCAATCAGCCGTTGTCTGGGGAGTTGAGCACTTCTTCCCTCATTTTGTCAATCGCCTTGAAAAATTTTAAATATTTATAAACAAATGTTTTATCCAGCTGGAGAGTAGTAAAAATTGTATATACATGTTGTTCATTATAGTGAGTTAGCCCCGAAATTTCGCGAATTTCCAGTCTCTTTTCCTGTAGGAATGGGCAATGGAATAGATAATGAACCAAATTTTTTGGATGCCAGCATTGCAGAAGTAGAAATTTAAAGGGTCGCTGTTCCAAAATCCCGTGATATCCTCGGGGGAAAATAGCCATAGCATCCTTTGACGGGCTATTTTCAAAGAGAGGTTTGATAGTAAGTAGTCCTCCGTCATAAAGGAGCTACTTAGAGATTGATAGTGAATACAATGAGTTGAGTTTTGTATCTTAGCTCGGTCAAATTGGAGTAGCTGGTCCACTGTGGTTTGAACTATTCTAGGCATTTCTCCTCGCAAAACCATATAATCTTCACAGTTCTTAAGAAAAGAAAAACCCCAAGAGTCAATGATGTTATTCAGGTTATAAATAAAGTTGTTTCACGCTTTTCCCAAAATTGAAACTTCCTAGAGCTGAAACAAGCAAACATAAGGTAATCTTGTCCTGTCCATTTTTAAAATCCGTATCTAGAACTTTATAATCAATTTCGTAATGTTTAATTCAAGGGACATACTTTCGGTTTCTGTTCGTAAGATATAGCCCGGAGTGTAAATTTGCGAAGGTCAAGAAATCGCCGTAAGAAAAATATCCTGGATCTGGTTTACAACTCCTATCTGATTCGTCGCCCACAGTGGGGCCGAGTATAATAACGTGGATAAAACTATGGATTCAAGTAATTTCATCACTGCTCCGAACGATATGGTTCTTGACTTAGATAGTATTCTCCATACTGCGTTTGTAGCAATCAATGCTTTGCTTTTAAAGTGCTGCGCCACGTAAGCAGTTGGATTCTTGATTGTTAAGGGGTAGCCAAGATGCGTATATTTTGAGGTAACTGTCAAAGGTTGTTGGCCCCAAAACCAAACGTCAGATCTAGCCAAGCGGCCTCCATTTCGAAACGCTACGATTTTAGACTGGAATTGGTTCAGAGTTAAACTATTTTCCTCAAAATATTTTTTATTAAATTAATCTTTATTTGGATATTTATCTTGGATTCACCACGGAAGACTATATCATCCGCGAACAGGAGCAGGTGTATAGTTCCATGGCCCGGTAAGTATATACCTGGCAGGTCAGAATCATCCAGCGTAGCAACCAGATCGTTATTGAAAATAATAAATAAATACGGTGAAAGAGGTTCACCCTGAAGAACACCTGATTGTATTTTGATAAATTCTGTAAAAGAGCCACTCCATCTGACCGCTGCCATCATTTGAGCATAGTAGTTCTGTATAAATTTGTTAAATCGCCCACTTAAACCAACAAGCGCAAGCTTTCTCCATAATAGTAGATGTGGAACTGTATCAAACGCTTTTTAAGATCAACAAAGAATGTGTAAAGTTTCCTCCTTTTGCGGTTTAATGTCATTTGAATTAGTGACGTAAGCGTGAAGATATGGTCTTTGCACGAGTAGCCCTTTCTGAATCATGCCTGGTTTTCCGCTATGAGTTTTCTATTTTCAATCCAATTACTTAGTCTATTTTTTAATATGGATGTAAAATGTTTTGACAAGTTGCTTATAAGGGTAATGCCCCTATAATTTGATGGTGTAACTACCTTATTAAACGAGGCCTCTAGCCCAGAAGATATTGACAGGGTGGTCCTCCTTCTGACTTCCATCCTGCAATCAGCTTGTGACTCTTCCATGGGGAGACGCTCCAATACTACAAGACCGTCAAAGCCGTGGTGGACCCCCGAACTGAGTCGGATCAGAAGGTTGGTTATCTCCCTCCGCCGTTATAGTCAGAAAGTCCGGTGTTCTATTAGGAATTTCTTCCGCGGTTTATACCGAGCGTGCCATAATCGACTGAAGGCGGCTATACGGAAAGCTAAAAGTAAATCCTGGTTTAATATCTGCAAGGAGGTGTCATCCGCATACTGGAGTGACATACATCGATTTATCGCCCGGGGCCGCGGCTCCCCCCGAGGTCCGCCACTTCTCAAACATGATAACGGCTCTCTTTACAATCCTCATGAGACTTGCCAGACCCTGTTAAAAATCACTTTTTCCTACATGACACCAGACCTCACCCGCAAAGGAATGCAATTTCTGCTCACTCAGACGAACCTGAATTCAAACCCTGGGAAGTTTTGCGAGCCATTCATCGCTGTGGAAAAAGGAAAGCCCCGGGCCCTGACGGTCTTGGTTCAAAATGCCTAGACCTGGGCGGCCCTTCCTTGCAATTCCTGCTGGCCGAATTGTTCACCAAATGCCTTCGTATAGGCCACTTCCCCCGTCAATGGAAAAAAGGGCGCCTCATACTTCTGCCTAAATCCTCCAATTCAGCCACCAGTCAGCTGGAGAAATACAGACCTATTACTTTATTGAACACTATGGCCAAAGTATTTGAGAGATGTATCCTGGCCCGACTTCAGAGGCTCGCGGATCGTCATGGATGGTTCTTTGAAGATCAATACAAAACCGTATTGGGTACCGTAAATGGTCGTTCAGCGGAAGATGCACTGGCGAGTATCACTCAATTAATTGAAGAAAGACAAGCTCACTGGAGGAAAACTCTTGTCATCAGCTCGGACATCAGTAAGGCCTTCGACACTGTTTGGAGGCAGGCAATCATACAAAATCTTGAACGTCTAAATTGTTCAGAGTCTATTACCTGTTTAGTAAAAAGCTTTTTGGAAGACCAGACGGTTTCTTACTCAGCTTGGACAGCAACAGAATGTACGTCCTCCCAACTCGGCACTCCCCAGGGTTCAGCGCTAAGTCCTTTCCTGTGGAACATAGTTGCTCGGACCATCTTCACCCTTCCCTCCATCATAGATAGCCGATTAATAGCTTACGCGGACGACTTCACCCTTATGACTCAGGTTCGTAGTCGCCTGCCGGTCTCTGCCACTAACACCTTCTTGGAGAGGTTGACATCTTGGTGCACGATAAATGGTCTTAATATAAACCCCATTAAGACTCAAGCTTGCCTGTTCCAATGGCGTAATGTCCACCCCAACTCCGAGACAGGGCTTAGAGTCCTTGGTCAACCTTTAAACATCAAGAAGACCGTCACAATCTTAAGAGTGGAGTTTTACCAGACCCGCGGATTTGTCGCCCACCTACGCAAGATTACACGTAGATGCAGATCAATAATCCCACGACTCACCCACACCATACAGGGCAAATTTGGAATCTTCTTTTCAGCTGGACGGAGCGTCAGCATGGGGAGGTCGTGCTCTCTCCAGCGAAGGCATTAGGCAACTTAGGAGCCTTCACTGGAATTTTGCGAAACGTGTACTGAGAGGAGGTCCTTACACACCTACAGTCTCAGCCATCTCCATCACCGGCAGCCCTCCTTTCGATATTATTGTTAGGTCTCGTACGGCGTTCCTGAAGGAAATCAATGAAGGAAATTTTGAATCTAGACCAGGCCCTGCTTCTTTGCCATACCCTCCAGATAGACGTCAATTGTCTTTCAGTCTAAACATCGAGGAGATAACAACACCTATAATATTCACAGACGGATCAAAAAATGAGGCTGGGGTGGGCGCTGCAATTGTTCCCTCATCAGAAGATCAGCAGCCCGTTCTCTTACGGCTCCATCCCGACTGCACAGCCTTCCAGGCTGAACTTCTGGCAATCCGCTGGGCGGTCCGTCTGGTGAAGGAAGGTTATTCAAGAAATGCGATCACTATCGCGTCGGACTGCAGATCAGCTCTGTCAGCCATATGTACGTCAGGTCCAGTTCGATAGACATTATTAGCTAAGATTATTCTCGCACTGAACAACAACCAAAACGTAAATCTGTGTTGGGTGCCGGGACACTGCGGCATCGACGGAAAGGAAAGAGCAGACAGAGCTGCTAAGAACGCGGCCGTTTTGATCTTAGAGCCATCATTTTCCATTCTGCCTAGAAGCCTGGCCCGTAACCACTCACGCGCGGCAGCCCTAGACGCATGGACGGAGGTTTATTGCCAGGAACACTACAACAGACACCTGAGGAGAATAGCCCATACTCCAGATCGGCTGCTCCAATTCCTCCCTAAGGTCTGTCCTGGAGAAGTCACCACCACCTTACTTACAGGACATGGCCATGTTCGGGCAGACTTGGTTCTCTGGCGTCCTGGGGAAGACCCATCTTGCCCACATTGTATGGAGGAACAACAGACTGTGGACCACCTTCTATTCAAATGCCCTGCTTTCATGCAACACAGAATGAAGACAGATCTGCTGCTTGGGAAGACCTCCTTCGACCCAGTCTCGTTGGCTGGACTCCCGGGTTCTCTGCAGGCATGGAACTTCCTGACCAGCTGGTTCGGCTCTGCAATTGGCTCTATATAAATATAATCTAGAGAAACTGGTTTCTACTAGTTAGCTTGACAGCCCGGGCAGTTGGCGTTTCTTGCGCTCCAGGGGCCTGGGTTATCCTTATTTCTCTCTCTATACTCTTGAAAGACGGGGCAATTTAGCAGCAGATGAATAGAAATTTGTTCCTCACATCCACAGAAGCATCTTGAATCTTGCACTGCTTTGATGAATTTTAAAAAGCTTCTAAAATTTCCGTGATTTGTAATAAATTGAGAGTTGTGGAAATTTGCCCGAAAATAATTCGGAATATTAGCGGGAAAGAAACTTTGAAGTGTTTGGTTAGTATTTTTCTTCAATAGTGTAATTTTATATTTAATCGAATTTTCAATTATATCTGGAATATCCAAGTCGTATCGCTGTTGATCCTCGATCGATAAATATTTTATTCAAGCACGTTGTCGTTGATTTTTATTTGACAAATCCATGTTGTCTGGAGCTCAAAAGATTATTACTTTCATAAAATTCATAAATTCGATTTTTCAAAATATTTTCGATAATTTTTGAAAGATTTGAAATCAATGAGATAGGTCGGTAACTTTTTGTTGATTCTAAATTAGATTTATGTGGTTTAGGAATTATCTTTAGAGCTGCTATTTTCCATTTCTCCGGATAATACCCCTTTTTGAATACATTTATTAAATAGTTTGCATAACATATGCTTAATTTTTGGGTAAGCACATTTGATCATATTGTGGCGAAGAAATATTTTATTATTTAATTTAATATAATTCAATGAAAATACTCAACAGATTATAAAAAAATATATTACTCTGTATTTGTGAAATCATCTTTAAAATATTTCTTTGCTTGCTTGCTTAAGATTCCCTAGCTGTAGATAGTTTTGCTGACGTGTAAATAAGTGTCGACTTGTCCTTGTGACGTCATCAATAAATTATTTTATATCTAAGGATATTTCAAGGCTTGATTTCTACGCTACAATATTGTTACTTATGTTGTCTAAACCTGGAGCTTTTTAAACATCAGAATTAGAAATGATATTCATTATTTCTTCTACTTCGATAATAATTATGCTTGGATTATTTATTCGTGGCTTAAAATTTTCTAATTATTTGTTGTTGAAAATTGTCCAAATTAGGATCGTCTTCAGGAATTAAATCGTCCATTAATTTGGTCATTGTCTGCTCTTTTAGATATTCTGGTGAATTGTCAATTATGGGAATTCCATTCTTTACATTTGAGGATCTTAATTTATTGAAGAACTTATAAGCATTACCAAATGGATTATCTGTGTAATTTTCTTCAATAACGTTTCGCCAGTTAGTTCTTTTAGCTTTTCTTATTGCATTAGTGTATTTGTTTCTTGCCAACTTAAATGTATTGTAACTGATTGTTTTATGACGATAATACTAGTTTCTAATATAATGAAAATGATTTTTTATTATTTCCTGTTCATTAGTCCACCAGTCAATTCTGGAAACATGTTTATTAATGGGGGATTTAACCTTCGAAGATTTATATGCTGCTTCTCTCAATAAATTCATGAGTGCGTTCACTATCCCATCAATGTCTTCCTCATCTTTCACTCTGCTTATATCAATTCCCAGTTTTTTGTATCTTGTAATGATATGTTATTAGAAAAATTTGCCCAATTCGCATTTTTTTCAAAGTGAAAATTTGATTATTGAATAAATGACCATTCTTTATTCTGATATCAAATTTAACAGCAACATGGTCGGAAATATTAGTCAAATCAGAGGTATGCCAGTTGTTTATTAAACTTAGTGAGTGTTTATTCGAGATTGTGAGATCAATTATACTTACTCTCCGCGGCAGGTGGGTGTTTTTTCAGGTTATGTATAAAGAGGTCACATTCGTCTATAATAGGTTGTAATCTACATCCATTAGAGTTTATAACAAACCATATAGTATGTCTTGAATTAAAATCACCGCAAAGGATTACAGGTTGATTTATATACGTTTTGAGCAGATCTCTAATGAATGTTTGATGAACAGGGTTAAATGTATTCGGATGAATGTAGAAATTAGAAATAATTAATTTTGCTTTAACTGTAGAAATAGATATTGTTGTACAAAAGAATTTGTGAATTTTTCCTCTTTGCTGAACTTTATATTTTTATTTAAAATTATAGTTGCCGCATATTTTTCCCCAGTTTTATTCGAACATATAATTTGAGAGTCCATATCATAAATAACATTTTCATGTAAAACATATGGTTCTTGAATCAAAAGAATGTCAGGTGAAGGATATTCACATATCAAACAAAATGTTAACGCGGGATTCGATCCCGGTTCATGACTGTCTGGAAACGAGGGTGTTACCCACTCGTCCTTGTCAGGTGGGTCATCTCTAGTGTTGGCCTGTAGTTTACTTATCGCAGTAAAACTTTTTCTTACATTTTGTTGAATACATCTCACATTTTCAATCATTTAGGATATTAATCTATTTAAGATTAAGCTTTAAATTGTATTTGCTACATCATTTCCCTCGTATATTTGAGAATATTGTGTCCTTTGGATAATTTTGTCTATTTGTGATTTGTAAATCGGGCATTCACTTGAATTTGATTTATGGTTTGTAGAAAGGTTTTTAAATTTAGGGTGCTTAGAGAAATTGTGACAATTTGGCGCTTCAGTACAGTTGTGGCTACCCTGTACACCGCATATTTTACATATTTTAATGTTTTGGCAGTCTTTTGTTTTATGGTTCGTATTAAATTCAAAACAATTTTGGCATTGTCTTACAAATATTCTTCTTGTGTAGAACATCGCTCAAAATCGGTGTATATCTCATTATCCATTTTTCTTAAAATTTGGTAAACTTTAGGAGTTACTTTTAATACTATATTGTGATATGCAGAGTTAAATCCCATTCGCGGTACGAGACAAGCGATGCCAAACACGTCCGCACAGTTGGCTTCAGAAGCCATATATCGATTATGTTTATTTTAATTCATTTGAAAAATTCAACTATCCCTGATCATTTATTTTACTCTGGGATGCCGTCACTACAGGATAAAGTACTCTTGGTGAAATTTTATTATTGCAATTCAGAATCTTCCACTGAAGCTTTACGAGCGTTTCGTAACTTTAAAGGTATTCGAAGAGGTAAAGGACCCATGAGTTGCTACTCTCTAAGGAGAATGATAAAAAATTTTGAGAAGACTGGATCTCTGGAAGCAAAACCTCGGAGTGGACGACCATCGACACGCAAGTCAGTGGCTGTTACGGTTTCGCAGAATGTTGAAGCTATTGAAACGTTATCCACGTATGGAGAAGAAAGTGCTCGACAAGTTTCTCGACAAACGGGGATTTCGTATGGAACAGTTTGGAGAGCTCTAAGAATTTTTCTTAAAAAATACCCGTACAAAATTCAAAGATTTCACGAGCTAAAAGTCGGCGATTTTGAGAAGCGTCAAGAATTTGCTGCATGGGTTTTCCGGCAAATTGATATTGATGAAAACTGGCTGTCGAATGTTCTGTGGACAGATGAAGCTCAATTTTCTCTGAACGGAGAAGTTAACACTCAAAACAGCCGCATTTGGGCATCAGAAAACCCTAGGATTTTTACACAAATGCCACTTTATCAGCCTAGAGTTACAGTTTGGTGTGGGTTCACTTCTTCTTTTATTATTTGGCCATTTTTCTTTGAAGAAATAAATGGAAGAACTTTTAAAACCGTTTCTGTAACTGGTGAACGTTATGTTCAACTTTTGAGAGAAAAGGTTATCCCCATATTGCAGGACAGACAAGCACTGAGCGAAATAACATTCATGCAAGATGGAGGACCTCCTCATATCTCCCGCGGTGCCAAACAATTGCTGAAGGATACGTTCGGTGAAGATCGTGTGATAAGTCGCCACTTTATACACCAGTGGCCTTCAAGATCACCAGACTTGACGCCTTGCGATTTTTGGCTATGGGGTACATTAAGTCGCGTGTTTATCGATGCCGGCCTACCACATTGGCCATGTTGAAGGCTTCTATCAGACGGCACGTTTCATCAATTTCAACAGATATGTTATTTAATGCTGTCCATTCTGTTATCTATTGTCTGCAGGCGGTGTTTGAGAATGAAGGGCGCCACATTGAGCAAGGATTGTGATCTAATACAAGAGACAAGGCCGCCAAGAGACAAGTTACCTCATGTGTTATATAAGCTGCCATGTATTATATTATCTACCAATATTTTGAAACTCTTTGTGTTGGGTTATGGGTAAATAAATTCTGTCCTCATATCTTGTCTCTTTTTTATTTGTGAACAGTAATTTTTGTTTGTTTGTCATTTGCTCACATCTTATATTATGTCGTGCAGACCAAAGTGTTATAACTTCTTAAATAACACTGTACACACAATTTTACCCCTTATGTTTAATTTATCGCTTTTCGCTCATTAAAAGAAATAGCATAAGGAATATTCTCTGTAACCCCCCACCTTTAGAAATTTCGGGCAAAAAAAAAAAATAATACTAAATGATTTTACTACCACGTATTTCAACGCAAAAGGTTGATTTAAAAATTATATTTATTTAAGGGGATACATTTTTAAAAATCGCGTACAGTATAATAAACAATGATAACATTTGACAAGCCCATAGGATATTTGGAATAAAGTACGACAAATGTATTTTGTCACTCCCATCTATATTTCATTTGTTGGATCATGACAAATTTCCAGTTAAATAGTCGAGTGTCGCCAATTATTCAAGAAATTGCACATTCCTTATAGCAAGAAATCCTATTAGTAGTACCATCATAATTTTTGGTACTATATTAACATTTCAAAAAATCGTGTATTGAATTCAGCTATGTTTTTCAAACATTCAATATATTTGACAAAACTCTATCAAAAATATAAATATTTTTTGCTACATGTTTTAATTTGCATATACCTATTTTACATATCTCAGATTGTATTTAAAAAATCGTTAACCATTTCTTCTAACTTTTGGCGAAATGGTGCTTTATTAATTAACGATTTGATATTATTAGGATTCTTTCCTGGTATACAAAAAGGAAAAATACGTGTCGATCAGTTATATTTTTCAATTAATCAAACAATTTGGCCGCTGAATTTCTGATTCTGGTACAGCGCCATCTAGGGAATGAAATTGTAACTAAAATCAATTTCGAAATTTTCAATATTTGCCATAAAAAATCCCATTGCATTCTGAACACAATGGTGTTTACCGCATTGCTCTAGCGCAAATATTCGCGGAGTTATTAATTTTTAAAGTTGTGCGGGACTTTTGGATCACCCTGTATTTTAAAAGATAGAGGTGACTCTTTTGGTATATGCATTAATGTCATATTCCTTCAAATTTATGTCGTGTCCTTTAGACATTCATGGAAAAAACTTAAGAAAGTGGAAAATCTTTGATATCGCCGGTCGTCTTTTTTTTAATGAAGAATAAGAAGACAGAGGAAATTTTAAGCGCACTTAGTTATCTCGTGTGTCTTCAATAAAGATAACTGTAATATCTTTCAGAGTTATTGTGTCAATCCCAATATACATGGTAAAAGGTATAACTTCCTTATGTTTTGTCCATTAGTAGATTTTGTCACGTATAAAAATGAGAGAAGACAAACTAAGATGACAATATTTTTATGCAAAAACAATTTACATTTTTTAAGTACAAAAGGGAATGAGGAAAGTTTACAGAGTATAGAAATATAAAATTATATCAAAATTTATAATCTGCTAATAAAATTATTAATTCTTTGTTACATATCTCCTTCCATATGGGAGCTGTAAACCACAGCTTGCAAATATTGTAGTTACTAACATGGATCTGACGTGCTTCTGCCAAGGATTCTGTTGAAATCTTGGAAGTTTGTCCCTAGTAGCTTGGCGTCCTTTTTCTTGCAACATGATAAGTGACTTTGTCGTCTTATCGTCTAAGGGTATTACAGGCCTTGTTTATAAATAAAGAGTAAAAGGTAACCCCGCAACTTTTTTTTTACCAAAGTAAATACAGAAGCTTTCGAATAATCTCTTTATCAATTTGATGTACCTTTTTATATGTAAATATGTATGAATATGTAAATAGGTGTATATATCTATTTGTTATAATAATTTACATCAAACTGGGGAATAGCTTACTAGAAAGCTTCTGTAATTTTTTTAAATCAAAAAGTGTTATGGTCCCGTTTACCCATTGGTTTCTAATGAAATTGAATGAGAAAATATACTCTGATCATGCGACTGATTCATGGTTAGCACCATCTATCGGAATAAACATTGATTAAAATTAATTCAGAAATAATTTCATGAAAATTGTCTGAAACATTTTTTCGATCGATTTTTTAAAAAATCCTTTACAAGGTACACCTTTCAGTATAAACGGACTTATTTGGACAGATTTTATTTGCATAAACAGAGGGAATAAAAATGTGTTAATAATTGAGAAATCTATGCAAATCAAATTACCTAACTCTAATGAAAGTTGTGATAAAGTGTGTCTAAGTCCTTCCTGTGGGGCTTCCTTTCGTTTTCAAAGAAACTTACAGACGGTAAATACAATTTACTCTCCAATCAAATTATACTTCAAGCCGCTGGCATCCATATAAATTAGTCTAACACAATTCTAATTGGATAATAGATAATTGCATTGTGGCGCACACAATGATCACATTATATACAATATAATCGAATATTCAATTATAAGAAATTTAAACTCTTTTTGTCGCGTATGATTCTTTTCGAATTGAAACACTTTCCTACTGTCCTCAGTGCAATAATGAATGATAATACATCATGTTATATTTTTCTAAAAAATATATATTGTTAGCACGTTTTCTTTGAACTTTCTTCTAGAAAGAACGAGCTGACTCAATTCGATTCAATTGATTTATTTCAAACAACAAAAGAGAATTACACTACGATTTAATGCGATTGAGTTGTATTTATAACACAAAAGAAAACAGAAGAAAAAAACAACAACAAAAAGAATGATGATAAGTAACAAAAATTCTATGAATATGAATTATAATTAATTAATAAAATACAATAATAATAATAATAATAAACCTAACATATATTATTTAGCTATTTGCGGAATAACAATGCTCAAAGCATATTATATATATTTATAATTATATGTAATTCTACTGTCCTCAAAGCTTATGTCCATAGTTCATCTAAAATCCAAGTATAAACTTGTATTATGATGCATTAGCGCGCCATCTGTTATCAAAATTCGAAACTATTATTGTAGACGTGTATGATTCTTTTTTAAAAATAAAACAATTTCTACTGTCCTTACCGCAATGGAAACATTAATAGAAGGCCATGGTTCATCAGTGGTGAACCCTCCCAGCTTTAAACTGGGACCACTGATGAGCCAGGCCCTCCCATTAATGTTTCCATTGCAGTAAGGGCAGTAGAAATTGTTTATTTTTTTAAAAAAGAATCATACACGTCTACAATTTATTTATTTAACAGTTGGGAGAGACACACCATATCCACAATTAGGATAATTGCGTGTATATCTTAAATTATATACAATTAACACAATTGAACATTAGGAATCATGAAAATTAAACGTTCGATGTCAGATTTTGCATAGAGCAATTAGAAATAGTAGCTTGAAATATGTACAGTCAACACTTTCGCCTTGAAATATAAATCCTGCAGAATCTATTAAACTTAATGTATTGGTCTTTATTGCGAGCAGCTTGTTTTGTATTAGTCAGGTAAAGTTGGTTTTCTTCCCTTAGACCAGAAGTTAATAATAGTTTCGAATTTTGATAAACTTGTATAAACGAATTCTAAATTTTCGGCAAAAAAAAATTACATTTTGAAGTAAAATGGCAAGTTTTCGAGATGTAGATCTTGGATGGGCTACAATTTAACTAAATATATATATGGCTGTCAAGTTTGATTGATCAACCTTTCATTTTGTCGGGCTTCTATTTAATGATAAGGTTAGTGAGCTTGATTGATCGCATACGTTTATAACCTTGTAATTAAGTGGTAGCCTGTCGAAGAACCAGTACCCGAAAGCTTTCCTGGTATTTACATAGGTATCTTCTGCAAACTTATCTTGGAAGTTGAGTCAAAAGGCGATCCAGTGAAGATATATTTATATATGAAAAAGGCGTACCTGTTTAAGAAATCCCTTGAAATATTTTGAAAAAACATAAGTATTTGAAAATTAGAAACTATTTTAGACGCGTAAGATTCTTTTTGAAATTAAACAATTTCTACTGCACTTACTGCAATGTAAAAATTAATGGGAGGGCCTGGCTCATCAGTGGTGATCCCTCCCAGCGGTTTCGCCAGTTTAATCTACCATACCGCTGTTATATTGCATTTTACAATCTTCCTTTTATAATGATACTGTTGCTAGACTCTTGTAATGGGTATTTTAAATGAACTATGGACATTAGCTTTGAGAACAGATTTTCCATTGCAGTAAGGGCAGTAGAAATGGTTTAATTTCAAAAAGAATCTTACGCGTCTAAAATAGTTTCTAATTTTCATAACAGATGGCGTGCTAGTGCATCGTAATATAAGTATTTATTCCATAAATCCAGGTAGGTATTTTTTATGTGATTTGCTTTAAAACAACTATAATTTTATCTCGAATCAATAAATAAATATATTATAGAGGTGATTCAAATTTGAATGGGATAAACGAAAATAAAAACGAAGATCAAATACATTCATGGACAAAACTTCAAGTTTCATATTTTGATGTCGCCTTTCATTTGGTTATTTTTAATAAAGGATGCAAAGGCAATTTTGATCACAATTGGTTATCTCGTGTGTCTTTAATAAAGGTCGCTGTGTATCAAATAGCTTTCAGAATTATTGTCTGATTACCGATATACATGCTAAAAGGTACAAATTCCTTAACTTTTGTCCATGAGAGTAGACTTGTTAAACCCCAGTTTGACACTTTGTGTCATTGACTTCATTAGTTTCTCACCATCGATATAAAATCTTAAATATTTTTTTCTGAAGAAAAATTACTTAAATGGCACCCGATTCTTGCCATGGTCCAAACCCACCAGTGAGTAAAGTAATCAAATGGGGATCTGCCACATTTGTAAGTGAAAATGTCGAACTGCTCTTCCTACATGTGTAGACATGTGGTGTACTTGCAATAAAAGAACTACTACTCACCATGATTATCATGGCCTGTACCTCGTATACTAGATATAATAAAAATATTAGATCAGTAATTTTGTAAAATATCTGTAAAGAATAAATTGGACAAATACTATCCCATAGACAGTCTTCTATATATACCACAATAGTTCACGGACTTATTAAATTTAATTTGAAGTCTCGAGATATCGTTCAACCAGCACGTATCATCCACCATGCATGTATATTTAAAAAAAAAAATTGTTTCAAATATTGTAATATATTTCTCTCAATATCATAAGCATTTAAAATATGTAAATAATATTGTGTATAAAAACAGTATTTATCATTAACGTGATACTCCTGTTGAAGGACTGACAAGTCCGAAAGCTTGAAAATAAAAAGTTGCACAAGAAACTGGAAGCTTTATATATTTTATAATATTAAGGAACTTCCTTTTAAAATGTTTTGGAGAGTAGCCTTACTTCATTCACCTAACAGACACTGCGTTCTTTAAATATAATCTGTTTCGGTCCACTTTCTTTGACAAGTAAGCTTTAATATCGATAGAGAAGTTTGATGAAATTCTGTCATTTCTTTATTTCGGCTTAGAGCGCTATGTCCCCCTAGGGACACTTGCACTTTAAAGATAAACAAAAATTTTGAAAGAAAATAAAGAAAGATATTTAAATATGTACAGAATTAATATGCAAGTTAGTTAGATGGAAAGATAAAAATATAAACACAATTGATATATGTACAAAGGGTTGGTATGCAAATTTAGTTAAATGAAATCAAATTGTGAGGTATTGTGTGTATTCGAGAAAAGCAATTTACAGATTTAAAAAAAAAGTTTTAAGGAATATTTCTGAATGAAAATATGCTAGATATTAGAGAATTATTCAATAAATAGAATAATTATTTTCTCTCACATTAAACATTTCAATATCGGTTCTTAAATAAGAGAAAATCGGCCAAACAAGGTTTTATTTTCTCAACGTTTCGACAAAAATCCTTTGTCCTCGTCAGAAGAAATAAAAATAAAGCATTTGGGGCAAGGCGTACTAAATTTGAAAGATCACATAAGAACGCCCTTATAACTTCAGAACCATTTTAACACCTTGCTAAATATGAAAAAAGTAGTACGAATGTAATATTGTACTGGGATAAGGTGCATAAATTATGAAAAAGGCTTCTCCTTATCGTGCAACTGAAAGTTGTTGATGGTTTGCGCCATCTATCGGAAGAAATATCAACTATTCTCATTGATTTTTAATTATTCCAGAATTGGCCAAATACCCATTCTTGATTAATCAAGAATGGGTATTTGGCCAATTATGTAATAATTAAAAATCAACGAGAATAGTTGATATTTATTCCGATAGATGGCGCAAGCCATCAGCAACTTTCAGTTGCACGATAAGGAGATGCCTTTTTCATAAACTTGCTAAATGTTTTATTTTTATTTATTCTGATGAGAACAAAAGATTTTTGTCGAAACGTTAAGAAAATCCTTGTCTGGTCGAAGTGTCTGTTATATTTAAGAACAATGGATGCTGGTCAGGTACAACCTCTATCTTGAAGATAACTTAATATTACCTCTAAATGATGGTTCTTTAAGTAGATTCGAATGTTAACAAATTACTAATTGACATTTTGTTGAAAAGGATTTGGAAGATTATATCTTGATGCTCTGTTTCAATATTTTATTACTTTTTAAGTACAAAAATGTAAAAGATAAGAACCTAACTTCTAGTACCCTCTCACGAATACCTACAGGGAACTTGCATCCACAGTTCGCCGCTCCAATAACTGCTTCCATTGATTTATTCAAAGAAGATTTAAGATATTTCTACATCACCAAAGTACTACACAAATTTCTTGGTTTCTCAAGAAGCCTTTTTGGTCGCAGTAGTACAGCCTACTCTACGCTAACGAGCGCCAACAGCGCGAAACGTGTACGTGGATGTCTTTTCTTGATTTATCAAGATAGTGGGTTGGCCAAATATCAGGGAACAGGCTAAATCAATGTTTAGTTGATTTCTGTTCCACCAGGTGGCGCTAATATATATAAGTAGAATTATATATAAGTAAATTAAATTTTATTGCCCTCTATCGTTAAAATTTTACACAAATAAATTTACTGGCAATGCGTTTTCTTTTTTAAATCTCTACAGACCTTACTGCAATGATATGATTTAATTTGTAATGATATGAAATTTATATGTATGTACCTCTACAGACCTATAAGCTTATGTCCATAGTTCACTAAACACCATTTAGCTGCCTTCCATAGAAAATGCAGGGTATATAACAAAACCAGTCCAATGCAATAGTAGAGCGGTCTAGAGATTAATTTGGCGAAACCGCTGAGAGGGTTCACTACTGATGAGCCAAGCCCTCTCATTCATTAAATCATATCATTGCAGTAAGGTCTGTAGAGATTTAAAAAAGAAACGCATTGCCAGTAAATTTATTTGTGTAGAATTATATATAATTTATATGAAAGATAGTTGGTAGTAGAGAAGGAGTAATTTCCAATGTTCTGCTTCTATGACGCGTAACTGCCGATGCTACACCGTGAACTTGTTATAGCCCTATATTGTTACTTAAAATACAAAACCTTTTTGATACCTTAAAAGTAATATTTTTATAATTTGCTTTTAATTATCATTACTCATTCTCTAATACCAAATATATTTCATATATATAAATTATATTTAATTCTACTTTATTGTTCAGTAATAGTTTGTTATACTGACATTATACTTTCAATTCGACATCAATTTTTCTATAACTTTCTTTAAATATCATAAAACCTTTATATACACTGCGTGACATTGAAAATGGAACACCAAGAAATAGTGGCCAGAAAGTGATGAAACTCGGCAGACAGAGAGAGACAGCGACGAACAATAAGTGATCTTTATTTCAAAATGATAGTCATAATACAGAGCGAGAACGGCGTCGACTTAGTAGCAAGTAGGACCACCGCGGACGGCGATGCACGCAGCAACACGTCTAGGTAGAGAGTCAATCAGAGTACGGATGGCGTCCTGAGGGATGGCTCTCCATTCCTTCTCAACCATTTGCCACAGTTAGTCTTCTGAACGCGGCTGTGGCAAGGCATGCAAACGGCGTCCAATGATGTCCCAGACGTGCTCGATTGGTGAGAGATCAGGAGAGTACGGTGGCCAGGGGAGCATCTGTACATCTTGCAGAGCTTGTTGGCTAATGCGAGCAGTGTGCGGTCGGGCGTTATCCTGCTGATAAAGGGCATTGGGTACCCCCTGAAGGTAGGGGAGTGTCACCGGTCGCAGCACATCATCAACGTATCGTTGGGCCATCATAGTGCCCTGAATACGAAGTAAAGGTGACCTGGAATCATACGCGATTGCGCCCCAAACCATGATTCCACGTTGTCGCACGGTGGGGCGTTCCACAATTGCTGCCGGATTGGACCTTTCTCCACGTCGACGCCACACGCGTACACGGCGACTATCACTGGACAAGCAGAAACGCGACTCATCTGAGAACACGACCCTGTGCCATTCCGTCATCCACGTCGATCTAGCCCGGCACCATTCCAAACGTTGGCGCCTATTCGGTGGGGTCAATGGCAGTCTTCTTAGCGGACGGCATGAGTGCAAGCCATTAGCAACCAATCGACGGGAAATGGTTCTGGTCGAGATGGAATGATCTAGGGTGTCTTGCACATGTTGCAGGATGGCGGTACAAGTGGCTTGTGGGGCCGCCACTGCTTGTCGAAGGATACGCCGATCCACACGTGCTGACGTCACTCTGGTTGCACCGACATTCCTATTAATTGCCACATTTCCTTGTTCCAACCATCTTCTCCACAGTCGGTGCACCGTGGACGCACCAAGGTGTGTATCAGCTGCGATTTGACATATGGACCAACCTGCCCTTTTCAGTCCGATCACCATGCCCCTCGTAAAAGCGTCTGTCTGCTTGAACTGCCTCCGTTTACGATGACCTGGCATTCTCTGTTATTACACGTGTCTTTTGACACAAGAACAAAATTTCTACAATGATTTTCCTTGAAGAAATAACGACACGAATACTGTCCTTTCTGCAAGTTCCTTCCCTTATATCTTACTCCATGTGCGCACGAGAGCTGCGCATTTTACATCATTTGCATAACTCGGTTAGGCGCGTCTACCCTGAAATTTGCATAATTTTCTGGCCACTATTTCTTGGTGTTCCATTTTCAATGTCACGCAGTGTATATACAACTAGCCGAATGACCCGGGCGTTGCCCGATTAAATGTTTTTATTCAAATACTATTCGTTACAATTATAAATTGGCGCCGTGGATGTCACTCTTGTGAAACGTCCCGCTCCAAACTTTGTGTCTGAGAAGCGATATTTTTATAGAGAGATGATCTGGATTTGTGTCTTCTGCTCGAATGAATTTTTTTATGTTAGAGTTTTGTTCCTGCATACTAAAAATGAACTGGCTTCACCCGTGGTCCCTGCTTTTTGAAATTTTCCCGATATAATTCCCGATATAAACATGATACAGCAATATTGTCATCATCATTTTCTGACTAAAAAACAGCTATTTTTGCCCAGAACCTGTCAATTTCATTTTTTATTGGCTAAAATTCCGATAAATATCTCTTCCAAATTTTTCTCTATGTCCTGTCAAAACACGTTTTACATGTACATTAGGTCAGCTGATATTACTTCCCATCTTCACCGCTAGAGGCGCTGCTTGAGAGCGAAAAAGGCAAATTTGCAACGCAATTTGCAAATAACTCGAAGAATATTCGGGATAGAGACCTAAAATTTTCACTATAAGTTTTTCCAGCTTCTACTATATACACTGTTAAAATTTCAGTCAGATTAGTTACGTATTGTGGACGTGTATAGCCGACATAGGAACAAACACACATACATACATACACTGACTTTTATATATATATAGGGATTTGAATTCAAAGTTAACATTAAGCAAAACTAGTAAAAAATACATTTTTAACAATTAGTTTTGTGTGTGTTCTATTTACTCTATTTACATTAAAACACACACACAGGCACACAAAGTTTTATTAAGACCACCGGTCTTATACAGATTCACTACAGGAAGGAAGCATAGATGGAGCTCCTATACTCCTGGCAGCACAGAACCCAACAATTACATATTATAAATATATATACAATTAATATAACAATTATATCAATTCATAGAGAGGTTATAGAGTTGTATATTTACAATAAATATCTGAACTCCATATTGTACCAGAATTCTAAACAGAATTTTGAGAGATCCCCTAAATCCATCGTTAAGATGATTTTAAGCCTTAAACCCAAATCTGTAATTATTGTTGTTGTTGTTTCTTATACCTCAAGTCATTTAAACGATCTCTATTAGGTTTCATTGTTTCAGCTTTTCTATTATAGTCCTGGGGTTTTCCCAGAGGTCTTTTTTTTTTTTTGAGGATTTGATACAAATTAATAGATGACATTTGAAAATTACCCCGCATGTGTTTCTTTTAAACGAAAAATTGAAATTTATTTTTAAGGAGAAATAACGATTATTTCTAATGAGGTATGAAAGGATAAATTGTGAAGAGTAATGATAAACGGAAAAATAAAAGTGCCCAGGGATGGGAATATTATTTTTCCGTTTATCATTACTCTTCACAATTCATCCTTTTATACTTCATCCGTAAGATTATAAATAATCGTTATTTCTCCTTAAAAATAAATTTCAGTTTTTCGTTTAAAAGAAACACATGCGGGATAATTTTCAAATGTCGTTTAATAAGCCGCATTATATTGTATTATAATTCAATAGATGTTCAGGACTGGCTGGTTGAGAATCTCTATTTGCATATTTTATAAATTTGTGTTTGTGCTGGTTGTAATTATAAATATGATTATTTATCAAGTATAACATTTTAAATTTTTTTATTTCAAACGGAATTTGTAAATATTTCGCAATAGTTATTTTATTTTTTGTTAAAATGGCAATTCTCTCGGATTTCATGATATAATTGTTTTGACCAGTGACCGGTTACTCTGTGGTGTGTTGCGGTGTATATATAGATGGATGTCTTGGTTAGTTAGTTAGTTGTGTTATCTTACCGTGATCGGTTCAATAAAATCCTCCGGTGTTCAGTGCCCTCTCTCCCTCCTTTATTCAACAGGTTATGGGCCCAGGATTACTCTAAAGAAATTGTAGCATCAAGAAAGTATTCAAAATGTCAAGCCTTTATCAAATAGAAAAATTAAATTCTGAAAATTTTGAAACATGGAAGATGCAAATGAAGATGATTCTAATTCATTCCGAACTTTGGGATTATGCAAATAGCATAAGAATCAAGCCTGAAACCGAAGTAGAATCCAACGAATGGGAGAAGAATGACCAGAAGGCGCTAGCAACTATAGTCCTAAGTTTAAGTCCTCCAGAGATAATACACGTGAAGAGATGTAAAACTTCTGCAGAGGCATGGAAGCTTTTAAATAAAGTGCATCAGCCAAAAGGGCCTGCAACTAAGGTTTTCCTTACGAAACAGTTGATCCTCTTGAAGATGAATCCTAATGAAAGGCTGCAGGATTACCTTAACAAGTTCAGCAGTTTAGCTGACAGGCTGAGTGAGATGGATGCTCAAGTCCCAGAAGACTTCCTTTCTATCCTTTTATTATGTAGCCTTCCAGAGAGTTATGAAGGATTTAGAACAGCGATAGAAACTAGGGACGAACTGCCTAGCTTTGAAACTCTAAAAGTGAAAATGCTGGAGGAGGAAATTAGGCAAACTCAATTGAACGGCACAACTAATGCCGAACAAGCTTTCCTTGGAAACCCAGAAAGAAAGAATTTGCCCAGCTCATCAAAACCAAAGCCAAAGGCATTCCCATTTAACTGCCACTTCTGTGGTAAAAAGGGACATAAAGCTGCCGACTGCAAAAAAAGAAAGTCCAGGAACCCTAAAAATGAAATGGTTTCGTCCTTTGGGACAAAATATTTGAGCAAACTTGGCGCAAATGAATGGTGTCTGGATAGTGGCGCAACTGCCCACATGTGCAGCTCAAGAGACTCATTCGATCATTTTGAGGAGACTGCACCAGTGAAAATTACACTGGCCAATGGTGGATTCATTGAAGCTCTGGGAAAGGGGAAGGTAAAATTGGAATGTTCGGGTAAAAACGGACCTGTAACCTTATCATTGGAAGACGTTTTATTTGTTCCTGAATTAAACGGCAATTTGTTTTCCATCAGTAGGTGTACGGGCAAAATTTAATATTGTAAATTTCAAGTACAGAAAGGCTGAAATAGTGAATTTGCATACAAAAATTTGCATACAGGTCTATGAAAGGAATGGACTTTACATCTCAAGTCAAATTAATTGTCCTAAGGCATTAGCGACAAGAGAAATTTGCATAGCTGGAGAGAAAAATTACGAAAAATGGCACAGTAGATTTGGCCATTTAAATTTACAAGATCTCAAAAAACTAAAAATGCAAAATATTGTATACGGCCTGCCAAATTTTGATGTTAAAAATTTTACCTGTGAAGTTTGTTTGAAAGGTAAACAAACAAGGCTACCTTTTCAGAAAGAGTCTTTTACGAGAGCAAGGGAACCACTGGAGCTGATCCATACTGACATTTGTGGTCCCATGAGAACAAAATCATTGGGTGGCGCCCTTTATTTTTCAACATTTATTGATGACTTCTCAGGATTTATCTTCACATTTATAATGAAATCAAGAAGTGAAGTATTCAAAGGATTTAGAATATTCAAAAATTATGCTGAGAAGCAAACCGGAAAAAGGTTGAAATGTATTAGAAGTGATAATGCGCCTGAATACCTTAGCAAAGAGTTCAAAGATTACCTAGAAGGAGAAGGTATAGGACGTCAGCTCTCTGTCAAATATACACCTCAACAGAACGGTGTCGCTGAGAGAGCGAATAGAACTCTACTGGATATGACTAGGTGCTTCATGATCGAAGGTGATTTACCTGAAACTTTATGGGCTGAATTGATACATACATCAACTTATATCAGAAATAGATGCCCGAAGCTTAACGAATGTAAAACTCCACATGAGCTATTTACCAAAAGAAAACCTGTAGTTTCTCATTTAAAAATTATAGGAAGTAAATCGTTTGCCGTGAATAATAGGCCGAATAGATCTAAATTCGCACCTCGCAGTGAGGAATACAAGTTAATAGGGTATTTCACAGAATCTAAGGCATACAGACTTTGGAAGCCTGGTACACGTACAATTATAAAAAGTAGAGATGTACGTTTTATTGAACCAGAATTATCAAGAATTCGGAATGATGTCATTGAAATCGATGTTAGTCCACAAAAAGATCCTTTTGTCAAGGAAATTCCTCTAGTTGAAGAAAAGGGAAGCACGTCCGAAGCTAAATCACGAACTGAAATTGAAAGTGAATCGGATCTAGAGATGTCTGAAGTGTTAAACGAGCCATCAGAAAGTGGAGTGATAATTTCTAGAAGAGGAAGAGGAAGACCAAGGTATATTAGAACGGGAAAACCTGGCCGACCAAGAAAGGAGTACCCTACAGCCAATTTGTCAACGCAAGAACTCCTAGAGGCGAAATACTTGCCAGATCCAAAAGACGCAGAGGAAGCGCTGTCAGGAAGGGATTCTTATTTTTGGAAGAAAGCAATGGAGGAAGAGTTTGATTCCTTGATTGAGAACAAAACTTGGGAATTGGTTGATCCCCCTAAGAATCGAAACATCATAGGAACCAAATGGGTATTCAAAACGAAATGCAATAGTGATGGTTCTGTTGAGCGCCATAAGGCTCGCCTGGTAGCAAAAGGCTATTCACAGCAGTACGGAATAGACTACGAGGAAACCTTTGCCCCAGTAGTGCGCCAAAGTACTATTAGAATGTTTTTGGCCTTGGCTGTTGAATACAACTTGATACTCCATCAGATGGACGTTCAATCTGCTTATTTAAATGGAGAAATTAAAGAAGAAATTTATATGACACAGCCGGAAAACTTCGTCTCAAGAAAATATCCAGAGAGAGTATGTCGACTCAAGAAGGCCATTTATGGGTTAAAACAAGCTGGAATAGTTTGGCATGAAAAGCTCGACAATGAATTAAAGAATTTGGGACTGAAGCAACTTCAATCTGACAATTGTGTCTATATCAAGCATGATGAAGGTATTCTCCTGGTGGCAATCTATGTTGATGATCTGATAATTGCGGCTGAAAGAGAAGACACGTTGAAATCCTTTAAAGAAAGTATGAAAAGAATATTCAAAATAAAGGATCTTGGAGGGATAAATTGTTGTCTGGGTATAAGGATACAAATGAAAGAGGATGGGTCAATATCCATAGATCAAGAGAGATATATTGAAGAACTTCTGGCGAAATATAGGATGAAAGAGGCAAAGCCTATTTCTACACCCATGGACTCGAACTCCAAGTTAACAAAAATTTCATCTATAGAAGGTGAGAATGAGCCAGTGAAAAAGGTAGAATACCAATCACTGATTGGATCATTGATATATCTCTCAGTGTCGACAAGGCCCGATATAGCCTATGCAGTTAGTGCTTTGGGACAGTTCAGTAATGATCCTAGGAGACAGCACTGGAATGCTGCCAAGCGTGTCCTCCGCTATTTGAAAGGCACCTCATGTTTGAGGATTACCTACAGGAAATCTAATGAGGCTCTTCATGGTTATGTCGACGCTGATTGGGGTGGAAACCTCGTGGATAGAAAATCTCATACGGGAATTGTTTACTTTTTGGCAAGAGGTCCAATAGCCTGGGAATCGAAGAAGCAGCAGACTGTCACTCTTTCGAGCACAGAATCTGAGTACATCGCACTTTGTGAAGCAGGAAAGGAGGCAGTCTACCTTAGAGCGCTGTTGGACGAGATGGGATTTGGTGAATTGCTGAATGGACCGACTGTTCTGAAGACGGATAACCAGGGTGCTCAACAGCTGGCGAGAAATCCGGTTTATCATGCCAGAACTAAGCATATTGACATCAAATGGCATTACATCAGAAGCATTTGCAGCGATGGACTTGTCGAGGTCGTCCACACACCAACCCAAGAAAATGTTGCCGACATCCTTACTAAAGGCCTACCAAGGTTTTTGTATGAAAAACACGTCACTGGATTTGGAATGTAGAAATCTGATGAATTGAGAGGAAGTGTTAAAATGGCAATTCTCTCGGATTTCATGATATAATTGTTTTGACCAGTGACCGGTTACTCTGTGGTGTGTTGCGGTGTATATATAGATGGATGTCTTGGTTAGTTAGTTAGTTGTGTTATCTTACCGTGATCGGTTCAATAAAATCCTCCGGTGTTCAGTGCCCTCTCTCCCTCCTTTATTCAACATTTTGTATATTTTTCAAATTTATCGCACTTCTCATGCGTGTTTAAATATCTTCATAATAAATATTAATTCCTTTTGCTCAATTCAATAAAAATTGAATATCCTTCAGAGGATAAGTTTTTTTTATAAAAGCTTTTATTACTTGAACTTAAGCTTTTGGGTCTATAAACCCTTTGATGGAAGTTATAAGCTCGAAAACTGGAGTTAAGTAAAAAATGAAGTTCTTTAGAAAATGAAGTTCTTGAGAAGGTTTCACCTTTCCCTTTATATAAAGTAGGAACTACGCTTTATATATATTTTTAAATGAATTGTTTTTACACACATGTGTAATTTGCATAACAATAATCTGTAATAACAGTAGGCAAATATGATTATATAGGTTTTTAACTTTTAACTAGATAATTTTAATTTATATTTAGACATTTTTCATTTTAATTTAGACATTTTCATTTTTATTTAGGCATTTTCAATTTTTGAAAGAACTTTTTATAGAAAAGTCCATGTGTCTAAATTAAAATTGAAAATGTCTAATTAAAAGTTAAAAACCTATATATCAATTATATTTAAAAAAATCAAAAAGACATATCCTGACCACGTTCAAATGAACTTTCAGATGACAGAACGCCATCTAGCGGAACAGAAATCAACTAAACATTCAACCTGTTCCCTGATATGTCCCAGAAATCGGTTGGCCAAATATCTGGGAACAGGTTAAATCATTGTTTAGTTGATTTCTGTTCCACTAGATGGCGTTCTGCCATCTGAAAGTTCATGCGAACGTGGTAAGGATATGTCTTTTTGATTTTAATAACAAACACCTGACCTTTTTTATAATTTTATATCAATTATATGCTTTCAATTTCCTTATTTTATAAAGTTTCAGTAATCTACTCTCACCCTTTTCAAAAAGAAAGAAATCTTATAATGTAAATATCTTCATACATCGATACAAGGATAAACATTATAAGTTACACCGCATGAGTTTCGTTTCAATGAAAAATCAAAATTATATTTCAAGGTGAAATATTGACTATTTCTAACCTTTTTGGATGAGGTATGAAAGGGTGAATTATGAAGAGTAATGATGAACGGAAAAGAAACTCATGCGGTGTAACTTAAAGTGACGTTTTACAATCACAGGCCGCGCAGTGTATAATATAAACATTATATGATTTTTTCTTGAAAAGGCTGAGAGCAGGTCACTGAAACATTATAAAATAAGTAAATTGAAAGCATGTAAATGAAATCTAATCATATTTGCATACTGTTATTATAGATTCTTGTTATGCAAATTAATGTATTCAAAACAATTCATTAAAAA